>JAWZYU010000021.1:20792212-21172212 GCA_038380435.1 Ryuthela nishihirai
CAGTTCCCAGGTTTGAATTCCCTAGTCAAGTCACTCAAAAAAAATTATATCATTTGGCAATTTTTGTACCTTGAACTTAATATGCCATTTACAATAATCTATTAATTTTGACTTTGCAAACAGCAATATTCTCTGTCTTAACATATTTATTACCTGAGCCTATGCAGTAAATAAATTATGCATGATTAACCATGATTAACTAATGTGTTCTCCCATTGTTATGCTTCAGGCTCATACATGTATTTGAAAGATGTAAAATTCGTATTCTCTTTAATTCATTTTCTCCTATTCACCAGAAAATACATAACCTTTAGAACCTTTAATATACCTTTTTAAAGAGTTATGAAAGCTGAATTTTACCAATATTCTGTGAAGGAAAAATGACACTAATTTTTATACCGTTTTAAACTGTTGTAACCAACAAGTTATTTTTTTGGGGTTCAACATTATCTCTTAGATATAGGTGTCCAATCTGACTAGTCATCAGTTTGCAACACCCATTATTTGCTCTAAATAAAATAATCATCCTTTTACTGACATTCTGTTTGAAGAAATATTATCTATATTATATATTGCTTATTTCAGATGGTTCATGAGAATTAGGTTGTATTGATCATTTTCAAAATTAAATGACTGATCAGTTAATAAAATTTTGTAACTTCATAAATATAACTTTAAAAATAATGTCAACCTAGTCAAGTGTTTGCTTTTGAGTTGCTTATGTTGTTTATTATCATTAGAAATTCGGTCAGAAATTTAAACAAATTTATTGAGTGCCAAGAATGTTGGCAAAATTTAGTGTCTGAAAATTACTTTTGCAGTATATTATGTTCTTTCAGAAGCTGTGATGTGTTATGCGAGTGCAAAATTAATGAATTTTAGGATATCTTTCATGTTCTAGATTATGTATGAGTCTTTTAGGAAGAGATACATAATTTTCATTAAAATCAATTTACTAGATAAATGTTTTATAATGAACTGATATTACATGATCTAATATATTTCTTGTCACATCTTCATTGGGCATCTTTTATGAGTTGAAAAGAAACAAAAAAAAGTGTAGTGAAATATTTACTTAAATATATTCCAAAGCTGTGATATACACTAGTATATTGTTAAAATCAATATGCAGAAAATCTTATTTTTTTTTGAGTTTTGTAATTTTCTGTATCATATTCTAAAATATTACTGCTGAATACAGTACAAGTTTTATTCAAATCTGTATATTCCTCACTGTATTTGCATTATGTTGCCTCAGGGACATTATGCCCATGTTTGCACTGAAAATAATTTGTTGTAAACTACCTCAAATAAAGATGAAAAATATGTTCATTCCTATCAAATATGCTGTTTCTGTTCATTAAACTGTCCTATTAAATGTGGCAATCAGAAGTGCTAAGCAGTCACTTTATTAGGTACACTCCTGTCAATAGGGCACAGCAATTTTTTCATTGTGTTTTTCATAGGAAAATGCAATTGAAAATAAACCATTAAATCTAGGTTTTTAGAAATATGAGGTTCAGTATTTAAATAGTTATGAAGGTAGAAATATTTAACTTAGCTCGTTCAAAATTGATGGAAATTAGTATGTGAACTACTAAAATGTATTCATACTTTTCACAGTATTTATCTTACTAAAGTTTAATGTACCGGATATTGCTTCCATTTCAACCTGTTTACGCGACAGCAGTTATATAAAGTGGAATAACTGTTATTAAATATTCCATAATTAAATACCAAACGTGCAACGTAGCTACTGTCACAATTTTCCTTAATAATTTTAAGAAGTTATTGCACTGTAAAATCTCGATTACTGCTTGCATATCATGGAAATTTATCTAATAAGTGACCACTGAAAGTATATATTTTTTAAATTATATTTGAGTCGGGCGATTTCTTTTCCAAAAGATTAAAAAATGTACTCAATAAGTAAATATTAAGGATACCGCAACTGGTAAGTAAATGAAAACCAATGGTCTATTCTGAATCAATGCCTTGCAGTTGTTAAATGTTTAAAAAAAAAATTTAAAAATTATATATATTTGTATATACATATCCCAAACCACCCGTTTAAATACACCTCTGGTTTTCTGATTTTGTTCTTTATTCTAAACACTATAATATTATGCCTCTAATTTTTTTTTAAGGAAACTGCTGGTATTTTAAGAATTATCACAAATTAGATTAAATGGGGTATGAAGAAAGAAAAAAAATAGGTTTCTTGTAAAAATCAGCTAGTTTTAAATTAACTATCGAATTTAATTTCGCTTATATAAAAAGCTAAACAAAAAAGTGGAAAAAGAATACAGCCATTATTTATTCTACACAAGGAATTTTTCATCTGATTTAACGATACGAAAAAAAGCGAAATAAAATCGCAAAAACGAGATACAAGGTTCTGTGCGAACGAATCGAGTGGCGTTTGCAGCTACCGGACTAAGTTGATCACGTGACGGTTGAGGATCGCCTCAGTGTCATGGCCTGTCTTTCTAGTTGGCCTTGGTGAAGGCATAGTGACGTCAAACTAAAACGTCATTCGATTCCTTGTTTCATGTAAAGACCCTATATAGGTAGAGAGGTTCGCCATCTCAGAGTTCGACGCAATGTTTTGTCGTCGCTCGAATTGTTTAGCGTGCAAGGTTGAATGATATTGCACGAATACTTATGGATTACCGAAAAGGGTAGGGTAAATTTTTGATACTGATTTCAATATTCACGATTGGAAACACTTTAGAAAACGCCTAACACAGAAAAGTAAACTTTATGGCTTTTCTTTTTAATTTTGGATTGGGTTGTTTTACCTCTGAGCAGCACTTTTTACACACCATGGGTTAAATGGCCAAATCACAAGGACCCCGAAGGCTCAGAAAAGGTGGAGGGAGGGGACCCAAGGAACAGCTACTGGGAGACAGATGGTAGCCTCCTGTCAATGCCATCCAGCGTGTTATTTAACGTTGACAGGGTATTGCTCTCCCACACACGGAGCCACGGCTTAACGTCCCAACCGACTGACGCGGTCTTTCTAAGCCCATCGGTGTCCCCTACTGACCAGGCGGGGAGGGGATTTTTGCAGAGATAAATCTCAACGCTGACCCAGCTGGGACTCAAACCTGGGAACTTCAGATTACGAGCCTGGAGCGGTACCGACCATTTCTTTTTTTAAAAGATAATAATTTCGCTTTGTCCTCTGTCTTTCTGTACACATCGAACTCTTTTGTTTGTACAGAAAAATGAATTATTTTTGTGTTGGATAGGTGTTGATGAAATATTACGATTTGCACTTTCCGAATCTCCCAAAAGCCTCTTCCCTCGCCGTCTAACGGTGGAAAATTTTGAAACTTCAAAAGTTTCAAACCAATATTTCAATATTTATTTCAAATGAATATTTCAAACGAACGAAAATTTGGAATTTTTATGTTGGAATGTGAAGTTACCGTTGACAACAATGAGTTTAACCCTTTAGTTCCGGGGGGGGGGGGCTGCTTTTTTTGCTTTAGCAGAAAAGTGTATGTTTCTAGAGATACATTAAAAATTATTTTTGTGTTGCATAGGTATTGATGAAATATTACGATTTTCACTTTCCGAATCTCCCAAAAGCTATAATCGTCCCTCTAACGATGGAAAATTTTGAATAATTCCAAAATTTAAACAATTATTGCAAAATATACAATTGTGTTAAAAGTTTTAATTTTTGATGGTGGAATGTGGCGGTATTGAAAATTTCATTGACAACAATGAGTTGACCCTTACGCCAGGGTAGGTAGGAAATGCAACTTTTTTGTTTTAAGAGATAATTGGAAACCATTTAGTTGAGGCAGGTCAAAGATACGACCCGCAGGCCATGAGTGGCCCCCGGGCCGTATTCCACATGCGAGGTCTTGAGGACGTTAGAGGTACAGGTATTTCAGAAGTAAAACTACCAAACAGATTACGAACTATATAATTATCTTGCAATCCAAATATGGTATTCATGAAAGTTTTTGGCAGATATTGAAGCTAATGCTACTTAGTAAGGAGTGTTATTACCCTTAAGAGCAAGACAGTTTGCACAACAAGCTCTCAGGCCTCTCGTAAGGTAGCCAACAATGCAGAGGTCAGCAAATGCCATTCTTCGATAAGAGTATTACTCAATTCATGAAGGGTCCTTGGAGGGTGATAATGATTTATAATTCACCATTCCAAAGCCTCCATGCATGTTCAGTGGGATTGAGGTCTGAGCACCTCGTTGGCCAATATGAGTCTAAAGATTCTTATATAAGGTTCTAGGTTCTCCTCTCTGTATTTTAGAGCAGTTAGAGTCCCTCCTGAGAATGCTTGGGTTTGGTTCTTTTACCTCTTAGCGGCACTTTTTTGCACACCATGATCTAAATGGCCACGTCAAAAGGACCCCGAAGACTCAGAGAAGATTGGGGGAGGGGACTCACTGGAACAGCAGTTGGGAGACAGATCTTACCCTCCCGTCAAGGCCATCTAGCGTGTTCTTTAACGTGCACAGGTTATGGCTCTCTCACACACGTGGCCATGGCTTAACTTCCCATACGATGAATGACGGCCTTTCCAAACCCATCAGTGTCCCCTGCTGACAGTGGGCAGGGTGGAGAGTTTTGCGGAGATAAATCTCAATGCTGACCAAGCTGGAGATCGAACCTGGGAACTGTAGATTACGAGCCTGGCGCGCTAGCGACTGAACCCCCCTCCCCTTGAGGAGGTATGAAGGTCATTGCCGCCACTGATAATGATACTTCTCCAGACCAGCAAACCACGCCCACCAAAATGGTCTCTTTTTCTACGATATTCAGGGGATAATAACTAGTATTACGGCCATCCAGATGCATTGGCGCCGTGAATCAAATATTACACTATATCGTGATTCATCCGAAAAGAGAACCTGACCGCATTGATCATTTGTCTATTATGTCCTGCTCCATTCCATTCCTCCCCACCACTTATCACAGGGAAAAGTAAGAGAAATGAAAACTTTTAAGAGATGAATGAAAAAAAATATTTTTTGTCATATACCTTTTATTTTCGAAAAAGGCAACCCTTACTTTGCTTTAGAGCCATGATGAAAGGAAACTGTATGTCAAATTCGGTGATAATAGCTCTTACCGCTTAGGAAAAATTATTTTCCCTCTTTTATGTACAGGGTATTTTTATACGAAGGCAAGATTAGGGGATGTAGAGGAAGGGGAAAACTTCATATTGCCTGAAACAAGGATCACAGAAAGGTGACTACAAAATTCGACAATGCTACACATTATCGTTTAGGAGAAATTACCTGGCATTTACGTGTGTCGGAGTGGGGAGGGGAAGCTTTTTAATAGGTAGAGAAAACAGATGAGAGTTCAAATCCCTACATTCGGTTGGGTTGTTTTACCTCTAAGCGGCACTTTTTATGCACAGCATTGGCTAAATGGCCAGGTCACATGGACCCCGAAGGCTCACAGAAGTTTGGTGGAGGGAACCCACTGGAACAGCTGTTGGGAGACATATGGTAGCCTCCCGTCAAGGCCATCCAGTGTGTTCTTTAATGTGCACAGATTATTTCTCTCCCGCATACGGGGCCACGACTTAACATCCCATCCGACGGACGGCGGCCTTTCAAAGTCCATCGGTGTCCCCTACTGACTGTGGGCAGGGCGGGGAATTTTGCGGAGATAAATCTCAATGCTGACCCCAGCTGGGACTCGAACCTGGGAACTGCAGATTACGAGCCTGGCGCGCTACCGACTGAACCACCCTACCCCACCGAATTCGGTAATCGTAACTATTATCGTTTCAGAGAATTCCCTCCCATTTTTTCTAAAAACAATCAAAACTTACAGGGAGCCATATTTTCAGAGGGAAAGAAATATTGAGGGGGAAACTCACTATCTTAAGTTCCGATTTGAGGAAACGCAGTACTGAATTTGGTGGTTCAACATGTTAACATTTAGGAGTGGTTCGTGACTTAGGTCATTGGTATATTGCACGTACATTTCTTCTTCGGACTGAAGACGAACAAAGTGTGAGTTTTTTTACACCATTTTAACAGTAAAACTTACTTTAATTCATTGTCCCTGTTTTAATTTCGAACGACCTGTGTTTTTTAGCATTCACGATTTTACGTCCGAGCCCTTACACTCGGACATCTTTTATCCGATGAGTCTGTTTTTGCCTTATTACGGATTACTGGATATTTCAACCGTCTCTGATTTTTACCTTTGGGCATTGTTTTTTACGTGGGTCCTATACACCCATTCTCCTTTTTACATATTTCTTATTGTTGTTTTTGTATTTTATATAGATGTTTTCTGTCATTTGTTGTTTAGTGTTTACATTTATTGTTTTACATTTTATCTTTTACTTTTAACTTTGGTTGTGGGTTTACTTGACTTTAAGATATTTCTTTTTATCCTTTACACCTCGTTTGGCGCATCATGCCTTAGTTGCCTTTGCATCACAAAACCCGAAACAACCAAACCAAACCGAAACAGTTCGAACTCCCTATTATTTGGGGATGGAAGGGAGGGTGGAGGGACGTGCAGTGGGGAAAAACTTTTAAGGTTTCTAACCCTTACATTGCTCTAAGTTACGATTAGAGTTAGTTTATTAGTTACGCCCTTTATATATGGATACTTGCAACCTCTTTATTAATCCTCTAAGAATTCAACCGACATCTGTAAATGGTAACGAGGTATAAACTAGAAGGAGCGCTGTGTACCATTCTTCAGTGAAGATGCACAGGACTGGTCGGGTCTAGCACCTAATGTCCGACCCGCCATCTTATGGTGTAGACCGTTAATACCTTTCAAAGGAGATATTCTCTTTTGGAAGGGAACGGAATGAGAGGGCTGCCAGATCAGTGTAACCTACTGATCTGGTCATCTATGGCCATTTTTTTCTGCCTGGTGCAGAGTGGTCAACTTAATAGGGTCCTGGTGTTGACAATTTGTACCTACTAGACTGGACTGGTTTACGGCTTTGAGCTTCATTATGAATCCTGGATTTGCTGCAATTGTGGGCCTCTGTTGATAGAGAATGTGCCGCTGTGTTTTCTGTTTATTTGTGGATTGCCAGGCCGAAGTGAACAGAGGCACGGGATATCTTATATCAGCTGGTGGATAATCCTGATTAGAGGTCATCGCAGGCACCTGAACCCTCACTTAGCTAGTTGGGCATCGCTAATCCTAAACTGGAGTAATGTATCTCAGGCAGATCATATGGCTGTTGAAAATGTACACTTGAAAAGGTGCTGTCTGAAGTTCTTACCAGCATTGTTGGCTTCAGCCTTTAGATGGGGGGACAGGTCTTTGCCCATGCCTATGATTAGGGGTCTGTTTGATATTGTTGGTCCTACCTCTCTCAACAAACTTAGTTTCTTTAAAAATCCTACTGTGTATTTTCTCTCTGCAGGTACGTATAACGTCGGACGTTACATAGAGATTACATTATTGTCTTGATGTCCTCACGCAAGAATTCTAGCATTGTAACCTAATTATTCTAGACTTGCAAGAGACCAGATGGACAGGTAAAGATCATACTTAAAAAACTTTAAGTTTCTCTTTTCAGGCAGGGAGGACGGAAAGCATTTCAAAGGTATAGGTTTGTTTCTCAGCAGGCACGCCAGTGATGCTCTTCTAGAATATGACTATGACAGCTATGTTTAAAACAAAAATGGAAGACTTGAATGTCATCTTTTATTACACCCCCACAGGGAACTCTGATGAGAACGAGAATGATAGGTTTTACAGAGAGCTTCAGGACATTTTGAATTCTGCGAAGAAAGGAGATATCTCTCTTGTACTATGTGAGTACATTGCTAAAGATGGTACTGAATCTGACCTTTGGGCAGGGATATTAGATTCCTTTGGCTTTGGCAGTGTCAATGCCAAAAGTTTATAAACTTAATAAATGCTACAGGTATATAAACTTAATAGTTGTGAATAAGTAACATATACTACATACACCAAGACATTTATAAATGCACATGGGTTTCATCTGATGAGTTGCACCTGATGGACTCCACAGCTAATTAACAGCAAATGAGCTAGTTCGGTTAGGAATACCAGATCATACAGGGGGCCAAAATAGGGTCTGACCATTACCTGATCAAAAGTATCTTGCAACTGAAGTTTCAGAAATATTATGCTAAGGTTATGAGAGTTGCCTTTAACACTGAAGGTCTAAAACAGTGTCTCGCAAACTTTTTTACTCTGCGGCACACTGAATCTAATTTTTTTACCACGGCACACTGAATCTAATTTTTTTTCATGCAGCACACCTAAAAAAGAATTTTTGATGGTTACGTAAAAAGAGGAAAATTGAAGTTTCGTTAAATGCATTTTATTTAAAATAAATATAATAATAAATATAATTAATCATAACTCGGTGTTTGTTTTAAATATTTGTCCATTCTATGGCTTGAAATAATCAAAAATTAATACAAAAATTTGGAAAAAGCTTGATAAATACTTACAAGATCCCAGTTGATAAAATCTGAAAGATTTTTATTAAAGCAAGTCGATAACACAAGTCAAGTCAAAATGAAATCTTTGGAATATCTAGTGTCAATTTGAAAATCTCTCGCGGCACACAGTTTGCGAGACACTGGTCTAAAAGATCCAGATGTAACCAAAGCATACCATGATAGACTACTTAGTCGTTATGAAAATCATGGTTTGCTTACATGATTCTAAGACAAGACATTATAATGAGCTTAATAAATGTGTTAAGGATTGGCTAACAACTAATAAGAATCTTTGGCTTTAGAGTTTGGCACATAAATCAGAGGAAGCAGTGAGATATCACAACAGCAGGGGATTGTATCAGATTGTTAATGCTTTGTGTCGAAAGACACGGACTAGTACACAGGGATTGAGGGACAAACATGGTAAAATGGTTGATGGTGAGGATACTGTGATGGCTAGGTGTGCTGATCATTTCAGAGATGTTCTAAACAAGGCGATTATTTCTACTTCCATTTTTTTGTTATGAGGATAGATGCGTTACTGGCTTTAAAGATGGCCCTATATCACATTCGGCAATTGCTTTGGCTAATCTCTAAATTAAAACTACATAAATCCCAATGGGCGCATGAAATAACCACTGAAATGCTTAGAGCTGGGAACACTTGTGTTGTCACATGATTGACTGAAAATTTGAATTTTTTTTATGATAAAGATGTTGATCTTAGGGATTTTACTAGATATAATCCCTGTTTTTAAAAAAGGTGATCGTAGTTCTTGTAATAATTATAGCGGAATTAGTTTAGTTTCTGTTCCAGGTAGAGTTCTTTGCATGATTATACTTAACAGAATTAAGAATTTTATCCCATTAGGGCAACTGCACCCTAATGGGTGCCGTCCCCTAAGTCTCTTAGGGACCCGAGATGCAAAAGTGTACGATCCTGTAAGGAAGTTAACGTCCCAGAGACCCTAACGGTCTTACAGGAAGGCGCCACTTTGATCACCCAGGATCCCTAAGAGCCTTACGGGATCACACACTTTTGCATCTCAGGTCCCTAAGAGCCTTAGAGGACGGCACCCATAAGGGCATTACGGTCCCAGGAGACCAAAGTGTGCAATCCCATAATGCTCTTAGGGACCCGAGATGCAAAAGTGTGAGATCCCGTAAGGCTCTTAGGGACCCAAGATGCAAAAGTGTGCATCTCATAAGGCCATTAGCGTCCCAGAGACCCTAACGGGCATCCCAAAACTGCCAGCTTCGGAAGACCTCTGCGTGTATTGAGGGGAAAAGTGCTTGCCTATCCGTTATTGGTTCCTAACTGAACCTTATTTCCACCACGTGGCCATCCGATGGTTCGTGCAGTGCGGAAAAAACTGGCTGCTGCCCTAGGCTGGCCAAACTTCCTTCTATCGGGGTAATCACTAGCGACACGGAGAAACACCATGCAGGAGGTTTTTGCATCTGTGCATGATCGGTTACTTTTGGCACGGATTGATTTCACGAAATCCCATTCTTTTTAACCCACCCCCCACTCCCATTCCTCGGACCCCCAAAAAGTCAATATCCTTTTTATACAATGTGTAAGGGGGGGAGTAGAGAAAAGGGGTTGTTTTGCCTCTGAGTGGAATTATTTTTTTTGCACACTATGGGCTAAATGGCCAGGTCATCCAGACCCCGAAGGCTCAGAAGAGAGAAAACGGGTTGTTTTACCTCTAAGTGGCACTTTTTTTTTTCGCACACTCTGGGCTAAATGGCCAGGTCACCCAGACCCCAAAGATTCGGAGAAGGTCGAGGGAATCCACCGAAACAGTTGACTGTCGAGGACATCTGCACACGGCTACATTGCTTCTGAGCAGCACTTTGCACACCATGGGTGAAATGGCCAGGTCACCCTGACCCCCGAAGTTTCAGAGAATGTCGAAAGGACCCACCGGAACACTGTTGGTAGGGTCGGGCACTGGGCTACGTTACTTTTTTTTACCTCCGAGCGGCACTTTGCACACCATGGGCTAAATGGCCAGGTCACCCAAACCCCTGAAGGCTCGAAGTAGGTCGAGGGGATATGTATGTATGTGTGTGTGTGTATATATATGCATGTATGTATGATATGTATTTATATATCTGTCTATATATGTTGCACCAGAGCCTCATGTTAGCCATCCATTATCTGAGGTTTACCTTAAAGATGAAATGAACTCTAAGGAGAAATCAACAGATATTGGATGTTGCCCGTCTCCTACGATTTGGGGACGTCTATTTGGGTTGTTTGGGTTGTTTTGCCTCTGAGCGGCACTTTTTGCACACCATGGGCTAAATGGCCAGGTCACATGGACCCCGAAGGCTCAGAGAAGGTTGGGGGAGGGGACCCACTGGAACAGCAGTTGGGAGACAGATGGTAGCCTCCCGTCAAGGCCATCCAGCGTGTTCTTTAGCGTGCACAGGGTATGGCTCTCCCGTACACGGGGACATCTAAGGATGGATTTTAGGGGAGACATTTTTTTTTCTTATTTCTCACATAATACTTTTCATATTTTGTTGTTGATCTAATTACATTATCTTTCATCTTCCTTCATTATTGAGTTCTTCATCATTATCATTTTCTAATCGGATGCGATGTATCAAGATGTTCAGAATTATGACACATGACAAAACAGCGAAAATTGCAAAAGAAATGATCTCTCCCAAGTAATACATAAAGCCTTTGATCTTCGGGACATAAATAATATTCTGTTTTCGTCTCAAGATAATTCCATGATCCGTTTCCAGTTCCCAACATCCTTCTTGTGCAGAATCTGTTAGCAATTGATATTCCCTTCTATTGGAACCGGACTCTTCTGTCATATTACTGGAACTACATGTGACTGAATGACTTGAAACATGAGAATCAGATTTCCTGAGACTTTCACTTCATTCCGACTGTGGGGGCCCAATTTCATCAGAGGGCTTTCCCCTTTCAACATGCAGTGTGTGTAGTTATTGTTAGAAATAAATTAATACCCCCTCAAGCAGCTGCTTGCCACAGAGGTCTGATAGGAGCCTGTCAGTTTATATGCCAGAGTAGAAGGTCTGAGAGGATGGCAGGAACTCAGCAGAAAAACGACACACACATCCATGCCTGATCCGGGGCTGAACCCAGGTCCCTTAGATCAGTAGCCAAGCGTGCTAACCACTCGGCCACGGGACGGCAACCTAACCCAAACCTTTGAATTCATGTTATTTATTCTTCTGTGCTAGAATCAAACCTTGGTTAGCGTATATATTTTGTTTAAATTGAGAGTAGTCTCCCGTTTGAGAAAATGTGGCTTATATTTGAAATAATCAAATTTGCCATAATTATATTTGGACCACTTGTATTTCTAACTCTGCTTTGATAATAGTTTTGCTTGATCATTTGTGTATTTTGTGGCAGGTGGCATTGCGTTAAAATTGTGTTTGTCGTCCGTTGTATTACAGGTACATGTTCGTTTCGTGAAATACTGTTTAATGTGCAACGTACACATTTATTAAAAACTGTTTTATCTATTGCCACTTTTGTTCCTAAGAGGTTGAATACAACGTCTCGGTAGAGTGTTATTGATGTCAATAAACTTTTGTTAGCATTGAAAGTAGATATAGATCAAAATGTCTGCACACGAGCAGATGCGACGGATGTTGGATGAATTAATGGGTACAGGACGTAATGGTAAGCGCAAGAGTCATTAATTAAAGATGTATAGTTTTGAATTATGGTTATTGAAACAATATATTTGTCTATAAAATTGTGTTAACTAGAGTTTGAATATCTAAGTAACATTTATTTTAAACCCATTTAGTTAGAATTAGCCAAAAAAAATATTAGTATTGTAGAACTATGTACTACTAGAAAACCTGCATTTGATTCTGAGACACGAATTCATGAAAGTTTCAAATTTGATACTGAAAAACATATTGCAGTTTGGTAATAAAGATACAAAGTGAAGGATATATATCCTTGCCAATTTTCTGAATTAGTGTTATATGATGAAATTTCTTAGTTATTTTGGCAGTTTGTTTGGATTACTGTGGAAACTAGGTTCCAGTTTAGGCTATGATCTTTTGCAGTTAAGAAAGTGCAAAATAGACAAAGTCTGAAAGTAGCTCTGCATTGGACAGGTGCAATTATTGTTTTGATAACTTTGAATAAGTATGACCATTTGTATTTTTAGCGATATTCTATTAATGTAAGTCAATCTACCGGGCTAGTAGTAGAATGAAAAGAAATTACTAAGCTAAGCCAATGAGGGTGGCTACATTGCAGGGGAGTATTGCAGTGAAACCCATTAACTGGAAAAGCACTAGCCTAAACTGGAACATATAGTTTCTGCAGTAACTCAAACTTGAAAATATCCAATTTCTCTTTTCACAAATAAAATATTGTGTACAACTAGAAGCCTCACCATTTCTTGCCTGATGTATAAAAATATTAATGCTGATATTTGATGAAGCATCAGTAGAAGGTGATGAACATAGTGAAATTTCATTTAACATTCAAAATAGTGAAAAAATTTTATGCCCAATTAATGATTAGGTATCATTCTAGGAAGAGGTTACAGTAAAAAATGTAAGTCAGTGCTAAAGATCTTTGGCTACTTCTGTTGAATATTGCAGTTTTGCTTTTGTGAAATGTTTTTATATTTCCAAGGCAGAAAAACGATCAGACATTCACGAAAACAACTGAATGACCTCACTTCCAACTTTTACTAGTGAGTAAAGGTTGTATTCAGTCATTTTTAAAAGTATTAGTATTTTTGGGTGCCTGCATGATATACAGTACTGTGCAAATTAGTTGGGACAATAGGAAAATGCAATACAAAGACAAAACTAAAATATTTATTTAATAGTGTGCATAGTTAATAGTGAATGTGACCCCCCCCCCCCTTAGCTTTAATTACTTCTTTCACCCTCTCAACCATTGATGCCACTAGCTTTCCACACATCTTCACTTCAGGGTCGTGGTACCACACTTTAATGACACTTTCTATCATTTTGGTTTTCGTTGTGCAATCCATCTTAGATATGCGCGCTTTAATACTGGCCCACAAATTTTCAATGGGATTTAGATTGGGTGTATTTCCTGACCACTCCAATACCTTCAAATGTTGCTGGGTAAAGAAGCTCTTAGCAAGCTTAGAGTTGTGGCATAGAGCCAGATACTGTTGAAATACCTCATCGCCGTTAGGAAACAGTTTCTGCAGTGTTGGGACCATTTTCGCCTCCAGAATGCCTACGTACTTTTTGCTGTCCATCATCCCTTCAATGGGGTGAAGCATCTATGGCCTGGAAGCTGTGAAACATCCCCAAAACATGACCTTGGGTGGGTGTTTGGGGGATTGCTGGATGTGGCCGGATTGAAGAGGTTCTCCTGTAGTCATGCATCTCAAAGTGGGTTTCGTCGGAAAATATAATTTTTTCCCAATTCTCCACAGTCCAGTCTCGATATTTCTTTGCCCAGGACAGCTTTTTTTGCTTCATAGCGGGTGTCAAAAGCTGCTTTTTGGAGGGGCGTCGAGCCCGGTGGCCACACTCCAGAAGGCGACGACATATAGTGGAAGCATCTATATTTACCCCATGAGATGCAATCTCCCTTTTAATGTCTCCACTGGTCTTCTTCAGATCTATGATACTAATTCTTTGAATTAGATTATCATCTCTATGGGTGGTTTTTCTTTCACAATGTCCTTTACGGGACATGTCCACGGACCCTGTCTCCTTATGCAGCTTCATGATCCGTGAAACGCTGGATTTCCCGACACCAACTGCTTTTGCTATCTGCCTAGCAGTAAGTGAAGTGTTTTTGCCTAAAGTGATTATTTTAGCTCGTTTACGAGGCGTGATGTCCATGATGTATTTAATAAAGTTTTCATTGAAAATTGTCCATTGCAGGGACACGCGCAAATTTAGACTTGCAGCAGTTTAGACTCTGCAGTGGGACTTCGCGTTCCTTTGCTTGTCCCAACTAATTCGCATAATACTGTACATGCATGCTTTATATTTTGAAAAAGTGGGAGTAATGGATTATTTCCAATTTAGTCCACAAGGGGTAATTTTATCTATATTTTGGTGCTCCATTACATGACTTTTGTCAGAATCGGCAGGCATGTATCTAGTGGGCATTGGTGTTTAATACTTAATTTCTACAGTATACATTATCTAGTGTCAGGGGAAATACTACCTCATATGATGGGGTCAAATCTTCAGACATGAATCACCTGCATTAACAACTTACTGATATATCTTCAGCAATATATATTTCAGGTACTCATACACCACATATAGCATTGAAATCTTAATAACAGTTGGTTAATGTAAGTTATTATTCAGACTTAATAGTAACTATATGACATTATCTTTCTATGTTGAACAACGAGATTCATCATATAGATCTATCTGCTAGTATACATTCATATTATGTTTACTATTTACCTTATTTTTACATAAAGTAGCAACTTTGGGCAGTATGCACATCACAGTTCTCGGCCACCATTTTTTTAATGCAATGGGACAAAATGGTCCCTTTTGATGATTCCCACAACCTCCTAGACTCTAACCCAAACAGGGGTTTCTAGGAAAAATATTTTTTTTGTTACCATGGTAATGATAACTCGAGTTTACGTCATATGCAAAGTAGTTACCATCGTAACAATAATTTACATTTTAAACAAATGCACTGTAACAAAAAACTGCGATTCCACTAAAAAACCCGCACAACCACAAATTGCTAAAAAAAAATAAAGAAATTACAACAACACATTTGCCTTCCCATGTACCACAAATTCTTGAAATATTTGTCTACCCTCTTTTCCCAATAGTTAAAACACTCCACAAATTAAACTAATAAATCAAGTCACGCATACAATAATTAATCTAAATAAATCACCAGAATTAATGAAATTGAATACAAATCTCAAAACCAAGAACATCATGAACAATGCACCGCTGACTGGCATTGTAGAAAAAGCCCCCAAAACTAAATAATATCATCAGAGACAACACATACCAAAAAACATGAAAATCGGAAACAGTGCACCTCCGACTGAATTATAAAAAAGCTCCTGAAACCAAATAATCTCACCAGACAAAAAAAACACACTCCCGCATTTTACAGCTCATAGAACCCTCCTCTAAAATTTTCATTAATCTTCCTGACTTCATCAAAAACTGACATTTTTTTTTCCACACCAACAATTCTACAGTACCCAAAATTTCTACATCAAAAAGTCACAAAACGCTTCCATGTATTAACAATAAATCATATAACTAACTTTAAAGACTCTTAAATACAGGGTGATTCAGAATTCATCATCAATATTTGGTGGGGAGGTAGGTAATAAGAAACGAAGGAGATTTCACATAGGAAAGCATGGGCGCATATGCCATGTAGTAGGGCAAAATGACCCCAGTTCAATGATGGAAAGAACACATAAGAAGGAAGTGGTAAGGAAAAAACATTTATTATCTTACATGTAACATTTCTTTGCATTGGTTGTACAGACTTACAAGAGGTGCTCGAACTGCCGACCATGTGCTAGAATGCATGACTCACAACGGCGTTGCATGGACAGCCGGACCCTGTGGAAGATGCCTGGCATTTCCCGGATGTTTGAGGCAGCAACTGATATGCGTGCTACAAGATCCATAGCACTATCAACAGGGGTCTCGTACACCATGTTTTTCATAGCACCCCATACAAAGAAATCGATTGGAGATAAATCCGGTGAACGTGGTGGCCAAGAAACCGGTACACCGCGGCCAATCCATTGACCACCAAACTGTCTGCGTAGGTAAGCACGCACAGCATTTGCGAAATGTGCAGGAGCGCCGTCATGCTGGAACCACATTCGCCGGAGACTACCATCAGGAACCTCGTTCAGAAGATCCGGTAACACAGTCTGAAGAAATGTTAGGTACTTGGCACCGTCCAAACGGGATGGTAGTAAATACGGGCCCAACAAACAGTCACCGACAATTCCAGTCCACACATTGACAGCAAAACGTTGTTGCGCAGCTCCAGGTCTTGTACCGTGTGGGTTCTGATGAGCCCACACATGCCAACTGTGTGTGTTGAAGACACCGTCTCGAGTGAACAACTCCTCATCGGTGAAAAGAACATACGTTGGGAAATTGGGATCAACGGCTGTTCTCTGCATGAACCACTGACAAAAAATATCACGCTTGGGATGGTCGTCTGCTGCCAATAATTGCATTCTTTGCAGATGAAACGGATGTAACCCTTCATCGTGTAATATCCGCCACGCTGTTGCTTGCGAAATTCCAAACTGCCTAGCCATACCTCGTGTGCTAGCACCAGGTTGTTCCTCGATTTCCTGTAGGACAGCTTCCTCTACTGCTACTGTCCGTGCCGATCTGCGCCTCCCTCGATTAACATTACTAGCAGCAAACGATCCTGTTTCACGCAGTTGGCGATGAATACGTGAAAACATTTGATGCTGTGGCACACGGCGGTTTGGGAAGCGCGCTGCATACAATTGCCTGGCTCGAAGACATCTTTCTCCTGCCGCACCGTAAGTTACATGCATATCTGCACATTCATTCCACGTATCCGGTTCATGTTACTTCTGCAAATTCACCTTGTCGAATGACAACTGACTGCACGCGTCAAACAGCTGTGCTTCTGTATGAGAGGTATGTACACACAGCGCCCTCTACACCACCATGCATTCGTCTGCCCCCATACTTTCCTATGTGAAATCTCTTTCTTTTCTTATTCCCTTCCTCCCCACTAAATATTGATGATGAATTCTGAATCACCCTGTATATAACAAAATTAATAAATCTCTATAATACCATACTACATGTAACTACTAATAATCACTCAATTCATTCCAAATTACTATAACGAAATACATATGTTCGTTACTACCACCATGTTCAATCCCATACATAAAAACTCCAACATTCTTTCTCCCAAGCATACTCCACCCCCCACACTGCATTAGAATCCTCTGAAAATTCACTTTATACATTTCACCAAAAACTATTCTCCTAAAACCCTAACACCCCATTAAAACTCTCAATTTAAAACTTAATTTTGCCACATTATAAACTTTTGCATTTTCTTCCACACTCACAACAAAACGTATACTACTACATCATACTAAACACACACAAAAAAAATACTACATTGTACTAAACACAAATAACCACTTCTCCCTTCCCTTTCAAATGCCCCTCATTCCAAAGACCTTATGAAAAATATCCCCTCCCCCCCACACACAGCCACAAAATGCTGCCAAACTCTCACTTCCAAACAACGTGACCATAACATTACAAAACAGTTCACTAACACTTTCAACAACAACCCTCCTAATATTAATTTCAATTTCAAAATATCTTAAATAACTTATTATATACCATATCTTATGAAATTTCGAAGAAACAATGGAAACATATTGATTATTCCTATTTTGGCAATCATTAAAAATCCTTCATTAAATATATTAAGCAAAAATAATAAAAATAAATACCCCCTCAAGCAGCTGCTTGCCACAGAGGTCTAACAGGAGCCTGTCAATTTATATGCCATAGTAGAAGGTCTGAGAGGATGGCAGGACCTCAGCAGACACACGACACACACATCCATGCCTTACCCCGGGCTCGAACCCAGAAAAAAATTAAACCTAACTCCATATTCCCGTCAAATCATACACGACTTCACATTATCCACCAGAAAGGAACAAATCAAAAAACGAACAACCAATAGTTACTTTCTATGTCATAACCTCAACGTCATATGCTTCTTGAGCAGTGCCATCTATTGGTTGAGGGCCATGAACAATAAAGTGACCCAACTTTGTATTTAAGTCTGTTCTGATCTTGTTGAAGTTATTACATCTCTTACCATTAACCCCACACTGGTAGCTGTTATCCAGTTAAACGTGAATTAAAAAATAACTTAAAATTTTCTGTCATTGAGCAATAAAATTTTAAAATTTACCCTTCAAACAATTTGCATGTTAAAAGTTTTTAGGAGAAAAACTTGGAAGCTTTTTGGAGCAAGGACAGTGCTCCGTCTTCAGTGAAGTGACACTATGTGGTGACATTAGGGCTGTTTCTACAACATCTTTCCACATGTTCTGAAGGGCGATTCCAGTGTATCGGTTGCAGGTGGGGACATGCAAGGTCATTATTTCTATAGCCTTGCGGAATATGGTTCCGTAGAAAGTGGATGTACATGCAAGCAGTGTGGCATACTCCCAGTCTATTGTTGCCGAATGTTGTACTGCCAGCTCAGTGGTGGCTGTCATCTGTTTCCTCTGTGAACCTCTTGTAAAGAACGTATGGTTTTTCTGATGCAGTACACACTGGCATTATCCTGAAAATGCAGGGGAAATTGGTATATGCCTCATTTTTGAAGTAGGCTAATAATTTTCTTCAGATTTGGAGCTGGTCTGAAAACAATTTTGATATTTTGGGCTCTGAGTAATTTGTGGACATTCACGTTGGATAGGAATGCAAGAAATAGGTCCAGCAAAGGTTGCACATTTGGGGTCAGTGATAAGGGGGAGAGCCGAATCTCTTTTGTTTTCGTTTCTATATTTATTGATTAGCTTCTCTATTGTTGTTGGGTGGAAGCTGTGGGATGCAACAACAGATGTTTAGAATTTCTTTTTCAAGCAACTGCTTGTTTGAAGATATGGTGAAGGCCTATGGGTGAGCAAGCGGAAGGCAGCAATTATGTACTCCCATGGGGTGCACAAGTCCTCACATATGATGGAGGGGACGGAGGTAGGCTTTCGGTATACTGACGTCAATGCTCCTGCATCATATTTTTGGATAAAAGCATGTAAATAGGGGATGGCACTGCTATTTTCCTTCTCCTTCATAAAACATATTGTAGGATATATATTGTTGGCAGAGTCAATGAGGCAGTTTAATTGCTAATTGCTGCCATTCCAAATTAAAAATATATCAACATAGCGACACCAGAAAAAAGGGCAAAATTGTTGCTGAGTTGAATAATTTTGTTTCAAGAACAGAAATTAAACAGTAAGTGTGAATAATAATTTTGTTTCAAGAGCAGAAACAAAATTATTCAACTCAGCAGCAATTTTGCCCTTCTTCTGTTGTCGTGATGTTGATGATATATTTTTAATTTGGAATGGCAGCAACAAGCAATTAAACTGCCTCATTGACTCTTCTAACAATATATATCCTAAAATACATTTTACAAAGGAGGAGGAAAGAAGCAGTGCCATCCCCTATTTAGATGTTTTCATCCAAATAGATGATGCAGGAGCCTTGATGTCAGTATACTGAAAGCTACCTACTTCCCATCCATCATATGCACGGATTTGTGCACCCAACGGGTACAAGATTGCAGCCTTCTGTTCCCTCACATATAGGGCCTTCACCATATCTTCAAACAAGTAGTTGCTTGAAAAAAATAATTTAAAACATCCATTCCATTGCTGCATTCATGGCTTCCACTCAGTAACAACAGAAAAGCTAATCAATATAGAAACAAAAGCAGAAAAGATTCAGTTCTCCTCCCAATCACCGACCATGAACGTGCAACCTTTGCTGGACCTATTTCTTATGTTCCTGTCCTATGTGAATCAGTCTGCAAATTACTCAGAGCTCAAAATATCAAAATTGTTTTCAGCCCATCTTCAAATCTGAAGAAAATTATTAAAAGGGACAGACAAATTTAGCCTACTTCAAAAATCGAGCTATACCAATTTCCCCTACATTTGCTGGATAATTCCGTTGGCTACTACATAGGAAAAACTATGCGTTTTTTATAAAGAGGTTCACAGAGCATCAAACAGATGTCAGCCAAAACAAGCAAACGATGGCTACCACTGAGCTAGCAGTACAAGTGGCAACAATAAACTGGGAGTATGCCACACTGTTTGCACGTGAATCCACTTTCTACGGAACCATATTTCGCAAGGCTATAGAAATAATGACCTCACCTGTCCCCACCTGCAACCGAGACACTGGAATCGCCCTTCAGAACAATGTGGAAAGAAGTTGTAGAAACAGCCCTAATGTCACGACATAGTGTCACTTCTCACTTCACTGAAGATATAGCCAATAGATAAAACAGCTGTCCTTGCTCTGAAAAGCTTCAGAGTTTTTCTCCTAAAAACTACTTTGAAATTTTACTGCTCAACAACAGAGAATTTCAAGTTATTTTTTAATTAGTTTCTGAGCAAGAAGGTCCCTTTAATTGTGTTACCTAAAGGTGAATGTCCTGTTGAGGTTAACATGTGGGTCATTCCATATCAAATCAGCCAAAATTTTGGAAAAAGTTCACCACCCATCACAGATTTCAATGATTTGTGGCATAAATGTTAGTACACATGTCTAATTGTCCGAAATATTTTGAGTCAAAAATATTTTTGTAAAGAGTTAATCGTTTGACCTAGGGGAAAATAAACATTGTGATTGTGACTAAATGTTTTTCTTTTTTTTTTCTTTGCTTATGGTAGATGAGAAGACCAAACTTGGTATACTGATGTAGATTTTTATTATTAATTCAATAAAAAAAAAATCAAATTTGAAAAATGCAATAATCATCATCCTCAAGCAGCCATGGACTATGGAGGTTCAACCAGACCATGCAATTTAGTTCTCCAAGCATATCTGTCCTGAGCTACATCTGCTGCATCCGGCCACTACACACCAATTCTAACAAGGTCCTGTTTAACATTGTCAGCCCATCGCATCCTAGGTCTCCCCCTCCTTCTGAGTTCTGTTCATAACCCTATTCGCCAATCTATAATTATCCATATGGGCAACATGGCCAAACCAGCGGAGTCTCTCTCTGCACAATATGCTGCTTAAAGGAGGTTGCAGACTCCTTTGCCTAACCTCATCATTAGTTACAAAGCTGAACCACCTAATGCCCAAGATACTGCGTAAGCATCTAGAATCAAAAGCATCTAGTTTCCTGTTATCTTGTTTACAAAGCATCCAAGTTTCACTACCATAACTAACCCTAGAAAGAACCAAACTATTATACAGTCTAATTTTAGTCTTTAGGTGTATACACCTATTTCTCCATAGATTCTTAAAATTCCCAGCAGCAATCCCTATCCATCTGTATCTCATGCCGCACATCACCATTATCTGTTACATAGCTCCCAAGATAATTAAACTGTGACACCTGCTCAAGACTGCAACTATTTAGATTAACCGAATCACAGCTTACCTGACCAATTTTAATCACTTTAGTTTTCTCTCTGTTTATAACCAAACCTACTCTACTACCAGTTTGAATGAAAGAGTTCATCTCATCAACATCATTTGCCAAAAGGGCTAAATCATCAGCATAATCTAAATCAGAAATTTTCTTATCTCCAGACCATTTAAGGCCAAATTTTTTCCTTTCCAGTGAATTTTGCATAACATAATCAATAACCAAAAAGAAAAGGAGACAAAATGCACCCTTGTCAAACACCAGAAGTTAATGCTAAACCAATTGCTACAAGCCTTACCTACTCTCACACACCACTCAGTGTTATTATAGAGAGCTTTCATTATGTTAACTTGTCTGGTATACCATATGATTTCACAATCAACCACAAATTATGACGATCAACAGAGTCGAAAGCTTTTTTGAAATCAATAAAGCTAGCACCAAAGGTTTCTGAAATTCTAAACATTTCTCAAGAATCTGCCTAAGTGAAAATATATGATCCACACATCCCCTACCACTTCTGAATCCACATTGGTCATCATGCAGTTGCCTGTGAACCAGGTTCTTTATTCTATTAAGTACAGTCTTACAAAGAACTGTAACTTGGCATGGATTAAATAAAACTTGTCATTTTTTTTTTGTTAATTCTTTTTATTTTCAGAAAATCAAGAATTATATGCTGAGTAATTTGGCATATGACATGCCATAATTCTTTTCATTTGTTATTTGGCAAAAAAAGTTCTAAATTGAAATTTTTTTTGTCTCGGATAGGAAGAATTTATCTTGGCTTCTGGATAGAAACCAGTTTTCCAGGCTGGACACTGGAAGGGTTAAGATTTTAAGCTTGTTCAGTGGTAAAATGCTCTGGCATGTTTCTGGAGAGATGCAGGTTCAATTCTCATATGTCTCCAAAATTATTTGTACAAACTATTTATTGACATGTTAGTTTTAATTTTTTTTATCTATCGGGCCACATCACTTTTTTTCACATTATAAATTTTTCATTTTTTTTCAAAGTCGTCTTGCATTTTTTAAATTTGATTTTTGTTATTGAATTAATAATCAAAATCTATGTCAGTACACCAAGTTTGTTCTTCTCATCTACCATAAAAGCAAAAAGAAAAAGAAAAACCTTTAGTCACAATCACAATTTGTATATATTTCCCTTAGGTTAAACGATTATAACTTCTTACAAAAATTTTTTGACGCAAAATATATCAAACAATTTGACATTTTTTGTGTACTAACGTTTATGCCAAAGATATTGAAATAAATGATGAGTGGTGAACTGGCCTGGTTGAACTGAAATAGAATGACCCTTGTAGTTTGCCAAACGTCATACGTCCTGTTATGTGTTATGGTGATAGCTGTCACAACTTGCAGATCCTCATCCATGCCAACATCTGTGTCTGTTTCAAAGCAACTATTTTGCCTGATGATGCATTGGAGCAACAATGTGAAATGCGTAGCGATTATGTGGGATTGGCTATGGTCTGCTGTGATGTAATCATTACAGATCAGATTCCACCCCAGTGTTCCATCTTCACTGCAGAGTTGCACACTATCAGTCTCACCTTGGATCATGTGGTGGCTAAGTATCATCATCTGTGTGTACTTTACACTGGCTTACTACAGGCTAAATCTCTGTGAGGCAATGGCCTCACCCAGTTCTTTCAAAGATCAGCCAGCAGTTACATCATCTGACAACCATGACAACCATTCTCTTTTGTTAGATGCCTGGTCATGTTGGCTTTAGGGGCAATGACTTGATAGACACTTCTGCCAAGTCAGCCACACCCTTGTCTGGCTCTCCATTGCTGGTTACATATGTGGGTTTCTGACAGCATTTTACAGTGTGGCCAGAACAGCATACAAACAAGCTTTTTGAGATCAAACCCATCAAACCATGACATTTATGTTACTGCAGGAATGGTAAGGAGGAATTCCTTGACTCACTTATTCTTTTATTATTCTATAGGCGAATGATGAATCTAACTGTAAGTTTTATGACACCATTTTATCTGTTAAACATATTTTAATTGAATGTCCATGTTTTAATATCAAATGACGTTTGTATAGCAACTTTCATAATTTTATGTCCAAGCCTCTTACACTCAGACATCTTTTATCTGATCATTTCTTTTTACCACTGATTTTTTTTCTTTTTTAACCCTTCCCAGGTCCAACCTGAAAAACTGTTTTACATCTAGAGGTCCAGCTATTTTTTCACTCTGATCAGCCAAAAAAATTAACTTTAGAACTTGTTTGCCAAATAACTAAAGAAAGAAATTATGACATGTTATATGCCAAATTAATCAGCATTTAATTATGGATTTTTTTGAAAATATAATATTTGGCAAAAAAGATGACTAGTTTTATTTTAATAGGGCTTTTTTAGAATCACGTAGTAAAGAAATGTATCTGGAACACAAAAATTTATTTAAAAAAAACTAATAGACAGAAATGATTATAATGCACATGAAACCCCTCGGTGTGAGCTCCTGTCTGTGGTGAGGGGACCACCCTGTGAAGGTTCTGCTGGCTCGGTTACCTTCACAGGGTCCTGAATGCCCGCCCGCGTGTTTTCCATGCGCAGACCCATGTCCCGGGAAAGGACATGGGCTGCGCACGGAAAACCCCCGAGCAACTACCAGGACTGTCCCGGTAGTTGCTCGGGGGTCCCTGTCTTCTCTCCTTAGCTCATGAGTGGCAGGGTCCCCTTTGGCTACCTTATCATTGGGGAGCCTGTTGTCGCAGGGCTGGGCAGTGGACTCTGGATCTTTTGATATATACTGCTTTGGCCTCTGCTTCCAGTAAATGGGAGCTCCTGGGGTGGCCCCCCCCAAGGAGCAATCGGCTGGTGGGCAGGTCCTGCTAGAGTCAACCGTGCAGAGCGGTGAGTAACCTTGCCCACGGTCCAGGTACAGGTTTGTGAGTTTCCTCACAAATTATTTTCCTTTCGAAGTTATAATTTCTTTGTGAGGCCAGTTTGGCCGTTCACAATTTTGTCATTTTCCTCTTAGTTTATTTCTGCACATTTCTCTTTTCATTTTCCTTTTATTTATTTGTGAGGGCTTGGCTCACTGTCTGTATGGGTATAGTGCCCACGTAGCCCTAGCGCCTGACTGGGTGTCCCCTTGTTGGGCTCCGTGAAGGATGGGGACAGTGGGCACTGAACCGCACAAAAAGAGTAGATGAAGAAATTAATGTGATCAATGCCGCTAAGAGGTCTTGACATGAGCCCTATCTTCCTCATTGTCTTGTTATCTATGCCATCGTCTTCTTTGTGTCTTTGTTCCCTGACCTGATCACCCACTCTGACTGATCACCCAAGTACCTGATCACCCATGGAGTGGGTGATCAGGTACTTGGGGACAGTCCCCATTTTTTGCGAACAAAGGTTTGAAAGCTGTTACGGGAGAGCTGAAATCCGTCAAGTGCTTACGATCTGGCGACTTGCAGGTTGAGACAGCTTGTTCCAAACACTCGGAACTGCTCCTGAATGTCAAAGCGATTGGTGGGGTGGCTGTTGAATATACTCCACACAAAACTTTGAATTCCTCTTGGGGTGTGATAACTGAGTGGGGCCTCCTCATAGTCATCGAGGAGGAAAACCTCTCCGAGCACACTCCCCAAGGAGTAACAGCGGTCCACCGGGTTTCCACATGTCATGACGGTAAATTGCTACCCACCTGGCTACTGATTGTGACATTTAACATGCCACACCTGCCTTCTTCCATCAAGGCAGGTTATTTGCATTGTGAGGTATGGCATATATTCCAAACCCTCTGCACTGTTTTCAGTGTCAGATATATGGTCATGCCTGCACAGCTTGCCGGGGCAAACCCACCTGGGGTTGCTGTGGCAGTAAGGATCATTTCAATCCTGACTGCACAGCAGAAAAGGCAAGCTGTGTGAACTGTAGTGGCAAACATCCAGCTTATTCCTGTGACTGTCCCAAGTGGAAGGAGGAAATGGAGGAACAATGCCTAAAGATCATTAATAACATTTCATATGCTGAGGCAAGAAAGCTTGCTGCATTGCCTGCCCCACCTGGCAAGGTTTACTGTGACAGTGCAGTCATTGGAAAGCCCGTTGTTCTAATGACTTCAGTGATGGTGCAGACTGATATCCATGTACCACTAAGTAACTAAGTCAGCTAAGTACCTCCTGATGCAGGGGACACTGAGGGTGGTGTCGATTTCAACATCAACACCAGTTTCCATTCCTGCAACTCAGCCTTCCACCTCCAACAGAAGGCCTCCTCCTCCCCATCCTCAGACAGCTAGACCTTCCAAACCTAAAGGGCCCTCACCAGGGCCCAAAAAGAAAATCATCACTCCATAAAGAGTAGTCACCGATCCATGCCCCTCGGACAATTCTGAGGACATGGATACTGACCTCCCCCTGTTCACTAAACCATACTCTGCGGCAGTTAAGTTGAATAGGAATTCGTCATCCTCCCACTCTTCTAAGTCCTGAAATGGCCACACTCCTACAATGGAATTGTCGTGGATTCCAGAGGAATACTGACGACATCAAGGCCCTCCTTCAAGCACACCTGCCCGTCTGTGTGTGCATGCAGGAGATATACTTGCAGCCAGTCACAGATCCCACGATCCGGCACTTTTCACTAGTTCGCTGGGACCGGGATGGAGATGGTCCAGCTCACAGGGGTGTTGCCATCCTCATAAGCAACCATTCTCCATTCCAGGTTGTACCCCTCACCATCAACTTAGAGACGGTTCCCATTACCCTCTTTATGGGATTTTCATTGACTGTCTGTTCTGTCTATCTTCCACCTGGAAGCATCGTTTTCCGGGATGACCTTGATGACCTCGTCTCACAGCTGCCATCTCATTTCCTCATCATGGGGGACTTCATCAGACACAGTCCATTCTGGGGCAGTGCTGACACCAATGAGAGGGGCAGGGTCCTGGAGCAGTGGCTCCTGGATCCATCGCTCTCCCTGTTGAACACCGGTGACAGTACGTACTTTCACTCCCCAACCCGCACATTCACTGCCGTTGATCTCACCATCTGCTCCTCCTCGATACTTCCACTCTTTGCATGGGTGGTCGAGGACAACCCTTTCGGAAGCGATCACCTCCCCGTGGTGTGCATCATCTCCCGTGGGGGGGGCCTTGCAGCCCTTCACGAGTCTCGTGGTGGAGGCTTGATCAGGCTGACTGGAGTGGTTTCGTGCTGCTCTCTGAGCTCAATGACCACTCTCTCAGCCAAGAGACATCAATGTGGCAGTAGTGGAGATAACGGACTGTATCGTAGATGTAGCTGCATCAATAAATCCTCAAACTTCGACACGGTTTCCTCTTTTTCCGAAACTGTGGTGGAATCCAGATTACATCGCATCTTTTAAGGCTCAGAACAAGGCTTGGGGATATTTTTCGCCGTTTTGGAGATATCCAACATCACCAACCTTGAAACATTCAAACTCGCAAGGGTGAAAGCTTGTTTTGTCCGGTGCCAGAGCCAGAAGGAATCTTGGATCAAATATATGTTTTCTATCACCTGCATGACTAGTTCTAAGGTCGCGTGGGATAAAGTCTGGAAGTTGGGTGGGAACTACACATTCCACTCATTATTGATCCTGGAGCACAATGGACAGGCAATTGCTGATCCTTGAGCAATTGCTAAAAACAACATTTGATGTTGGTGTTGGGCTAAAAACAACATTTGATGTTCTTGAGATGGGGTCATTTTCCTCCATCTCTTCATCTTTGTACTCCCCCGAGTTTCAGGGCTGAATGCTCTCTGCTGTCCTTCCATTCAAATGGTCTGGAGTCTTATAACAGGCCAATCACAGTGGAGGACACTTCTCCTGCATCTGCTGTCGGGTTATCTTGCTCTGCACACTTCTCGTGCACCTGCTGTCGGGCCAGACGATGTCCATTATGCTATGCTCCAACATCTCTCACCATCGAGTAAGCATCAGCTGCTCTGACTCTTCAACCGCATTTTCGTCGAGGAGCAGTTTTCGGACTCCTGGTGAGAGGCTATCGTCTTGGCCTTCCCTAAGCCAGACAAAGATCCCAAGATTCTTTCAAATTATCGTCCTATTGCATTGACAAGCTGCATCTGCAAGGTGTTGGAAAGAATGGTAAATACTAGGCTGGCCTGGTGTTTGGAACACAACAGGCTTCTTTTCAACACCCAGTGTGGCTTTCGCAGGCACAGGTCTACATTAGATCACCTGATCCGCCTCAAATCGGCAATCAGGAATTCGTTTTTACATAGAGAGCACCTGGTGTCAATTTTCTTTGACATCGAAAAAGCATACGACATGGTATGGAGATTCAGCATTCTTTGTGACCTCCACAGCTTCAGCTTGCGAGGTCACATGCCGATCTTCATTGCAAACTTTTTATCTTCTCGTAATTTTTGAGTTTCCCCCAGGAACAGGGGGTGCCACAAGGCTGTGTCCTGGGTGTTATGCTTTTCGCTGTCAAGATAAATTCCATTACACGGCAACTTCCTCCGACTGTAGGCAATGCCCTCTATCAATTTTCTTTGACATCGAAAAAGCATACGACATGGTATGGAGATTCAGCATTCTTTGTGACCTCCACAGCTTCAGCTTGCGAGGTCACATGCCGATCTTCATTGCAAACTTTTTATCTTCTCGTAATTTTTGAGTTTCCCCCAGGAACAGGGGGTGCCACAAGGCTGTGTCCTGGGTGTTATGCTTTTCGCTGTCAAGATAAATTCCATTACACGGCAACTTCCTCCGACTGTAGACAATGCCCTCTATGTTAATGACTTTAGCATCTTTTGCTCATCGTCCAGCATGAGGGTCATTGAACGACAACTGCAAACTGCTCTGAACAATCTCTCGGTTTGGGGGACAGCTAATGGGTTTCGGTTCTCCCCCCGCTTGTGTGCACTTTTGTAGCAAGTGTAATCTTCGTCTGGACCCCGAGATGTGGCTCAGAGGTAATGTCATTCCAGTTGTGGTGGAGACCAAGTTTCTCGGTCTCATCTTCGACTGGAAATTGACCTTTTTACCACATATTCGACATCTTAAGTCCAAGTGCATGCGGGCATTGAACATCTCAAAGGTCCTCTCCTCCCTTTCTTGGGGGGCGGACTGATGTTCTTTGCTCCACATCTAACATGCACTTGTCCGATCGAAACTGGACTACGAATCCCAGGTGTATGACTCCACCCAAGATTCGGTGGTGAAGGTGCTGGACACCCTCCATCATCAGGCCCTCTGTGTTTGCATGGGGGTCTTCCGCACTTCACTGGTCCAGAGTCTATGTAGAGACCAATGAATCATTGTTATCTATTCACCGTCAGCAGTTGTCCCTACAGTATGCAGCAAAATTACGATCCCAGCCAGGCCATCCCATTTGGGACTGTGTTTTCAGTCCCCAATGCGAAAAGTTATACCAGAATCGGCCGACTGCCATTCATCTTTTTGGTTTGCATGTCCGAGGTTACCTGCGAGACATCAGCACCAGTCTCGATAGCATTGCACAGCCAAGCTACTTCCACCATGGCTCGCTGTTTCCCCTTCCTGTGATTTTTTCCCTGTGCAGGATGGGGAAGGCCTTTACACCTGACTGTGTGTACCGGCAACTCTTTGCCAGTCATCGTGCTAGGTACCTAGACTTCTTGCCTGTCTTCACAGATGGCTCGAAATCCGGCACATCAGTGGGATCGGCCATGGTCTGCTGTGATGTAATCATTGCAGACCAATCCCACTGCCTTGTTCCATATTCACTGCAGAGTTGCACGCTATCAGTCTTGCCTTGGACCACATGGTGGCTAAGCATCGTCAGTGTGTGCTTTACACTGACTCGCTTAGCTTGCTACAGGCTTTGATCTCAGTGAGGCATCGGCCTCACCTAGTTCTTTCTAAGATTCGCCAGCAGCTACATCATCTGGCAGCCACAACCACTGTCCATTTCTGTTGGATGCTCGGTCATGTCGGGTTTAGGGGCAACGACTTGGCAGATGCTGCTGCCAGGTCAGTCGCGCCCTGTCCGGCTCTCCACTGTCGGTTCCATACTTGGACTTCCGGCAGCATTTTTTCATTGAGCTCCAGGCACAGTGGCAGAGACCTTGGTCAGAACAGCTTATGAACAAGCTCTTTGAGATCAAACCTATCATCAAACCATGACAGTCTTGTTACCGCAGGAATCGCAAGGAGGAAGTTGTACTTGCTTGGCTCTGCTTAGGTCATTCGTTTATTACTCATTCGTTTCTGCTATGGACGAACGATAAACCTAAGTGCAAGTTTTTTGACCGTTTTAACTATTAAACATATTCTAGTCTCATGTCCCACTTTTAAATTTGAACATAAAATGTATTTTAACTTTCAATCAAAGTTTGATTTCAAAGAGCTAGTTTATAAGCTATTCTGACCAAGACCTCTGCCACTGTACCCGGAGCTCGATGGAAAAACATTGCCGGTAGTCCAAGTATAAAACCAACAGTGGAGAGCGGACAGGGCATGGCTGACCTGGCAGCAGCATCTGCCAAGTCGTTGCCCCTAATCCCAACATGACCAGGCACCCAATAGAAATGGACAGTGGTTGTGGCTGCCAGACGATGTAGCTGCTGGTGAATCTTAGAAAGAACTAGGATTTTACGTCCAAGTCTCTTACACCCAGACATCTATTATCAGATGAATTGCTTTTAACTCCTGTCTTTAAATTTTTACGTTATTGTGGTTATTTTAATCGGTTCTAATCTCTTACCCTTGTTAATCTTTACATGGGCCTTCTACACCCATTGTTATTTTTCTGGTTTTTTTACACTTGACCTTTTATATTCTCTATTTTTATTGGCTTTTGTGTTGTATTTTATCACCTTTGCATGTTGTTTTTAACTTTTGTTGTGGGTTATCGTGATTTTTATCTTTTTTTACTAATTCTCTTGTCTGGCGCATAATGGCCTTAGTTGCCAATGCACCATTAAAACCCAACCAACCAACCAATGCAGATGAATAGAAAGGCTATTTCTGAATAACAAAAAAATTAATATTTACTTGAAAGAAGAAAATTACTCCCATTTTCTAATTTTTTTCTTTGTACCACACTTTGAGAAAATTCCAGGCTTTTAGCTAATTATTCTGAGCAGACAAACAAGTCAACTTTAGAATTTTCTTTTAAAATAACCAATCAACAGAAATAGCTCATGTTGTATACCAAATTAAACAGAAATTAATTGCAAATTGAATGAAAATAAGTAGTTTAAACAAATTTACAAACATATTGATTTTAATAAGCCTTTTTCAATGTGATGTGGTGAAAAAAATAGATTCTATGATACAATAAAGGCTTAATTTTGGAAAACTTGAAGAATTAAAATAGTTTAATTAATCGAAAGGAAATTTCCTCCTGAAGCATGATTTATATATCATTTAATGATTCCATTCAGTATCATATATTTTAAACACGCACAGTATTGTTCTTGGTGTTGTTGAAGTGACTTGGACTTCTCACATTCACGGGATTTTTCGAACTGGTTATGAAAAGGGAAAAAACTTGCTTGGCTATTTTTTACTAAATATTATGATTTTTTTTTTTGGTATTGAAGTTTAGTTATCTTGGCTAACTACAGAAAGGTTTGTGCACCAAAGCAAAGAAAAAATAATGTTATATTGTCAGAGTGGCACCGCCAGGATACTGGGGGGGGGGGGGAGTTAAAAAACATTCAGTGTAAACATAAAAAATTGCAATATTAAAAAAAAAAATCAAATTTTTCTATGAGAGAGGGAGTAGTAAAACTTTCATCACAGTGGGTTTAGCAGTAGGTGGTGGCGGTGGGGGGGGGGGGGTAAAAAGCCTTCCCCGAAATTGCCCTCCCATATGAGGATTGACTTCTGGCCAAGAAGTCCATTTTGCTTCTGTAATCCAAGACTTCATTTTCAGATAATGGTACAAGCCCAATTTTTTTTTTATGAAAAAAAAAACAAGAAATAAAAAAAATATATATAGCCTAATGAGATGTTAAATAAAATATCTGCAACAATTTTTAAGCAGGCCATCTGATGTAGTATAAACTCAGAAGGATTGATAGATCAGCTGACGGTAAAATCAATAATTTACGAAAATAAAGTAGATCTACAAAAATGAAAATTAAGGTTTAATACTGATCTACGGGACCTGGGTTCGAGCCCCGGATAAGGCATGGATGTATGTGTCGTTTTTCTGCTGAGGTCCTGCCATCCTCTCAGACCTTCTACTATGGCATATAAACTGGCAGGCTCCTGTCAGAACTCTGTGGCAAGCAGCTGCTTGAGGGGGTATTTATTTATTATATTATAAAAAAAGCAAATAAATATTAACTCTAAGCATGGAATTTATAATCTAATTTTTTGGGAGGAAGTTTTTAACTTAAATCAACCATGTAAAGAACTTGCCTTGTGAAGGCAGTCCTTTTAGCTTCCATATCCAATACCTCATTTTCAGGAAAAGATAGTTTTTTTACAAGAATAGAAATAATAAAAAAAAATTAACATATAACCTAATGCGATGTTAAATAATATCCTTAGCAACTTGTAAAGCTGGCCATCTGATGCAGCATAATCCCAAAAGACCAATAGATCAGCTTATGAAAAAAAAAATCGATTTGCATAAATAAAATAAATCTACAGAAATGGAAATGAAGGTTAATATGACTTGATAGGTGCATGGTTACATTATCTTGTATCCAAGAAGAACTCTATCTGTAAACATTCACTATAGAGTCACTTTATTGCATGTGTGAGCAATAAAAGGCCACTGCACCTGCTTGTGACCTACTTTAGATTGCAGAGAACTTTGGAACTGCAACTTGGCTTGCTTTCTAAGAAAGCTTTTGTTAGTTACAGTTTTGATCTGAAGGGTGGAAAAAGACACATAGAATGCTGGTATAAATGTAAATAATTCTAGTAATAGTGAAATAGGTTTGTGGCAGAAAGGAATGTGAAACGAAAAAAAAATGATGGTAGGTACTTTGCAATTACTTCCAAAATCTTCTGTTTTAAAAATAGCATTTTTTGTTAATTTATAGGAAATTTTCAAAACTTTAAGGAAAACTTTGTTGATAATAGTTCATATCAAACTAGTGAGCTTAAATCAGGTGATTGCTTCAGCTTAGAGTAACGTTAACAACAAATCGAAATACCGTATGGCACTCCTAAGAAATGTCAACCAGATGGCTTTAACAAATTATTTGTAATTTAATAAAATATGCATTAAATGAAAAAAAAAATTCAAACTTGAATTGCATATTTTTAAAAGATGTCTAAGAAAATTTTCAAACAATGATTTAAAAAAAAATCTAAGTTTCATGTGTTATATAAAAGACGTCCATTCACTTCCTTGACCTCTCATTTCAGATTCTGTCAACATCTATGGTTAATGGTGACTTGGAAAGGGTTAAAATGTGGCTGTTTTACTAGACTTTGATTTTACCCTATTGTTACCTTCTGTTTTGTATAGACAACCCAGGTCTCTTACACTTGGGATTCTTTTATTTTGTATTTCTCAAGTTATTTTACTTGTTACTTATACATTAGTTCTTTGTTGATTTACCATTTTACAATGTAGTGTTTATTTTTTAACTTTTGGTTTTGGGTTTACATATCTTTTATCATTTATATTGTCTTTCTTTTGGTGCATTATGGCCTAGTTACCCTTGCACCATAAAACCCCAACGAAACCATCAATAGTTTTGTCACACAGGCAGTGAGATTTTATAGCAAGATACATCAGTCACACTTTCATTTCAATATTGCTGTTGAGTGATTTGGGAGCATTTAACGTTGGGTCATTTCTCTGACCAGTGCCATCTCTCGACTAAAATCCCACTTTTGATATGAGAGGCATGCCCCATTCATTAAGGGGAATTTAGTGCTCAAGGGTAACTGTTGCCAAAGAAGATCCAAAATGTTATCAGACAAATGATCTCTAAGAGGCTAATGAGTTATCGTAGAGAGCATAAAATATTCAACTATTATAGTGGGAAATAATAAACTTGCATTTTCAAATAATATTTGTGTCTAATGGAGGATTGAAACAAGGAGTAACCTTGTTGTATAGACAAATTAAACTGTTGGCTTATCTAGTTTCTGGGAGCGAAGTGATTAGTTGTTAAATGGAATATTTCCTGATGGATGGTAGATCTGTTGCAACTCTCATTGTTCAAAAGAAATTAGACACCTTTTAGAACTCATATCAATATTTTGATTATAGATTTTTCTCTACTGGCTGACCAAAAAGTGAAGAACCAGTTCTGAGAACTAGGGTACATAGTGAAACAAATAACAGAAAATTGATTTTGTAATGTTACAACTAATTTTTTAGACTTTGCTTAAAGTCCAAAGTAGGGAAAAAGTCATTAAAAAATTTGTGTTAATTTTCAAAAAAAAAATAGGAAAAAGAATTGTAAAATGTTGAAAAATTAGGTAAAGAATGTAATGTATAGTTCCTAGTGTAGTATTATTGCAGCATTTATTTATTTAGGATATAAAACATTCTATAAGGTTATCTAGTGTCTTTATACAAGGCTATTCTTTGCATGAAGTGAAACTGTTTGTGAGATATTCCCTCATTCACATATATGCAAAAGACAAATTTCCCTTGGGACTCGGAAACTGAGTGGTCTGACTCGCAAATCGAATCACCCTTAAGTGATTCAGTTGGATTACTGTACCACAATGGATGTGGCACAATAGTAAAATCACATCTCATTACCTGTGACAGTGTCTCTTAACCATTTGGGTCACTATGTTCAAACATTGGCATCATCTCCTTTCATAAATTGACTCTAGCTTAAATCTACAGACATGTGCTCTTTTTTGCTGTTCTGTCATTTTGTTGAATACCCATTTGGCACAGATCTCTTGGAACTTTAAATGTTGAATAATTGTTTCCATACTGCCACTCAATACACTAACATCTAAACTTATTACCTGAATGGTGACGTGGGTTTTTCTTAACGAGTTCACGTGACAGTGATAGTTCTCTCATTCACAGCTGCCTTTGGCTATTTACACAAGGGAAGTTCTGCCGTCCTTCTCTCAATTTGCACATCTATCCCATAACAGTGCCATATGAACAGGCATGATCTCCATATACTTGTGATAAATAAGAAGGAATTTCTTTTGCATTGTCCCCAAGTTGCATCCTTGTGATAAGATCTTTCTCCATCTTTACTAGACTTCATAGCAACAATGCACAGACTGAACTTTATGTGCTACCAGTGAAGAGAGAAATGATATGGCCTTTGTTTTTAGCATGCAATTACAAGTTTAGACAAGTTTTCAAACAAGTCTTAGCTCATTAGCTTCAGAGGAATGAGTGCAAATCTACAGACATGTGCCAAGAACTTTTTCATTGCTCTCTGTAATCTTAGTTATAGCATTTATGCACTTTTTTTCTTATTCTCCAAATATTTTCTAAAAAGTTGCTAATGAAAACCATGCTAAGTTTTTATCATGGCTACTATGAACAGGCATTGTGTGAGATCAAGCATATTAATCTTAGTTTTATCCTCTAAATATTTTCTAATTAGTGAAAACTGCTAAGCTTCCATCATTGCTACTATGAACAGGCATTGTTTGAGATCAAGCATATTCACTGTAACTTGGAACAATATATTTTGCAATTCCAAAGTATACAATAAATTGGAATTGCCTGAGTATCTTAGGGTTGTATCCTTGAATTCTTGAAAGCAAGAGGTATCCAACATGCAAGTCTATTATAAACACATGTGCAATTTTTTAACCCTTCTAGGGCCCAGCTTGAAAAACTGGTTTACATCCAGAGGCCAAGTAATTTTTTCACTATGGTCAACCAAAAAAAAAAAATTCAGAACTTTTTTGCCAAACAATTAATTGAAGGATTTATGGCATGTTACATGTCAAAATAAGCAGCATTTAATTTCGGATTTTCTGAAAATAAAATATTTATCAATAAAGATGACTGATTTTATTTTAATCAGGCTTTTCTTAGAGTCGTATTAAAAAAATGCATCTGGGAATTCAAATAAAAATTTATTCGAAAAAAACTCAGACAAAAATAATTATAATTCACGTGAATAGAAAAGAAAGTCTATTCTGAATAGTAATTTTTTTTACCTGAAGCAAAAAAAATTACACTTATATTGCAATTGTTTTTCTTTGTACCATACTTTAAGAAAAGTGCTGTGTCATATAAACAAGTCAACTTTAGAATGGGAAAAACAACAACCAGTCAATTGAAATAGGTTATATTATATACTAAATTAAATGAATTTTGAATTTTATGAAAATAAACAAATTTGCAAACATATTGATTTCAATAAGATTTTTTCACTCATATAGTGAAAAAACTAGATCTGACTATGAAATTTAAGGCTTAATTAGCATAGAGCTTAATTGGCCTAAGGTTAATTAGCTTGAGCCTTAACTGGCATAGTGGTTAGGAGGCTAGCCACTGTTCCAGCAAGGCAAACTTTGTGTGCTGTATTAGCTCTAACTGAGGCAGTGGTCAGCAGTGACTTCAGTCTTAATAGGGCATGTCCTTGTATGAGAAGGCCTGTAAAAGCTAGGAATAGCTTCTAGGATTCTTCTCTGTCCTATATGTCGCAAATCCAAAAATGTTTTTTTTAGAAAATCTGATGAATAAAGGCAGTTCAGATATATATTAATTAAAAGGAAATTTCTTCCCAAATACTATAATATTTATCTGAAATATGATTTTTATTTCCCTTAACCCTTCCCAGGTCCAGCTATTTTTTCACTCTGATCAGGCAAAAAAAATTTAGAACTTTTTTTGCCAAATAATTAATAAGATTAATTATGGCATGTTATATCTCAAATTAATCAGCATTTAATTCTGTATTTTCTGAAAATAAAATATTTAACAAAAAAGACAATTTTATTTTAATAGGATTTTTTTTAGTATCATATAGTAAAAAAATGAATCTGGCAACACAAATAAAATTTTATTTAAAAAGCATTAATAGAGAAAAATGATTATAATACATATGAATAGAAAGACTATTTCTGAATAACAAAACAAAATTTTCTTGTTTAAAGTAAGCATTCTTCCATTTTGTAATTTTTTTTCTCTGTACCATACTTTGAGAAAAGTCCAGGCTCACTACAGAGTTCAGTAAACAAGTCAACTTTAGAATATTTTTAATAAATAAGTAATCAACAGAAATAGATCATGTTATATACTAAATTAAATAGAATTTAATTCTGAATTTTATTGTAATATGAAATTGTAGTAACATATTAATTTTAATAACACTTTTTACAGTGGTATACTGAAAAAATAGGTACATATTTCATAATTACTTCCAAAATCTTCTGTTTTTAAAAATAGCAGTTTGTTAATTTTTAGGAGATTTTAAAAAATTTAAGGAAAAATTTATTGATAATAGCTTAAATCAGGTGATTGAATTAGGTGGCTTCATACAGAGTAATATTAACAAACAAATCGGCAAAACCATATAGTGCTTCTAAAATATGGCAGTCAGATGGCTTTATCAAATTATTTATATTATAGTTTAAAAAATATACATCAAATGAAAAAAGAAAATATTATTTTTTAAGCTTGAATTATATATTTTTGAAAGATATATGTAAGAAAATTTTAAAATGGCAATTAAAAAAATTGAAGTTTCATGTGTTGTACAAAAAGTGTCTATAGACGTCCTACCCAGGAAGGATTAATGATTCCTTTCAGTGGGGTATATTTTAAAGCACGGGTCAGTGTTATACAAGGTGGCTTGGATTACTCACATTAATGGACTTTTCTGTTCTACTTATGATATAGAAATGTACTTTCTTTGCTGCTTTTTTTTACTAAATATTATGAATTTTTTCCTTAGCTAAGTACTTAAAAGTTTGTGCACTAAAGTAAAAAATTTTTTTTATATATTGCCAGAGTTGAACAGCTAAGATTTTGAGAGGAGGGAGGATTAAAAATACTTGCTGAAAGTGCTCTCCCACATGTGGACTTATTTCCATGTTGAGGAATTACAGCAGCATTTGGGACTTTCTAATCACTGTTCAGAAGTAGTTAATCAGATGCTTGGGCTCTATCTGCCTTGGTATCATTTTTCCACAGCAGAAAAAAGGTGTTTTGTACTAGAATTCAGCCTTTCCCCAAAGCTTTTTACTCTCAATCTTTAGAGCCTTTAGTTATGATTCATCATTATCCTGAAGAGTCATGGGCTACATCTGCTGTATCTTGGCATTATAGGTCAATTATAACAAAGTCCTGTTTGACGTTGTCTGCCCACTGCATCCTAGGACTCACTTCCCTCTCTCTCTGAGGCATTTAGGCACACCATTCATAACCCTATTTTGTAATCTATAATTATGCATATGGGCAACATGACCAAACCAACTGAGTCTCTGCACAATAGGCTGCTCAAAGGAGGTTGCCAAATCTCAGGCCTAACCTCATCATTACTTACAAAGTTGAACCATCTAATTCCAAAGATACTGCATAAGCATCTAGAATCAAAAGCATAAAGTTTCCTGTTATCTTGTTTACAAAGCATCCAAGTTTCACTACCATAACTAACTATAGAAAGAACCAAACTGTCATAGTCTAATTTTAGTCTTTAGGTGTATATATCTATTTCTCCACACTCTCCAAAGATCCTTAAAAGTTCCAGCAGCAATTCATCTGTTAATCTCATGCCGCACATCACCATTATCTGTTACATAGCTTCCAAGATAATTAAATTGAGATTCCTGCTCAAGAGTGCAATCATTCAGATAATTGAACCACAGTCTGCCTGACCAATTTTCATCACTTTAGTTTTCTCTCTGTTTATCACCAAACCTACTCTACTAAAATTCTCATCATTGACCACATTTTTCCCAATTTCCACAATGGATAGTGTTTCCTTTCTTTGGACAGTCCTCCCTTCTTTGGAGTCATGTTTGAGGAAGTCCATGACGTTTGAGACATCACAACTTTAATTTGAGATATATATAACCCATTAAGGACCACCACCTCATGACTTTTTTTACAGGGCAGAGAATAATGTGAGGAAGAGGGAGGGTATTGCCAAAAGTGCTAAATCATCAGCATTCTAAATCAGAAATTTTCAGATATCTAAACTATTTAGGCTCAAAATCTTTCCCTTACAGTGAATTTCACATAACGTAATTAATAGCCAACCTAAAGAGTAAAGAAGATAAAATACACCTTTGTTGAACACCAGAAGCATTGCTACAAGCTTTTCCGATTCTCACACGACTCATTGTTATTATTGAGAGCTTTCATTATGTTAATGACTTGTCTGGATGTCGTAAAATCTCACAATCAACCACAGATTACGACAGTCAACAAAGTCAAATATAAATATAATAAATACCCCCTCAAGCAGCTGCTTGCCAGAGATCTGACAGGAGTCTGTCAGTTTATACCATAGTAGAAGGTCTATGAGGATGGCAGGACCTCAGCAGATAAACAACACATACATGCCTTACCCGGGGCTCGAACCCAGGTCCCTTAGATCAGTAGCCAAGCATGAAAATCCTTAGAAATCATGCCTTTATCATAAAAGATATTCAAAATTTCAGTTATTCATATGGTAACCGAAACATTCCCAGCTATAAGCATTTCAGTAGTAATTTCATCTACCCCTGGAAATTTATTTAGTTTAAGTTTAGAAATAGCCGAAATAACTTCAGACTGTTATAAAGGGCCAACATTAAGGCGAGTAACACATCTATCATCATTGCAAACAATGGGGGTAGATCTAACCACATTGTTTAGAACATTGCTGAAATGCTCTGCCCACCTAGCCATGCCAGAATCCTCACCTTGAATAACCTTACTTTGCTAATACTTCAACCCCTATGTAGCTGTCAGTTTTTTCCACATAAAACATTAACTATCTGGTACAGCTCTCTGCTGTTACATTGTCTAGCTTCTTATCAGTTGCTAATATGCAATAGGAAATGTCTCACCTGTACATTTCCACAATATAGAATGATATTAAAGTAGAGGGATCCCAAGCATGCATCATATATATATTAGCTGTCAAACGCTTAACGTTTGAGTCCCTTACTCTCTGATATCATTTATTTGATCACATATTTTTAACACTTGTCTTCGAATTTTTATGTTTTACTAGCTGTTTTAAACATATTAAATTTTTTTATATATATATTTTACTGGCTATTTTAAGCATATTTAATGTTTTATCTTTGTATTTTTCACCATTTTTTAACCTGGGTACTCGTACTCTACTCTTGTTGATTTTCGTATCATATAATTGTGTTCTTTTTTTATATACCTGTTTTTTTTTTTACACATTTTTGTTTTACAATTTTTTTGCAGTTATAGTGGTGTTATGTACTCTTTTTGTGTTTCACTTTAAGTTTGATTATGGGTAGCAATGCTTCAAGCAATAGTCAGCCAGCATGCTGGCTGATTATTGTGAGATATTGATCAAGAAAGACTGAATGCAGCCTACAAATAAAATGCATTGAAAAAAGTGCTGGGCAAGTTTGTAATGATATTTCATAATATTACTGTAAAAGTAATGAAATATTGCACACTGTTACTTGAAATTTTTATAAAACTATGCAACAGGAAAATTTCTACATTATTTTCATGATTAGCATAATAAATAATAAATCTTTTTTAACGAGGAATGTAAAAGTTTAATATTTTGCTCAGTTTATTTCCAGATTACATTTCCTTTTATGAGTGTATTATGCAAAAATCAATGTAATCACATATAAAAAAAAATTTATGTAATATCATTAAAGAAACAAAATTAGTTTTGGACAGCATTATTGTAGAACATTTTAAAAATGATTTTAAGCACCATTTTTTTTTAATATAAGGCATTTCATAAACTGAGTTTTTTTTTCTTCTAAATATGATTTTAGGAGAAGATGACAGAGGAAAGATACATTTTACTCATCAGCGTGTATGCAAGAGTTTTCTGCTGAACTGCTGCCCGCATGATATATTGTCAGCAACAGTAAGTAATTCATTTTAAAAAAAACTAAATGTGTGTAAAAAGCAAATCTGGTGTAAAGCAGCTTCTTTAAGCATACAGTTCTCTGTTGACAATTTAAACTTGTTAAATTTCTGATTTTTCGTTATCACTTTCTTTCTGCAGATTTTTTTCTGTCACTTATCCTTCACTGGGATATATTGTCACAATTCTTAAATGTTCAAATGCTTCTCACATTTTTTGTTTCTTGATCTTCCATGACACTACTTCTGTATGTCACATTATTCACAACTGTTATTTTGCTCCTGAATATTTGATGTAATTGTGTCTTTCTTTGGGAGATATAGTTTCTAGCATTTTTGTCAGTACATTTTCCATGGTATTTTAATATAAAAGTAAAAAGTAAAATCTTTTACTAGATTTGTGCTAATTTTTTATACACCTAATTAAGATGTTGACATGCTCTAGAAATTTTTATGGTGATTCCTGATTTCTGGTAAGATTTTTGAATAAATGTTACCATTTTTTTACTAGTTTACATTAGATGTTGATGATTAATGTGTGGTTTTATTCACCATGCTGTGGTGTTACCTTTAATGATAATTTGATATATGGTTGAGTCCTTGCCTTCATATAATACACTTAAATCTTGATGCAGTTTAGAATAATGCCACTTGGCACATTATTAAATGTAAGAGAATCACCACATCAGGGGACCCAAATGCAAATCAAATAGGGTAGTCAATATATAGCAAACCTACTTTTATTATAACCAATAATAAGCAAAACATGATTGCTTATTATTTTGCTACCTTTTACTCATCATCATCCTCATGCAGCCATGTGCTCAGAAGTCCAAACAGATTGTACAATTTCGTTTTCCAAACACATCTGTTCTTAGCTACATCTGTTGCATCTGGCCACTATAGGCATAGTTCAAGATACAGCACTGTAGACATAGTTCTAACAAATCCTGTTTGACATTGTCTGCCCACTGCATCCTAGTTCCCTCCTCCCTCATCTTTCTGAGGCCTTTAGGCACACTATTCATAACCCTATTTGCTAATCTATAGTTATACATATGGGCAACATGGCCAAACCAACAGTCTCTGCACAATATGCTGCTCAAAGGTGGTTGCTGACTCCTCTGCCTAACCTCATATTACTTACAAAGTTGAACCACCTAATGTCCAAGATACTGCGTAAGAATCTAGAGTCAAAGGCATTAAGTTTCCTGTTATTTTGTTTTCAGAGTCCAAGTTTTCACTACCTTGACTCCCAAGGAAAAAAAAAAACTATTATATAGTCTAATTTTAGTCTTTAGGTTATATGCCTATTTCTCAATACTCCAAAGATTCTTAAAAGTCCCAGAAGCCATCACTATTTTTCTCTTTATCTAATGCAGTACATCACAACTATCTGTTAAACAGCTCCCAAGATAATTAACTGAGATGCTGTAACCCTCCAAAAGTTTAATAAACTTCTTTATGTTGGACCTTTTGTCTGGTCTAAATTAAAAGTCTGGATAGCATATTGGGGGCCAGGCAATATTAACTTGCCAAATAAAGTCAAATGAGGATTAATTAATTATATGAGCGTTACTTATTGAGTAAGAAATCGAAAAGATTGTCAAAATATTGAAGTCATAAATCATAATCAAAATCAATTATCGTTGCTCAAGAGAAAAATAGAAAAGTCAAATATATATAAGAAAGTTTATTTCCAATCGGGACAGTCCACAAAAGGAAATAAAATCCTCAAAATGATAAATATAACATAAATAAAGCAAAACTGGTTAAGGAAAAGCAAAAGTGAATGGTTGGATACAGCAGCTTCAATTTTAATTCACAATTATCATTAACATCATCGAAAACTTTCTCATTTGGACACAAAAGATCAGCTCCTCAGTTGATATGAGCTATGAATTCAGTTTTTTTTTTGTGACAAGGCTTCACAAAAGGTAATTTTAAAACGTGTACCAATGGTGGGAAGACATAACTCATGAGAGAGCTTTTCTTTAGGAACTTTGGCCTCTTGCTTCAAAGATCCTAATTTAAGTTTCCCAAATTGCCATTTTTTTTGTAGCAATATTGCTCCATGTGCCCTAGTCGGCCACAAAAATTACATCTGAAAGTTTCTCTTTTATTCATAGCAAAAGTTTTTGATCTAATTTCATTATTGGAAGATTGACACAGAACACAATCTCTGCTTCATTTGTTCTGCATTGTTGTAGGTGCGTTCAGCTCAAATTGTCGGGGCCGTGTAACTTCCAGTCTTGCATGAGTCATTTTTTGTGAGACATCCTGGTATCTCTGCTTTGGTGAGGATTTCATCCATCTTTTATTTAATGAAGTTTTTTCAGATTCTCTTCTTATAGTGTATTGCTGAGCCAATTTGACTAAAGTTGAAATTGAATTTGCATTTTGTACTTCTAAAAATTCTCTTATGGGCAAAAGTAATTGTGACATAATGCAGTGTGTTATTTCAATTTCTGCAGTGTCAGCATCATACAGCTGGTATAACTCTATTGTACTCCAGATGAATGTTTTGATATCATCTCCTTCCCTTTGTCTTCGTGAAAACAGTTCTGTAGCTAACTGTAAAGTCATCGTAAGGAGGATAAATTTCCATAGTTAGTTTTTAAAGTCTTCCCAAAGTTCTATTCCATGATGACATCCTATGTTATTACACCATTCTTTAGCACATCCAATTAAACAAGATAATGTGAAAACCAGCTTTTTGTTGCTGGGTGTTTTGTGTAAACGGAAATGCTCTTCCATGGACTTGACAAATGTCCACGATTACGGACATTTCAAATTGTCGAACCTTATCTCAGGTAAAGGCCAATTAACATAAGGACTACAGTTAATAAATGGGTTGGCAACTCGTCGTTGAGGTGGTTGATGATACTCTGTTCTATCACTTGCTTTTGATGGAACAAAAGATAGAACTTTATGTTTAAAGTTTATATGTATGAGCTGATGTAGCATTGTCAGGAAATTTAGTGGTTGTTGTCATTCCCATTTTCTCCCGAGGATCTTTAAGCAGATTCATTAACACTTTTACTTTCATCATATCCTGCAACCTACCTTTTACTTTTACTAAGTTGAGAGTCATATGGCAGAATCGGCCACATTACTAGCAGAGGTGTTTAGCAATCTGCCAAAATTTGAATTTTGGAAATTTTGAAATTTTTTTATCTTGAGCAGTGCTCAAAGGTACTGCTATACAACAATACAACACTAAAGCTATACTAAGCTTGTGAATAAGCTTGCTTATCAGAAAGTTTATCTATCGTCATATGTGTGTCCAGACACTTTTAATATTTACATACATACAATAAAGATTTTAACTATCAGCAATAACTGCGCTGAAACTTCAGTACCTTTGACTAATACAAAAGTTAAGCTTCTTGCTTAACAAAAATTTTCATCTTAAGCTGCTGTTAATTCTGTGATTAGTGTATATAACTAATGAGCTCAAAATTTGTTAACTTTGACAATCATGTTAAATAACATACAGTTTATACATATATATATATACAGTCCCTGTTTGGGCATCACTTTCTTTGCTGACTCTATAACGCTCCAAAGATTATTAACTTTTCAAGTTGGACCTTTGTCTGATCCAGCCAGACAATATTAACTTGCCAAATAAAGTCAAATGAGGGTTTAAGTATATGGGCATTACTTATTGAATAAGAAATCAAAAACATTGTCAGAATATTAAAGTCATAAATCTTAATCAAAATCAATTATCATTGCTCAAGAGAAAAATAGAAAAGTCAAATATACATGGTGGGCAATCTCAGTGCATTCTTGGTGGGGAAATTTCAATGCATGGCATTGAAATTGCCCCACCAAGAAGGAGTGAGGCGATAGGGGTGAAATGTAGCACACACATAGCAATATATATTGGCATACTATGATTTAATTTGCAGCCACCTACAGTGGTTAGGAGATGAGATAATGCAGCACAATATGACTGCCTTAGTAGGTGGTTGTACTACTGTGAACGGCAATACAGGCAGCAGTACGGCATGGAGTCATACATTCGATGGATATGGTCCTGAGGAATTGCACACCAAGCAGCATTGACTTGCTCCCATAATTCATCAAGATTGCACATCTGCCGGTGAGAGGATTGCACACATTGTCTAATGTGGTCTCACAGATTTTCTATTGGGGATAAATCTGGAGATCGTGCTGGCCATGGCAATATTTGAACATGTTGCAAACATTGTCCGGAGACTCCAGCAGTGTGTACATGGATGTTGTCATGCTGGAAAATGGGCTGCTGCATGCCTCCCAGGAATGGTAACAAAATGGGCTGCAGAACCATGCTAATGTATCATGCAGCTGTCAGTGTTCCCGTGATGCGGACAAGAGGTGACTGCTGTCATATCTAATAGCACCCCATACCATTATGCCTGGCTGATGGGTGGTGTTTCGTTCACGAACAAAAGCTGGATCCGTCCTCTTCCCAGCTTTTGCCATACACAGTCCTGTCGATCATCGGCACCCAGACAGAAACGAGATTCATCACTAAACACAACAATGTTCCGTTCGTGACCCCAGTTTGTACAACTTCACACCAAGCTAGAAGAGTGCTGCAATAGTTTGCAGTCAATGTAATGGTTGCCTAGAGTGCAGGTGTGTCTCATGCAACCTTCGGTTTACCATTTGGGTCATTGTGGGGATGTCCATGACTGCTGACATAGCCTGCAGTGCTCTGTGGTGACGAACAAGCATGTTGAGCAATGTGCGTATCAATCCGTGCTGATGTCTGTCGGATGGCACCACTTCCTCTGCAACGCACGCTAGAACCTTCATTTCACCACTGTTGCCAACAGCTTCTAACAGTTTGTGCATCCCGATGAACATGGGCAGCGGAATGACATGTAGTCCATCCAGCTTCACATAGGCCTATAATTCTTCCTTTCTCAAAAGCATCCAAATTTGACAATAAACCTGCCGATGGCATGTACCAGGCATTTTCAGCCTTTGCTGAACATTTCCAAGTAGAACCACCTAATCTCAACTGTTCACACAACTTCCACCTGCATAAGCACAATACTATCACTGTTCCTTCTTGCACCTTTTATCTTGAGCCACACACGTCATTGGCTCCAGATTATCATTATTTGCATATCTCAACTGCACACACCCACCCCTCTATTTGCATGTTTGTGCAATATGTCCTGGATGGGGCACTTTCAGTATCGAGCAGTGTATATAACAAAGTTAAAAAAGACTTCAGATTTCTGTTAAAAATGTTTTTTTTACAACCTTGTACTATGGCACTGAAGTTTACTTCTCATGTCATTAGAATTCAAAAGATGAAACCAATTAACACTGCTCTGACATGCAAAGGGTGAAGCACTAACATTTGGCTAGTGCTAGTGGTTGCATATTAAATGATAATTTAAATTTAAAAGGTAAACAAATGACAATAAACAAGATCACAGCAAATGTTAAGTACTGTAATGTCAATTTTAAAAGCATGCCTTGTACATACTAGTTGGATTCACCCACTGGACTTCACCTGGTTGATTGTAAAGAAACAGGAGGGCAGTTAAAAGAATATTTAAATGTAATAATATATTCAGTAATTTTTCTTTCTGCACCTTGATTTCATGTAGCTTTTATATTCTGATATTTCATTTCTGCATAAACTTGCTTCTTCTCCATTTTCTAGCCATTGTATAATCTTGAATTCTTTAGGTAAATTATATGTAACATGCTTTATTTTCTCTCTTCATGTCATGATTTTTACTTACCAGAGTTGAAGGATGAGGTAGAAATTTTGTGATAAAATAGCAAAGTGAAATACTTGGTAATGGCTGATGTAATTGTTTACTTCTGACAATGCCAATGTTTGGTAATGGCAATAGTGGAAAATTAAATTTTTTTAACGATAAATGCAATCATAGATGCAAATGCTGGATTGCTTTTAATATTTCTGGTTTGTAAAATGATTTTTTTAAAAATGTGCTGGATTTCAATGATATTGAATTATAGAAAGCTGGAGTTTAAAGAATTTGCTGTAACAATAATTTATCTATTAAGCAGCTACTTGCCACAGAGGTCTGACAGGAACCTATCAGTGTAATATGCCCTAGCAAAGATATATGAGGAAGGTGACACCTCAGCAGGTCAATCAACACAAGAAGGAAAATATCCATGCTTTAATGTATGTTGCTTGAACCCAGTTCCATAAGATCAGTATCCAAGCACACTAACCATTCAGCCACGAGTTATAAATCATGATATAGCATGCTAGGCTAATGATCTAAGGACCTGGGTTCGAGTCCCAGATAAGGCAAGGATGTTTGTTCTGCTGAGGTTCCACCATCCTCACAGACCTTCTACTATGGCATATTACACTGTCAGGCTCCTGCCAGACATCTGTGGCAAGTAGCTGCTTGAGGGGGGTATTTACTTATATTAACAAAATGACCATCAACATGCAGACACCTGTAAACTCTATTGATGCCCATTGTGTGAACCCTTGGAAGTGTTTCTTGCATAATTTTGGTGCACTCTGTTGTAATGTTTTTCTTTAGTTCTTGAAGGGTTCTTGGGCACTTCTAGACAGTAAACTTCAAATGGTCCCAAAGGAATGAATTTAGGAGCGTGAAATCTAGTGACCTTGATAGCTATTCAAAGGACTTGTCAACCAATCCATTTGTTTTGAAATATGCTATCAAGAAATTGATTATTTAATATTATAATTCATCATCCCTATGGTGCATTACTTTATAGCCCACTCGGCATATTGCAGTTTCAAAATGTAAAACTGTAATATCATTGTATAAGTACCTGCATTTTTCATCTACACACTGCTGATGGAAAAAAAATGCGTGTGTAGATGCATTTTTTTTGCATTCTCCCGATAAAGTCAACTTTAAATGTTGCTAATGTAACGCTCCAAATAAAAGCAATAATGCTTTAGTGTTGGACTCTTTTTCTGATTCAATTAGTTTTATGCTCCGGATAGCTGATACGGGTGCCAGGCAATAATTAACAGATTGCCAAAAAAAGTAGATTAAGTTTAAAGTAGGGTTCAAAATGCCAGCGAGCATTAATGAGTAATAGAATCAAAATTGATTGTCAAATGTCTATACTGATATAAATCTAAATGTGCGTTGCTCAAGAGAAAAAATTGTACAGACTCAAAAGGTTAAGAATAACAAACAGATTTATTTCCAAAATATAACTCACCAAAACATCAATGAAGAAGAAACATCAAACTGAGCTTACTCACTTCTCTACAACTCGTGCACTAGGCACTCACTCCTCCACCTCTCACACTTCATCTCATCTGATTAACTCTCTGACCACACATCAGACTTTAACAAGAGCCGGCTGCATGCCAGGAAAGACATTAACATAAAGTGATGAACGACGCAAGAGGGGGCGTTTCCTTGGCACACGCTTTAACGGGAGACAGTCAGAAGATCGGAGTTGTGCATGCGCAACTCCCACTCTTGGAAATGAGCGCTGTGATGCCAAAAAGGAAATAAAAATCCCCAAAATGATAAATATAACGTCAATTAAACAAAACTGGTTAAGGTAAAGCAAAAGTGAACGATGGGGCATCACAACTCCCCCTTCCAAAGGGAGTCAAAAGATTTGACCTAACAGATTTTGACGAGCAATTTCGAATAAAGGACACATCTTACGTCATTTACACATGGCTGAACATAAATAAGTAAAAGTATGCTAGCGCAATTTTTGATATGATGAACTATTCTCACTTTGACACAATTTTCCAGCACAACCAAAGGTACCTCCTCCCTTTTTCTCCTATCAAAAATGTGTTTAACAGCTATCCTAGTGTCAATACATACCAGTGGCTGTGACAGTTAACTGTATACTAGTATATCGTATAACTAATATCACATTCTGATACAAACTCTAAATTGGCATATCTTGAACTGTACAGAAAAAACAGGTTAATGAACTCCTAATCTTCCTTAATTCCTAAATGTTAAAGACATGAAAAGGGAAAAAATAATAAATTTTACATTTGATGCTAGCGGGGTGATAACTTCCGCTTTTCCCCTAACCTCAATCAAAAAGTACGTGAAAGCTAAGTCTTCACCTAAATCACATGAAAAAACGGGTATTTGAACACCGTTATCTCCTCCTAATTACAATCAAATATGCAAAGCTAAGAAAATCCAAAATTTACAAACAAGCAGGATTGTAATCATCTGCTAATTCTTCTCCTATTCACAGAAATCATGAGCTAGCTGAAATAAAAAATCATTAGTTACCTCCCCCTTCAAAGCTAACGCCCCCCTCCCAAAGAAGTTATGCTGATAACAACTCGGTCACCAGACTAGGCCATTTGAGGACAGCTCCAAAAAGGTACACACAAAAAAAACAACAAAATTCTGCAGTCATCATCATGGTCCAATCAATCATCATGGCTCCAATATATACTGCCAATGTCATCCCAAAAATTATGCATCATTGACACATAAATATCACTGTTGACACTGAACAGATTTAAACACATATACATAAATTGTATCTAAGAATAAAGAAAAAAGTGTAAATAATTTATAATATACGATGATAGCATTTTCAGCCAATAACTTTTACATGAATCTCTCTTTTTGTGTTTTCATACATAAATTCACTTTGGAATTCATGTTATTTTACAATACAAATTTCTTAAAACTGAGAAAATATTAAATCACTAATTCTCTTTCACTCTCCACATTCATATCCATAAACATTTTACAATTTCTAAACTTTCCAATATTGACTTACAAAATTTTCAGCTATCAGTCAGCTGAAATGAAAAAAATCTACAAAAATACCTTTTAACTCACGTTAATACAATATCTAGAACTTCGATGAACAAGAATGCAAAAATAAAATTCTATTCACACATGTATAAACTCGAACTACAATAAATTCACTTTTCAAAAATAAATATCGAAACTCCAAAGTTTCAACAAGAATTTAAACATTGCTAACTATATAAATCACAATAAGCTTCTTCTTCGTCTTCATCTATTCCAAAGAAAAGGGAACATTTATAAATTAACAAGTGCCAAATGAAAGAATGATAATATACTTAAATTTCATTGTTGGTACTCCGTGGCGATAAATCATCCAGTCTGGTTCCGATAACATCTTTCCGTCGTCGTTGGCTTGTCTCGTTCAAGTCAAGTTGTCGCTGAAGATCTGGCTGGTGACGTCATATTTGTGCTGCTGACTGCTTCGTTGCCGGTTGTCGCTCTGCAGGATTTGGTTGTTTCGGTATCTCGTCACTACGTGCGGAGTTTTGAAGAGCTTGTTCCCATACTTTCTAGGCTTTTCGGTGTCTGCCTCCAAATGACGCTTTAATAGTTGAGGACCTCCAAACTTGTCAGGAATACTTGCGGTCGGCACAACTTCTTGGTTGGTTTTTTCTTCACTTAAATCAGACTCAAAATTATTTTTATTATTAATTTCTGTTAAAACTTCTACTTCCGAAACCTTTTCATCAACTAAAATGGCTTTCTCATAAGGTTGTTATACTTCACAAACTGCGTTATTTAAAATTGCATTATTTGCACTAACGGGACATTCTGTAGGTGCTTCTTGAATAATCTGTTCTGGACCACAAAGGTAAGTCGAAAAGTCCTCAGGACCGTGGCTGCACTGTCAATTGACAATTCTCATTATTATCATCGAAAACTTGTTCCTTAGCAAACGGAAGATTGACTTCTGTATCGTTTTGATCTATTACTGTAGTTACTTCGTGGCAATCAGTAACAAAAGGTAAATGTAGGACATTATGTATACCCACAGTAGCAAGACTTAACTCATGAGAGGGCTTTTCTTGAGGAACTTTGGCCTCGCGCTTCAAAGATCCCGTATTTAGTTTCCCGAATTTTCATTTCTTCGATAACGATATTGTTCAGTGTGTCCTAGTCGGCCACAAAAATCACATCTTAATGTCTCTCTGGTTGGTTTAAACGAAGTTTTAGGTGTAGTGTTATGGTTCGAAGCTCGACGTGGCACAAAGTCTCTGCTTCGTTCATATTCTATAGTTCTAGGCGCATTCGGCGCAAATTGTCGGGACCGTGTAACTTCCGGTCGTGTGGGAGTCATTCTACGAGACTCAACCTGATAGATATCGCTGCTTGGGCGGGAATGGCATCCATTGTTGGTTAAGTGTATTTGCTGCAGATTCTCTTCTTGCATTGTATTGCTGAGCCAATTTGACTAACTCTGCAATTGAATTCACGTTTCGTACTTCTAGGAATTCTCTAATGGGCAAAAGCAATTGAGACAATAAGCAATTTATGATATCAATTTCAGCGGCATCAACATCATACAGCTGGTATAACTCTACTGTACCCCATATAAATTTTTCTATGTCATCTCTTTCCCTTTGTCTTCGTGAAAACAACTCTGTAGCTAGTTCTGTAAAATCATTATAAGCCGGATATATGTCCATGATTTCGTTTTTAAATTCTTCCCAAAGTTCTATGCCATGACGACATCCTAAGTTATTCCACCATTGTTTAGCACATCCAATTGGGCAAGATACTGCTAAAACAACTTTTTTGTTGCTTGGCACTTCATGTAAACGGAAGCGCTCCTCCATGAATAGATGGATTGGCAAATCGTCGTTGTCGCAGTTGAAAATCGTCGTTGTCGCAGTTGAAAATACTCTGTTCTATCACTTGCTTCTGACGGAACAGAAAATGGAACCTTACGTTCAAAGTTTCTTCGTTGGTGAACTGACGTAGCATTGTCAGCAAATTTAGGGGTTTTCTCCCGATTATCATCAAGCAGATTCATTAGCACTTCTGCTTCCTACATTACATCTTGCAACCTATCCTTTACTCTTTCAAAGTCGGGAGTCATTATGGCAGAATCGGCCATATTGTTAGCAGACATGTTTAGCGGTCTGCCGAAATTTTGAATTTTGGAAATTTTGAAAACCTTTTTTAATCTTGAGCAGCGCTCAAAGGTACTGCTATACAACAATACTAAAGCTACCACTAAGCTTACAAAAATATAAATTTGCTTATCAAAAATGTTTTTCTTATCATGCCTATGTACGTGTGTACCCGGACACATCTAATCCTTACATACAACAAATATCTTAATTATCAGCAATATCTACGCTGAAACTTCAGTACCTTTGACTAATACACAAAAATTTAAGCTTCTTGCTCAACAAAAAAATTTTCAGCTTAAGCTGCAGTTAAATCTATACATAGTACATACAACTACTGAGCTCAAAAAATTACTATCTTTGACAATCATACAAAATTTATCCACAAATATATATACTATCTTTTAATACTGGCGAGTCCCTGTTCGCTGCGCCACTTCTTTTTCTTCACCTCTCTAATGCTCCAAATAAATGCAATAATGCTTTAGTGTTGGACCATTTTTCTGATCCAATTAGTTTTATGCTCCGGATAGCTGATACGGGTGCCAGGCAATAATTAACAGATTGCCAAAAAAAAGTAGATTAAGTTTAAAGTAGGGTTCAAAATGCCAGTGAGCGTTGATGAGTAATAGAATCAAAATTGATTGTCAAATGTCTATACTGATATAAATCTAAATGCGCGTTGCTCAAGAGAAAAAATTGTACAGACTCAAAAGTTTAAGAATAACAAACAGATTTATTTCCAAAATATAACTCATCAATGAAGAAGAAACATCAAACTGAGCTTACTTACTTCTCTACAACTCCATGCACTAGGCACTCACTCCTCTACCTCTCATACTTCATCTCATCTGATTAACTCTCTGACCACATATGACTTTAACAAGAGCTGGCTGCATGCCGGGAAAGACATTAACATAAAGTGATGAACGACGCAAGCTATGACGCAAGAGGGGGCGTGTCCTTGGCATGTGCTTTAACGGGAGACAGTCGGAAGATTGGAGTTGCGCATGCGCAACTCCCACTCTTGGAAATGAGCACTGTGATGCCAAAAAGGAAATAAAAATCCCCAAAATGATAAATATAACGTAAATAAAACAAAACTGGTTAAGGTAAAGCAAAAGTGAATGATGGGGCATCACACTAACTGATTTACCTGGTATTGCTCACATCCTTAACTCAGTTAAACTCTAAAATATGTAGTAAATGGTTCTACCAACATTGCAACTTGGTAGTTGCACCCCCCATGGAATTTTTCCCTTTCTTTTTTGGGGGCAGTCAGGAAGGAATATAAGATAGCCCATAATACCATTCATATTAGAAGCTTTCATTTGAGATATAAATAATGCTTAGCAACTATCTAAGAATTTTAGAAAAATATCTCCCACTCTTTTGGTCGGAGGAGGAATAAAATTTATATTTATGCATGTATGGATGGATGCATGCAAAGAAAAACTATATGTAGACATATAACAGGTTTTCATTGTATGCAATGCAGTAAATTTTAAGTGTTGATACTTATATGTGATATTGTTTATTGCTGTTTCAGCGTTATGATTTGGGTGAGTGCAGGAAACTGCACGATGTTGCCTTGCGTGCTGATTATGAAGCTGCTGCAAAGGAAAAGGATTATAATTTTCATGCAGAGGTATGTAAATTTATATGAACTAAATGTAATTACAATTTTAGCATATCACTTATAATTCTATATTCTAATATTTAAATTATATATAGAATTGGATTTATTAAATTGTTATATGTAAAATGATGTAAACCATTAGTTAAATAATTTTTTTTAATTCAGAGCTTTTATTAAAACACTGAAAAAGTTAAATGAGTGTATATTTTGTTATTTCTTTTACAGAGCTTTTACAGGTAAATACATTTTACTCTTCCCCTTATTTCTCACTAACATGTCAGAATGAATATAAATTGGGGTCAAAAGATATGAAAATATTTTGCCTACTCTACGTAAACAGTTTTGGGTATGAACTAGTTTATAGCTTCAAATGCATTGGTTTCTGTTTCATAGCCAAAATATACAAAATAGCAGTTTAGCTGTTCATATACATAAGGATATAGTAGTATTTTCCAACACCGTAGTCGCAAAAATTCTTTGTTCCACCCATTTTTTCTTAAGTTTGTAGCTATTTTTACATTATCAAGCAAGTAGCAATCAATGGGATATTTGATTACCTTATTCTGGGTAAATAAAATTGTGAAATTTATCTTTACATTTTTGTCTGACAAATGTCATACTTCAGCAATATTTCAAACTTTTATAAGTAATAAATATGTGAAAATATATGAAAAGGGTGTCTTGTTAGTATTATAGAATTTAAAAAAAAATTCTCTTTATCTAATAAGCCTAATTTTGCAATTAGATTCATCTGGTAAGATACAGTTTGATGCAAGTATTGCCTGGGAGATGGGGAGAATTGTCCTATTGTTCCACAGAGAAGATTGGTTTTCATATACTGATATATAGTTGTAAGTTTTTTTAAGTATTTTTATACAGTTGACTTAAGAATACCAGGCTTCACATCAGACAGTATTAGGGAGAAAAGGGGTTATCAGTAGTAGGAAATCAATGAATATCAGTAAATTAAAATGGTGTAACCAAATTCATTTTTAAACACAGAACAGTAGGAAATAAATTTCCCCTTGTATTTTTGAACTGTTACATGCCATATAGGTAACTAGATAGAAATAATTTAAGGAAAAGAAATTTTATTATTGCACTATTTTGTATACCTTAAAGTATAAGAACATTGTAAAAATAAGAACATTTAATGGTTCCAATGCAAGATAATTTTCACTTACTGTATTTATTTTAAAATAATCTAACTTTAGCCATATTTAGAAGCAATGCATTTTGAAAGAAAAATTATCTGTGAATGCCAGATGCATTTTTAGTATTAAAATATACTGGACAGAGAACTTGCCATTTTAAAACATACTCTTGGATTTCGTTCATCAGATGACCATGAAATGTCATCCTCATTACCATGCAGCTTGTTGCTCAGACATTTTTCAATTAATAGGTTTTGTAGATATAGTGTAATTGCAGGCTTTTTTTTTGTCCTATTATTATTTCTCTTTAAATTGTTGCTATGAAAATTTAAAAAAAGGGTTCAAATGGGAATGTATGCATTATCCTTGAAAATGGCTTGATTTTAATTTTCAAACCCATAAATCTGAATCATGATATGGAATGGAATATTCGATTACTTCAGCTATAGACTGAGTTGGCTTTACATTATCAACACCTACCCAATACCTCATGGAGTCACCTTTTGCCCATAATATAGCTTGTACACATTGGGGCATAGATTCCAAAGTGTTGTAGGGTGCCATGGTAGGGACCATGCATGCCATAATGTTCCTGTAATGTCTGCACATTACCAGGTGGATAGTTGGAGCATCAAATCGCCTTTTCTGGTATATCGCAAACATGCTTGATTGGGTTGAGATTTGGTGAGTTGGCCATGGGAAGATGGAGAATTCACTGTCATGTTCCTGAAACCAGTTTGCAACCTACCAGGCTACGTGATATGGCACATTATCTTCTTTATAGATGCCAGAGTTGTGTGGATACACTGTAATCATGAAGGGGTGTGGATTGTTGGTAACAATAGAAAGGTAGGCAGTCCCATTGATCAGCAGACCGAGGGCATTCCACAAAAACAGTCCCCAAACCATAACACCACTGCTTCCAGCCTGACGAACATCGATGATGCATCCTGGTCCCATGGCCTCATGTTGCATTCTTCAAATGTGGATATGCCCATCAGCATGAAGGAGATGGAAACTGGATTCATCTGACCAGCGACAGATTTCCCCGTGTTGGTGGCTGGTATTGATGCTGATATACCCATGTAAGATTCAGTTTCTTGTGTCTTGCAGTGAGCAGGGGCACCTGTGATGGTCGTCAATTATTGTAGCCCATACAAACTAATGTCCACTGCATTGTCCATGTGAATATTGGTCTTGCCATTTCAACCTTGTATTGGGTGGTTAGCTAGGTCACTGCTTTGTCTTTGCTGTTTTATGAAAAGTGGCATAGTCAAGCAAGCTGTGATTCAGTAATCTGAATGGTTGCAGTCTTGAGCAGGTGTCACAGTTTAATTATCTTGGGAGCTATGTAACAGATAATGGTGATTTGCGACATGAGATTAACAGACGAATAGGGATTGCTGCCGGGACTTTTAAGAATCTATGGAGAATGTGGTGAAATAGATATATACACCTAAAGATTAAAATTAGACTGTATAACAGTTTGGTTCTTTCTAGGGTTAGTTATGGTAGTGAAACTTGGACACTTTGTAAACAAGATAACAGGAAACTAGATGCTTACGCAGTATCTTGGGCATTAGGTGGTTCAACTTTGTAACTAATGATGAGGTTAGGCAAAGTAGTTTGCAACCTCCTTTAAGCAGCATTATTGTGCAGAGAGAGACTCCGTTGGTTTGGCCATGTTGCCCATATGGATAATTATAGATTGGCGAATAGGGTTATGAACAGTGTGCCTAAAGGCCTCAGAAAGAAGGGGAGACCTAGGATGTGGTGGGCAGACAATGTCAAACAGGACCTTGTTAGAATTGGTGTGCAGTGGCCAGATGCAGTAGATGTAGCTCAGGATCGACTTGCTTGGAGAACTAAATTGCATGGTCTGGTTGGATCTCCGTAGCCCATGGCTGCTTTAGGATGATGATGATGACATACCATCGCTGCAGACTTGTGGCAGCACAGAACAAGAGTAGTTCACCATGGTGGCTGTTGTCGAGATACTGGCAGCTGAATATTGTGCTCCCAATCACATTTTAAGTTAGAAAGATAACAATTCCGACCCATTCTTCCTCAAAGTAATGTGAAAACTGATTGCCATATGTGCATTCTACAATTGTATATTGTCCATTCATGACCTTGACCCATCACCAGTGCCACAGACTGGTCTATTCCTACACAAGGGAGCATTGCTAATGCAAAGCCAACTCAGTGTACATTTCATGAGCTTGCATGAAATGGAGCTGGCTTGGCTCTCCTGTAGTTTTAGGCAAACGAGTCTGTATGAAAATGGCAATTTATTTACAGCACATAATCTTATAAAACTACACTTCAGTTTTGGTTTGTTGGTGAATATAAACTGATTGTAAAAGCATGCTTACCATAGTTTCAAAAAGAAAAAGAAAATCCAAAATCAGCATGACTTGTATTTGAGTAAATTATGATGTATAACAAAACTATTTGCTAAATATGTATGATCATGGCTTTTTACAGAGCAGTTAAGTAACAAGTAAAATTTTTTCTTATAGGAGTAAAATTTTATTTAAAAATTTGAAATGATTTAGCTACTTATTGCATAAAGTGTAGTACTGTAATAGTATATGGCATATGAAGTCACACAGCTGCACGTGATGCTTATATTAAAGAAACTAACGAAAAAAAGGAAAAACACTGGTTATAACATGGTTCAAACTTGCATATATTAGCTGCTAGTTTTATCAACTGTGTGTTTATCAACTGAGCTAAAGGACATGGGTGCCTGCAGTAAATGCAAGAGAGACATTTGTGCTTCCCTGCATTTTGCAAAAAAATTCATTCTAATTCATATGTCACTTTAATTACATAAAGATTTGTAGTAAATTATTTCATATCACTTTACTAATAAGTATTTTTAGTAATGCTGATATAAAACTAATTCTGGTCCCTACCTATCCCCCACATACACACACATATTATGCCCCTTGAAAAAATATCTGCAGTCACTCATGGCAGAGGAGAGTACAATATGGTGCCATTTGGTCTTAGAATGTGGTAGTTTGATACTCTAATTCACATGTGAAGACACTAAAATTTTGTACTTCTAAACTTGAACCAATGTATATAAGTTGTCCAAATAGATTGTGGCAAGATATGCACTTGATATTTTCCCAATCATCTCAAATGTATAATATATTCTCCATGTGAAACATTTCTCCACTACATTGCATTTTGTGTTGTAACACTGATTTAGAAAAGTAAGCAAAGTCAATTAAATTTGCTCAGGAAAATTCAAGGAAATGAAGTCAATATGCAAATGAATGATTCTGAATTTAAATCATAATGTCTTATTTGATTTCACTCATTCTTTTGTTGGTTCTGTAAATGGTAGCTAGACATAAACTGGAAGGAGAGCTGTGAACCAATCCCAGTGATGATTCACAGAACCGACCAGGTGTAGCACCTAATGTCTGACCCTGCCTTCTTATGGTGCAGGCCGTTAGTACCTTTCAAAAGAGATATTCTCTTTTGGAAGGGGAGGGCTACCAGATCAGTGTGGCCTACAGATCTGGTCATCCATGGCCACTTTTTTCTGCCCTGCTGAGGAGTGGTCAACTTCACAGGATCGTGGTACTGACCATTTATACCCACTAGATGACTGGTTAAAGGCTTTGAGCTTGATTATGGATTCTGGGCTTGCTGTACTGGTGGGCCTCTGCTGAGGGAGAATTTGCTGCTGTGTTTTCTGTTTGCTTGTGGGTTGCCATCCCTAAGTGAACAGAGGCACAGGGGATATGTTATTTCAGCAGGTGGATAGTCCTGATCAGAGGTCATTGCAGGTACCTGAACTCTTAGCTAGTTGGGCATTGCCAATCCTAAACTGGAGTAATGTGTCTCAGGCAGGTCATATGGCTCTTGAAAAGGTGATGCCTTAAGTTCCTACAGGAATGGGTGACTTCAGCCTTTAGTAGTGGGGGAACAGGTCTTTGCCCATGCCTACAATCTGGGGGCTATACTTGATATTGTAGGCCCTATCACTCTCAATAAACCTAGTTTCTTTAGTAATCATACTAATCATTTTCTCTCTGCAGGTATGTGGAATGAGAGGATGTTACCTAGAGATTATTCTCTTGATGTCCTCACACAAGAATTCTAATTAATTTTGCTTATAATTAATGTTACATTAATTTGGCTGATAAGCAATTTAAGTTATAAGACCAATATTATAACTTAGATATTCTAGGCTTTCAATAGCCCTTGCAAGCCTAGAATGTTAATTCTAGAAATTAATCTAGAAAGAATTAAAGCCTAGCTGTTAATACTTAAAAATAACTTTAAATTTCTCTTTTGAGGGAGGGAGGATGGAAAGCATCTCCAAGGTCTAGGTTTGCTTCTCAGCAGACATGCCAGTGATGCTTCTCTTCTAGGATATGACTGCATTAATGAAAGATTCCTTGCAGCAAAGCAAATATTACAGTCTTGAATGCCATCCATTGTTATGCCCTCACAGAGGATTCTGATGAAAATGAGAAGGATAAATTTTACAGACAGCTTCAGAATATTTTAATTATGTGAAAGGAGATACTTCTCTTGTGATAGATGACTTCAATGCTAAGGTTGGTACTGGCTCTGACATTTGGGCAGGATTTTAGGTCCCTTTGTCATTGGCAGTTCCAATGGCAATGAGGAACATCTCCTACAGGTAAATAAATTTAATGGTTTGTGGATAATTAACACATACTACAAACACAGAGACATTTATAAATAAAAATGGGTTGCACAGGAATATGATAGATTATATTTTAATTACAGCAAATGGACTAGTTTGGTTAGGACTAGATCATACAGGGGAGCTGAAATTAGGTCTGACCGTTACTTGGTCAAAAATGTCTTGCAACTGAAGCTTATGAAAAGTTGTATTAAGGTTAAGAAAATTACTTTTAACATTGGGGTCTTTAACACTGAAGGTCTGAAAGACCCAGTTATGGCTGTAGCTTGCTGTGATAAGTTACTTAGTCATTAATGACTGTCATGGTTTGCTTACTACTGAAGTTGAGAAAGAATGGAATCAGTTTTTCTTGAAATCAACAGTACTCTTTTGGGTAAAAGGGAACAAAGGAAACAAAATTATTTGAGTGACAAAGCTATGGAACTTATTTCTGAAAGAAGGAAGTGTAGGATGACCCTACTGGACCTAATAGAAACGGAAGGCATTACAACGAGCTTAATAAATGTGTAAAAGATCAGTTAACAGCTTATAAGAATTTTTGGTTTGATAGCTTGGCTGATAAGCAGAGGAAGCAGTTAGCATAAAAGCAAGGGGTTGTACAAGATTGTTAATCTCTTGTGTGGGAAGAAATTGACAGTACACAGGGATTGAGGTATAAACATGGTAAGGTGGTTGAAGGTGAGTGTTCTATGATGGCTAGGTGGGCTGAGCATTTCAGAGAAGTTTTAAATAATGTGATTATTTCTACTCCCATTGTTTGCAATTAGGATAGATAAATTACTGGCTTTAATGATGGCCCTATATCACATTCTGAAGTCAATTCTTAGGGGTGATGAAATCACCACTGAAATGCTTAGAGCTGGAAACATTTGTATAGTCACATGGTTGACTAAAATTTTGAATATTTTTGGTGATAAAGGTATTGTTCCTAAGAATTTTACTAGAGCTATTATTGTCCCAATTTTTAAAAAAGGTGATCACGTTACTTGTGATAATTATAGGGGAATTACTTTACTCTCTGTTCAAGGTAAAGTTCTTTGATTATACTTAATATAATTAACCCCTTTCCTACAATGGCACCACTATTGGAGTCAAACATTCATATTGTGTGGATGATGCTAATATCCAGACTCATACAGAAGGGGTTAAGGATTTTGTTGATGGACAGCTTCATCATGAACAGTGGGGTTTCAAAATTGGTAGGGGATGTATTGATCAAATATTTTCACTTAGGCAGGTTCTTGAGAATAGAGTTTCAGAAACCTGTGGTTACTAGCTTTATAAATTTCAAAAAGGCTTTTGACTCTGTTGATTGACATAATTTGTGGTTGATCATTAGATCACATGGAATACCTGACAGGTTAGTTTAATGTAATGAAAGCTCTCTATAATAACACTGAGTCATATGTGAGAGTTAGTATAGTAAGTCTTGTAGCTATTGGTTTAGCATTGCTGGTGGAGTTAGACAAGGGTACATTTTGTTGCCTCTTTTCTTTGGTCATTGATTTTGTTATGTTAAATTCTTCGCAAGGAAGAGATTTTGGCTTAAATGGCTGTGATTATAATTTTACTAGATGTGACATGCAACTTAAAACAAAATGTTTGGAGGATGCCAGGACATGGCCCAAGAGTACTTTAGTGTACATGAGGCCTTAGACCTGGCCACCTCCTCCAAATGGTTTGGCATTGATGGTGCAGCATGGAAGCAGATGGAGGAGGTCCCTATGGGATCACCCCTCTCTGATCTCATGGTGGACGCCATCCTCCATCATGTTGAAACTACTGCTTTACGGCATGCACAACTTAAACTATTGCTATACATCAGGTACATAGATGACATTTTACTTTTCTAGGACTATGGAGCCCAATTGAGCTACAGAATCTATTGAATATTTTCAATAATGGCATGCAGCAGATTCAGTTTACCAATGAGTAGGAAACTGGTGGGTAATTTCCATACTTGGATATTCTAATTGAAAGAAGGGGTAACAGATGTCACACCAAGGTATACCGAAAACCTACATATATATTCAACATACATACAGCAAGCTAACTATCAAGTTAAATATATAGAAAACAATGTTTAAGAGAAATATAAAAGGAAATTCCAATCAACACCGTCACAAAAAGAAATAGATAAATTGAAATATACCACATCCTTTCTGTATTATGAAGCATTGACAGATACATTAAAAACTATTTACCCCCTATGGGAGGCATATATGTAGTTGAAATTGAAGACCCAGAGCAGAAATTGCAAAATAAAAACAATTACATAGGAAAAACATAAGACAAATGTAGAAAAGGAAAAATGAACATGAAGCAGACATTAAAAAGCAAATTGAAATACTTGCATTAATGCAAACCATCGTAGAATATAAATTGCCGATAACAAATATTACACTGAAGTTAATAGCTGTTGCCCCCCCCCCCCCCTCCTAAGTTTCAGTTAAATTGTTTCAAAAATATTCTTATAAATATGAAAGATGCCTTATGTGATACAGAAATTACCCCCTTCCACCTGTATGGAATCTACTACTATGTCATTGGAAGGAGGGAGTTCCTGCAGCACTTTCAGAGGGCCGACCTATAATTGCTGCTATGGTAACAGCTGCTGCCAGTGCTGATGATGCTGTTGGTTGACAGGGGAAACGTGTATTTTAAAAATATTCTTATAAATATGAAAGATGCCTTATGTAATACAGAAATTACCCCCTTCCACCTGCATGGAATCTACTGTGTCATTGGAAGGAGAAGTTCTTGCAGCACTGTCAGAGGGTCGACCTATAATTGCCGCTACAGTAACAGCTGCTGTCAGCACTGATGATGTTGTTGGTTGACAGAGGAAACATGTCCGAGAAAGTTCCTGTTTTAACTTTTGCTTTTAACTAGTATTTTAAAAGTAGTAAAGTGAGAAGCTGAAGTGTGTTCTCAGAGAATGCTATCAACTTATAACATCAGTTAAATGTGCTCCATTTGAGAAAGTCTCAATAAATCAATGAAAAGTCTGTTTAAACAAAGATGAACTGGTACCTCCACAGGAAGAAATACCATCTAAGTGAACAAGACCGGCACTTCAGAAATGGTAAATGTCTGTGTGCAAGGAACACTGGATGCCTGACTAATGTACCCTAAGAGGAGTGGGCCAGCCACTATACAACAGCAGGACAGCAGTTAATGGTGAGACTTTGCAAAAATAAGATTGATTTAGCAAAAGAAGCACTAAAAAGTACTTAGTACGTTTACCTCATGACTCGTTACTTTTACCCAGTGTAAAAATGTTAAACCAAAGTATCTTGCAAAGATTATCTGAGAACAACTTTAATTTTAACAGTAATTTTTGAAAAAAATAAATTTATTTGTAATAATAGCACTGTGAATTTTTGTTATATTTTAAAGAGAGGTAGCTATCGTTTATTAAAAAATAAATATTTCAGGAATTTCATTCCTGTTTTTAGTACTTATTTTCAGCATTCTTCAGTATTCATCCTAACTCATTCTGCGTAATAGTTTTAGTTTAATCCTTAACATGTTCTATTTTAAAGAAAGTTTAGAGCTGCACAAGCAAAAGTGCATAATAGAGCAAGTAAACATATATTTTTTATTTGGAAAAATAATAAAAATAAATTTAATCACAATCTACACTGTTTAAAAGAGGGGGTTATTCAAATGCCCTTATTGCTCTATAGCTTGTTCTTAATACACATCATTGCGAACTACAACATGTACTAGCTTATTTTCATTAACACATAGGACTTCCCATGTAGAAGACCATGAGTGTTATTCCTTGCTACTGTTTCGAGCTACTGTGTTTTAAGTATTGGTAGAACATATTGAGCAATAGATGAATGAATAGCAAAACATGAACATGATTATTTGGCACCAAAAAGGCCATGTAGCATTATCTCAAATGATAATACATCATCAATTACCTATAAATAAGGGGCGGGGGTGGCTCAGTCGGTAGCGCGCCAGGCTCGTAATCTGTAGTTCCCAGGTTCGAGTCCCAGCTGGGTCAGCGTTGAGATTTATCTCCGCAAAATTCCCCGCCCTGCCCACGGTCAGTAGGGGACACCGATGGGTTTGGAAAGGCCGCCGTCCGTCGGATGGGACGTTAAGCCATGGGCCCCGTGTGCGGGAGAGCCATACCCTGTGCACGTTAAAGAACACGCTGGATGGCCTTGACGGGAGGCTACCATCTGTCTCCCAACAGCTGTTCCAGTGGGTCCCCTCCCCCAACCTTCTCTGAGCCTTCGGGGTCCATGTGACCTGGCCATTTAGCCCATGGTGTGCAAAAAAGTGCCGCTCAGAGGTAAAACAACCCAACCTATAAATAAATTACAAAATAATAGCCTCTCCACCCACTAGATATCAACTAAACATCATGGAAAACCTTATAATATATTTGCATAAAGAAACATTATTCAGCACTGATGTTAACCACCCTGCTGGCAGCATGGAGCATCTTCATGCATAATTACTGACTTGGAATGTCACTCACCACTAGAGGGGCCAGCCTTATATATACCCAGCTCACACTAGTCAGTTTGCTGCCTCATGGTGACATCAGCTGAAGGATGTTGAAACACATTGCACTACGGGATGATATTTTATCGTCAATATATTTTATGTGAAATTTTATATGTATTCAGCTAAAAGATTCAAGTGTTTTAATTTTCAAATACTTTTAAAATTTCGGTTATGTTCACAAATCAAAACCTGCTACTAGTAACAGTAAAAAGAAAGGTTGCATATTTGAATCAGACATAAATTTACAACATGAATCTGTAAAGTGAAAGAACATCTATGGTAACAACAATTTCAAGATTCTGTGAGAAGATTGAGACTCAACTAAAATATAAAAGTCAATAACTTCAAATGTATTGTAAACTAATGGAACTGTTTCTCCACAAAAGTGTTGAGTGTATCAGTCAAGTCTTCAAAACACTTGGGGGCGAGGTTGGCTCAGTAGGTAGCATGCCAGGTTCGTAATCTGCAGTTCCCAGATTCGAGTCCCAGCTGGGTCAGTGTTGAGATTTATCTCTTAAAACTCCCCGTCCTGCCTATGGTCAGTAAGGGACACCAATAAGCTTGGAAAGGCCGCCATCTGTCAGATGGGATGTTAAGCCGTGGCCCCTTGTGCGGGAGAGTCATACCCTGTGCACATTAAAGAACACGCTGGATGGCCTTGATGGGAGGCTACCATCTGTCTCCCAACAGCTGTTCCAGTGGTTCCCTTCCCCCAACCTTCTCTGAGCCTTTGGGGTCCTTGTGGCCTGGCCATTTAGCCCATGGTGTGTAAAAGAAGTGCTGCTCAGAGGTAAAACAACCCAATCCTACAAGATACCTACTGCACATAACATTAAAACATGCAAGTACAGCAAGCCAGTGCAATTTATGTGAGTATATACGAACTTATAAAATACTTGAAATAGTAGCAAGGAATAATACTTAGGACTTCCCTTGTACAAGACCATATGTGTTAATAATAATAAGCTAGTACTAGTACATGCTGTAGTTCGCACAATGTATAGTAAGAACAAGCTATATAGCAATAAGAGCATTTGAATAACCCCCTTTTTTAAACAGCATAAATTGTGATTAAATTTATTTTTAATACTGTATCATTGTGTATTCAACTTTATTTAAGGAAAAATACTTGACACATTAAAAAATCGCAATGCAAATCATAATGTTTAATTACAGGGAGATACTAAATTATAAATTATATAAAATGATGGAGACATATACTTATAAAATTAAATAATTCAGTAGAATCTCATTAGTCTGGCACCTTTGGAACCAGATTTTAGAAAGTTAATTTTTTTATTTGCAAGTGCTACACAAACTTAAGTATCTACAGGGTAAATCATACTATTGCTGGATAAAGGAAGAGAAGGCTTTTTGTAATCTAGATAACATTTTAAAATTTTTAATCTGCGATTACTCCATAACATTTTAAAATATAAAATATTAGCACACCATCTTCAGAAAATGTACTACATACTATGTTTTTCACTGCCTGACCAAGGGCGGAGGTGGCTCAGTCGGTAGCGCGCCAGGCTCGTAATCTGTAGTTCCCAGGTTCGAGTCCCAGCTGGGTCAGCGTTGAGATTTATCTCCGCAAAAATTCCCCGCCCTGCCCACGGTCAGTAGGGAACACCGATGGGCTTGGAGTTGGGCTTAGAAAGGCCGCCGTCCGTCGGATGGGACGTTAAGCCGTGGCCCCGTGTGCGGGAGAGCCATACCCTGTGCACGTTAAAGAACACGCTGGATGGCCTTGACGGGAGACTACCATCTGTCTCCCAACAGCTGTTCGAGTGGGTCCCCTCCCCCAACCTTCTCTGAGCCTTCGGGGTCCTTGTGACCTGGCCATTTAGCCCATGGTGTGCAAAAAAGTGCCGCTCAGAGGTAAAACAACCCAACCCAACTCACTGCCTGACCATTTTAGGTGGACTACATTCCACTATGTATTTAGGTGGATTTGTAAACTTTTACTATCTTAAAAATTCATGTAACTCTTGCTACAAAATTATGAGATATAATAAAAAAGATTCCCAATGGTAAAGTATTAAATCATAATGTATGTAATGCTTCCTCTTTTCCTCATAATATCCCCCCCCCCCCCCACACTCTGGCTATGCCACTGTACCTTCACACCATATCATGGCTTATAGGTAAAAACATATAACATTAAAATCCCAAATTTATGCCAAAACTTTTGCAAAATACACTGAAGAGACAAATAATTATGACCACCTGCCTAATATGATATTAGTCCTCACCAAAACAGCTCTTATGCAACAAGGCATGGACACTACAAGATTTCTAAAGGTGTCTTGTGGTATCTGGTACCAACATGTTACCAGAAGATCCTTTAACTCTTGTAAGTTATGTGGTTGAGCCGCCACAGATCGGATATGCTGTTTCAACATAAACCACAGATGCTTGATTGATGTCTAGGGAATTTGGAGGGCAGGGCAATACCTGGAAGTCTTTCTCATGTTCCGTGAACCATTCTCGAACAATCCGGGCAGTGTGGCATGGCGCATTATCCTGCTGAAAGAAGGCACTATTAGAGGGATATACCATTGCCATGAAAGGATGTACCTGGTCTGCAATGATGTTTAAGTCGGTGGTGTGTCGTTTTTCTGCTGAGGCCCTGCCATCCTCTCAGACCTTCTATTTGGCATATAAACTGACAGGCTCCTGTCAGACCTCTGTGGCAAGCAGCTGCTTGAGGGGATATTTTTTAATTTTTTTTAAACGTCATAACTTCCTGCACATGAATGACTGGACCCATGGTTTCCCATCAGGACATTGCCCAAAGCATTACACTTCTTTCAATGGCTTGTTTCATCTTCCACAGTGCATCCTGGTGCCAATGCTTCCCCAAATAAATGACGCACATGTACCCAGCCATCCACATGTGTTGCAACAAGAAACAAAATTCATTGGACCAGATGACCTTCTTCCAATCATTCAAGGTCCAGTTTTGATGCTCATGTGCCCATTGTAGGTGCTTTCGACAATGAACAGAGGTTAGCATGGGCACTCGGAGCAGCCTGCGGCTACGCAGCCCCATTTTCAGCAGGGTTTGATGTACTGTGTGTTGTGACGTATTACTCCCATCACCAGCATTCAAATTATTGGTGAGTTGCACTACAGTATCCCTTCTGTTGGCTCTTACATATGGAATAGCCTTCGCTCACCTCTAGCATCGATGAGCTGTGGTCGGCCCACATTTTGCTGAGGATTCTTGGTTTTTCCCTCCTTGGACCACTTTTTGAAGGTACTAACCATGGCTTACCATGAGCACTGCACAAGCCTTGCTATCTCAGAAATGCTCTGACCCGGTTTGTCCATTACAATTTGGCCTTTGTGAAATTCACTTAAGTCCACTGCCTTTCCCATCTGAAGAACAAGAATAACACTGATTGACAGAGCTCAGTATCAGGTGTTATTTATACCATTTCATGACCTTCATACGTGCCATCGTTTACCTGCAGTTGCTTCAGTTTGCATAAAGACATGTTGTTCATAATGTTTTGGCTCTTCAGTGCTAATGCTAACATGTATTGTTCAGCTAACCGGATGTGTCTTGATTGGCTGCTTGCAGATTGATTGTAGAATTTGTGAATTTTGTTGTGAAGTGGTGTGTGCACTGTTCTGTAGTCTAATAGACAACAGAAATATAAAAAGTGTTGGATATTTTATAATTCCATATTTTCGAATGCCGGGTTTATGAGGTTCTATTTTAGTAGAATTCAAATTCTATGATTAAAATGTTTTAATTTTCTTCTTTGGCACAATTTCATTGTTGTCTGTTTTCTTTTGGTAATTCAGCAGATTCTGAAAAGACAATATTATAATATTGCTGGGACACTGCTCCAATGATTTTGATTTCTAAAATAACAATAGTGCATAAATTAACAACTGCACATTGGACTTCTAGGACTGTACAAACATTTTAGAGTTCATATCAAAATAAGCCCTGACCCTTAAGTCAGTAAACTTTTGATGTGGGGGTTGGCTCAATCAGTAGTGTTCCAGGCTTGTAATCTGCTGTTCCAAGGTTCGAGTCCCATTACCATCACTGAGATTTATCTGTGCTAAACCCCCACCATGTTGTCAGTCAGAAAGGGAATCAATGAGCTTGGAAAAGCTGCTGTTAATTGGATGGGACAAAGCAGTGTCCCTATGTGGGGAAGAGTCTATACCATGGGCATGATATCTTGGCCTTGATGGGAGGCTTCCATTAGTCTCCTAACAGTTATCCAGTGCTCTGAGTCATTGCAGTCCTTGTGACCTGGCTATTTAGTGCATTGTGTGTGAAAAAGTGTCACTCAGAGGTAAAAGAGCACATTAAGTTTTTGCATTTAGAAACTGGTTAAATATATCCATCAAGTATTTTAAAATTCAAAATTTCCAACATTGCATTATCAGAATTCTTTAATAATTCCACTTCCTGAAATTCTCAAATTCCCCAAATTGCAAATATTTTAATAAAAACTAACTTGCAGCTCTGATATCTGAAAAAAAAGCATTAAAAACTTGTTAATATGTAATTCATCATCAATTTTGGAGATCAGCAATTTTTTCTTTTTGCACATTATGCTTGTGTGCAAAGCACATTTGTCTCGAGTGAACTTGGATGTGTGCAAAAAATTTTCGACCCGTTGTTTAATATGATAAATATTTGCTAATGGGAATCAGGGACTAAAAATGAAACAGAAATGAAAACATAATAAGGATATTCACCAAAATTTTTATGAAAAAAATGGTAACAGGAACAAAATGTTATTTTTTTGTTCAAGATTTTGGAAATTTGATAATTTTGATAAACAATACTAATTTATTAATTCTGGAAATTTTGAATTTGAAAATACTTGATGAATATATCTAATCATTTTGAAATGCAGTTGGTTGAATAACAACTTAATTTTTTGAATCAAATTTTCTGTTCCAGGTAAAGTTCTTTGCATGGTTGTGCTTAATAAAATTAATAATCTGGTTGATGGACAATAAATAAATGAGTAACAGTGAAATAAATAATTTCATTTATTGGTTTTAATCATTATTTTGGTATTCACTTAAAAATCAAAGATGAAAGACAAAGGTAGAAGTAGTTTTCATATTTTGAAAGAATCATATTGTTCTCTTATTTTTGAATACTTATTATGAAGAAAACCTCGCAAAAACCTTGATTTTTGCATTTTAAAATATTCAGCAACGAAAGAACATCATTGAAGGATCTTTGTAACATTGCAAGAGATATTGTTTTGATGCAAATGAACATTTAACGAGAATTTTCCACATTAAAACTTATTTCTAAATTACCAGAAAACAAACATTAATGGAAAACTATTGGGAGATGTTTTATTAATGAGATTAAACAAGTAACTATATAAAAATGTTTATATTCTTGTTATATACAAGTTTGGTATGTCAGAACATTGTATATTATAAAACACAACTGATATTTAGAAGCATTTTATTTATGTTGCTAGTTAGTCACTGGAAGGAGGGTATGCATCAATCCTCTGTGATGATGCACAGAACTGGCCAGGCCCAGCACCTAAAGCCCAACCCTACCTTCTTGTGATACAGACCATTAGTACCTTTCGAAAGGGATACTCTTGTGGAAGGAAACAGAAGGGGAGGGCTGCCAGATCAGTGTGGTCTATTGATCTGGACCACTATGGCTACTTTTTTCCTTCCCTGTTGAAGAGTGATCTACCACACAGGATCCTGGTGTTGACCATATACACCAACTGGAATGGAATAATGGCTCTGAGCTTGATTATGTATCCTGATTTTGCTGCACTGGTGGGCTCTGTTGAGGGAAAATCTTCAGCTGTGTTTTCTGTTTGTGGGTTGACAGCTCCAAGTTAATAGATTCACAGGATATGCTTTATCAGCTTATGGATAATCCTGATCAGAGCCATTCCAAGTACCTCAGTCCTTGTTTCTACAGGCATCATGAAACCCACTTTGGAAGATACTTTTAATGTAGGTTTTATCTATACTTTAGTATAGATTATTTCAGCCTTTAGATGTGGAGGAAAGAGGTCTTTGCCCCAAGCTTGTGATTAGAGGGTTGTTTGATATTGTCGGCACTATCTCTTTCAATAAATATAAAATTTTTAAGCATCCACTAGCCATTTTCTCTCTACAGCTACTTGGAATGTGAAAACTCTGAACAGAGATTATTCTCATGTCCTCACACAAGAATTCCACTGTTATAACTTAGATATTATGCACTTGCAAAAGACCAGGTGGACAAAGATCAGATATTTAAATATAATATTAAATATCACTTTTCAGGGGAGGAAGATGGAAAGCATCTTCAAGGCATGAGTGCATTAAAGGTTTCTTACAGCTAAATTTAAAGCAAGCATTGAAGACTTGAATGTTATTTGTTGTTATACCCCCACTGAGGATGTTGATGAGGTTGAGAAAAATACGTTTTATGGACAGCTTCAGGATATTTTGAATTCTGTGAAGAAAAGAGATATTACCTTTGTTCTGGGCAACTTCAGGGCTAAAATTGGTACTGACTGACATTTGGGAAGGGGTGATAGGCCCTATTGGTAGCTTAAATGGCAATGGACAATATTTCCTACAGGTAAGTAAACTTAATGGTTTGAGAATAACTAACACTTATTACAAACACTGTGATATATATAAGTACATATGGGTTTCACCTGATGGGCTGCATAAGAATATGATTGATTATATATTAACAGCAAATGGGCTAGTTCTGTTAGGAATACCAGGTCATATAGGGGAGCTGAAATTGGATCTGACCATTACCTTGTTAAAAGTGTCTTGCAGCTTAAACTTAAAAAGTGTTGTGCTAAGTTTAAAAAAAAAAGAATTACCTTTAATACTGAAGCTCTGAAAGATCCAGTTATAGCTAAAGCTTACCACGATAGGTTACTTAGTCATTATGACAGTCATGGTTTGCTTACTAATGAGGTTGAGAAAGAATGGGACTGTTCTTAAACAGACTTTTCTTGAAACTAACAATAAAATAATAAAAAAAACCTCAAGCAGCTGCTTGCCACAGAGGTTTGACAGGAGCCTGTCAGTTTAGATGCCATAGTAGAAGGTGTGTGAGGATGGCAGGACCTCAGCAGAAAACACGAACATCCATGCCTTACCTGGGGCTCGAACCCAGGTCCCTTAGATCAGTAGCCAAGCACACTAACTACTCAGCCATGAACTAACAATACTCTTTTTGAATAAAAAGGAGCAGAGGAGGCAAAATTCAGTGATAAGATACTGGAACTTATTTTGTGAAGAAAGAACTGCAGTAATATTCTTAATCAATACACAACTAGTCCTAACAGAAAACATTACAAAGAGCTTAATAAATGTGTAAAGGATCAGTTAGCAGCTGATAAGATTCTTTGGCTTGACAGACAAACAAAACTGAGGATGTAGTTAAACAGCAAAGAGCTGTACCAGATAGTTAATGCTTTGTAGAAATAATAGTTATGCATAATATAATTTATAATTAAATAATATATATTATAATTTAATAGTTATTCAGAAAACAGACAGGTATACAGGGATTGAAGGATAAGCATGGTAATGTTATTGAAGGTGAGGATTCTGTCATGGTTAGATGGGCTGAGCATATCAGAGATGTTCTAAACAATGTGGTTAGCACTACTACCTTTGTAATGATGATAGATGCATTAGTGGCTTTAATGTTGGCTCTATATAACAGTCTGAAGTTATTTGGTTATTTATAAACTTTAAATAAATCTCCAGGGGTAGATGAAATTGCTACTGGAAATGTTTGTTACCACATGGCTGACTGCAATTTTGAATATCTTTTACGATAAAGACATTGTTCCCTAGGATTTTACCAGAGCTATTTATTATCCCTATTTTTTAGAAAAAGGTCATTACAGTTTTGGTGATAACTAGAGGTATCAGCCTACTTTTCTGTTCCAGGTGAGGCTACTTTTCTGTTCCAGTTGTATGATTGTGCTTAATAGAATTAAGAATCTGGTTGATGTACAATTGTGTGATGAACAGTGTAGATTCAGAAGTAGTAGCAGATGCAGATCTGAGTTTTTCACTGGTAGATTCAGAAACTTGTGGTTACTAGCTTTGTAGATTTCAAAATTGCTTAAGATCAAATATTTTGACTCTGTTGACCTTCATAATTTGTGGTTGATTGCCAGATCTTATAGCATACCAGACAACATAATGAAAGCTCTCTATAATAGCACAAATTGTGCCATAGTTTGTAAAGCTTGTAGCAATTGGTTTCACATTGCTTCTGGTGTTCAATAAGGTGCATTTTGTCTCCTTTCCTCTTTAGTTTGGTTATTTATTATGTTATGTGAAATTCACTGCAAGGGAAAGAGTTTGACCTTAAATTATCTGGAGATCTGAAAATTTCTGATTTAGATTATGCTGATGATTTGTTCCTTTTGGCAAATAATGTTGATGAGACTGGTAGTAGAGTTAGGTTTGCTGATAAACAGAAAAACTGAAGTGATGCAAGAAGTTTTAGAGAAAAACCAAAGTGATGAAAATTGGTCAGGCAGGCTGTGATTCAGTTGCTTGAATGGCTGCACTCTTGAGCAGGAGATCTCAGTTTAATTATCTTGGGAGGTATGAAATAGATACTGGTGATGTGCAGCATGAGATTAACAGATGAATAGAGATTTCTGCTGGGATTTTTGAGAATCACAGCAGCAATCCCTATTTGGAGAGTGGAGAAATAGGCATATACGCCTAAAGATTAATATTAGACTGTATAATAGTTTGGTTGTTTCTAGAGTTAGTTATGGTAGTGAAACTTGGATGCTTCATAAACAAGGTAACAGGAAACTTGATGCTTTTGATTCTACATGCTTGTGCAGTATCTTGAGCATTAGGTGGTTAACTTTGTAAGTAATGGATTAGGTTAGGCAAGATATTCAGCAACTTCCTTTGAGCAGCATATTGTGCAGAGAGAGACTGTTGGCTCCACATGCATTAGCAAATAGGGTTACGAACAGTGTGCCTGAAGGCTGCAGAAAGAGGGTGAGATCTAGAATGCAGTTGGCAGACAATGTCAAACAGGACCTTGTTAGAATTGGTCTACAGTGACCAGATGCAGCAGATGTAGCTCAGGACAGATGTGTTTGTAGAACTAAATTACAGAAACTGATGGGACCTCTGTAGACTATGGCTGGTTGAGCATGATGATGATGAGTGTATATCCGTTGGCCGATTGATTAGTGTGCTTGATTGTTGATCAAAGGGACCTCGGTGCAAGCCCCGAGTAAGGTATGTGTGTTTGTGCTATTTTTTACCGAGGTCTTACCTTCCTCACAGACCTCTATGGCATATAAATTGACAGGCTCATCAGGCCTATGTGGAGAGCAGAGAGGATATTTTTGCCTGAGGGGTATTTTTTTTATGTAATAACTTTGAGGTATACACATTCGTATCAGAATAATATGACCACCTACCTAATAATGGGAATAACCACCCTTGGCTCAGATGACAGTGGCGAAATGGCATGGTAGGGATGCAATGAGGCCCTGGAAGGTTGCCAGAGGCATACATGCCCATTCGGACTCCAGCAGAGCACAGAGGTTCCGGAGATAATGTGGTTGTGGGTCCACACGGCAAACCTGTTGATCCAAATGGTCCCACAAGTGCTCTATGGGTGAGGTTTGGCGATTTTGCTGGCCAAGGGAGAACGGAGACATCGCTGTCATGTTTCTGGAACCACTCACACACCACCTTAGAGACATGGCAGGGCACATTGTCCTGTTGGTAGACACCACCACCCGGGTAAATGCCCAACATGAAGGGATGCATGTGGTCAGTGAGGATGGACAATTGCAGTAAATTGAGTGGCAGCACCCGATGTTCCGCTATACAGAGACAGCACTACATCATATGGGTGATGCCGTTTCCCCTATCTGTATCCAGAGAATCCTTCTGACGATTAAATGTAATTAGCATAGTGGGGAAAGTACCTGTCATGACGAGCAAGACCGTACTGATAAATCAGGATAAGTCTGGGTGTTTAATCATTGAGGTGAGTGGGAGGTCTTTTCGAATTTTCAGCGGTGCCTAAACATAATAGCCAAACAATCAGTGAAATTTCAATCTAATAAAGTCCAAACAAACTTACAATTTGAACATTGGTAATAAATTTTGAATTTAGAGTGCCAATCTTGAAAGAGATACTTTCCTAAATTAGTTACTTAAATTGAAGAAGAGTTAGAGAAGAAGAGTAGAGAAGAGAAAGAGCAACCAGCCGAAGTCCAGTGTGGATCAGAGCAACACTCCGATCCTGCAGGGACCCGGTCGGCCTTTGGGAAAAGGCCCTCAGGTGAGCCAGCCAGGTGCAGGCAACACCCGCACGAGGCTGGCCACCTAAGGGCTAAGGGGGAAAAATCAACCCTGGTGAAGGACAGCAGTGATGGAGGCTTTCACACCCACCCCTGCTCCCCACCATGGCCGAAGAGCAGACTGACTGGAAGCAAAACCTAGAGGGTCAAGGCTACCCTCGACCCCCTAGGGAAGCACATGACATGGCTGGTAAAAAACAGGATCAGAATGCGAGAGAGAATTTAGATGGGGAGGGGTAAAGGAGAAGGAAAGGGTCTCAGGCACAAAGGAAAGAGGGAAGTGTTGAAAGGGGAGAGAAAAAAAAATCAAAGTTCATTATGGTGGATCCCTGTCATACTATCATTATTTGAATATGTGTTACTTAAGTTATGGGAGTTGACAAACAGTAGCAGTGTAGGTGGAGGGGGGGGGGGGGGTGCTGAGCAAGCAGAAGTAAGACTTATAGCAGTATGTGGTGTGGGGGGAGGGGCAGTGCAGCAAGAGTGCTGTGTGCCCATGGAAGAGAGGGGGGGAGGATAAAGTGGGGGAGAGACTCTCATCAAGCCATTAGTAGGACGGCCAGGTAATTTGATAAAGAATATTATTAGTTGTAATGGACGTAGAGTGAATGTGAGTCAGAAGGAATAAATTAAACCCACAAGTATACAATATAAAATCAATGCCATGGACATCCTAATATTAATCTACACTGGATATAGGGATATAGTGGTATTGAGAATCAGAGATTAAATGGAATAAGCCTGCAATTTATAATATAATATCAATGCCATGGACATTCCTGTTTTAATTAACACTAGTTGCAGGGACTTATTGTTATTGTGAAATAAACCAACATTATTGTTATTATAAAATAAACCAACATGTAAATAGTGTAATATTGGTGCCATGGAATTATTATAAGTGAGAAAGATAATAAATAAAATAAGCCAAGAAATGCAAAGAAAGAATAAATTTACTGCCATGGACCTTTCAATATCTATTTATGTTTGTTGTATGGACATAGTGTAATTATGAGTGAGGAATATAAGGATTGAAATAAACCTAGAAATAAATTATGAAAATTAATGCTATGGACATTTAAATATTAATTAGTATTAGTTGTGGTAGGACGAATAGTAAAGCATTAAGTGCAAGTACTATTTTGCTGAATAAGATTAAAAAGAAGCTGTGCATTATATTGATTTCTCACTTAAAAACATATATGTAAATTGAAAATAATATAATCCTATCAAAACAATATGAATTATCACTGCATTAAAATTAAAATGGAATATGAGGAGACTAAGAGCTATAACATTTATATATATATAATGAGGGACATATAACATTACACTTGATTATAGAGATATTGCACTCTGTCGTAGATTTATATATTATTTTCTGAAATAAGAGAGTTTTGATATTTCACATCATTAGTAGGTTATAAGACATGTAATTTAATTTTGTTAGGCATTTGTAACAATAAAAGTAATTTAAAAGAAATTTATGCATATGTTGATTCTTATTAGGAAGCATATATGTAAAATGAAAACAATAATTTAATCCTATCAAAACAATATGAATTATCACTGCATTAATAATAATATAGAAATAGGAAGAAACCATGAACTATAGCATTTACATATATATATATATAAATTGAGAGATATATGACACCATACTTGGTTATGGGGATATTACACCTTGTCTGAAATCTTTATATTATTTTCTACAAGAAAGGAGAGAGAAAAAAAAAGGACTGAGGTGGAGAAGGGTTCCATGTGAACAGCAGTTGAACATGGGTCAGTCGGTCCTAAGGGATAGGAGAAATCTGTTCCAAAGCGGGACGTTAAAACGGATGCGAGTGAGGATGGATGGGTGGGCATTCAGGGACCCATCCAGTGGTTCCATCGTCCCAGGTCATACCAGGAGAACATCCCCCAGATGCATGTCTGGGGCCGACGCACACTGCCAGCCTCTACTTGACTGCCAAATGTGTTCTGATGTTGGTTCTCATGCCATATCTGCTACCGCCTGTCACTTCTGTGGAGTAGAAACTTCGAATTGTCGGAGAAGGCAACGTTTTTCCACTATTCCAATGACGGTAGTCCTGTGTGAACTGCAGGTGTCGTTGCTGATGGACCTTGGTTAACATAGGTGCCTTTACGCAGTGTCGATTCCAGAGACTCGTGCATAACAGGGTTCGCTCTACTGTTATCGGTGACACGTACCTGGGTGCCCCAGCATTCATTTGAGTGGTCAATTGCTGCACTGTTGCACGTCAATTGTCCTTTACCAGTTGACGGAGGTGACATTCTCCTCTGGGGTTGATAGCCTTTGGGGCTCCACAGTTATAACATCTGGAGGTACTCAGTGTGCCAGTGATCCATTCTTGTTACACCCTTACTACAGCACCTCACGAACAGCTCACGAAGTCTGCTGTTTCTGAGATGCTTCCGCCCTAGGCGCGGTAGCCAATGATCATTCTTTTTGAACGTCCATCAAATCAATACCTCTGCCCATTGTGCTCACATTACGTACTATGGCTCATCTGTCTTGGCCGGCCGCTTATTTCTGTGTGATCAACCTTGTCATGTGCACTCTGTGACACGCCTGGGCTAGTACACTGTTACTCCATGGGTGGTCATATTATTCTGATACAACCGTGTATGTGTTAAAGTTGCATAAATATATGTTTTTATTTGATTAGAAAATTAAAATAGATTTTAACCAGTTTGTTTTGATTTACTGAAACAAAAATGTGATATTTTTGGAAATAAACGAAAACTGCATATGTTTTGTATTTAATCCTTAATGGGTAGTGTTGCAAAACAGTTTAGAAGTGAGTTTAGGTCTGTCTGATGAGAAGGCCAATTTAATCTGCCTGGATTGTGGAAACTAAATATTCCATGTAAGCTTTTCTTCAATTTCTATATAAAGGGCTGTAATTATGTTTGTACAAATTGCACATTATCCATTTACTGCAATCAGATGATCTTGGAAGTACCAGTTTGCAACTGAAATGCTGGACAACATAAACAACCCAAATTACCCTGACAGTGTCCTTTTTTTTGAGAAAGACCAACTTTTACTTCTTTGGGAACGTCAATTCACTCTGACATCTCTGGGGCGGGAGTGACTCAGTCGGTAGCACTCCAGGCTCATAATCTGTAGTTCCCAGGTTCGAATCCCAGCTGGGTCAGCGTTGAGATTTATCTCCACAAAATTCCCCGCCCTGCCCATGGTCAGTAGGGGACACCGATGGGCTTGGAAAGGCCACCGTCCGTCGGATGGGACGTTAAGTGTGGCCCCGTGTCTGGGAGAGCCATACCCTGTGCACGTTAAAGAACACGCTGGATGGCTGTGATGGGAGGCTACCATCTGTCTCCCAACAGCTGTTTCAGTGAGTCTCCTCCCCCAACCTTCTCTGAGCTCCTGGAGTCCATGTGACCTGGCCATTTAGCCCATGGTGTGCAAAAAAAGTGCCGCTCAGAGGTAAAACAACCCAATCATATTCTCAGAAGCAACATTTCATGTGATATACAGATTTGTAGGTGTATTAAAATAAAGGTAAAAATATTGAATTTTTTTTATATCGCAAATCTTTCACCCACAATAATTTTTTGGGAGGGAGGTTAAACAAGCAAAGAAGGGACATTTTATTTAATATGTTAAATATTTTAGTAGTTTTGTTAACACCATTTAAAAACTCAGGTTAAAGTGTCATGTTTCTCAAGTCCAATTGGAGTTGAGTCTTCTGCATTCTGATCTCATTAACACATGCTGAACAGATATTCTTGTATAAATATTAGATTTGGATGAGAAATATCAAACAATTTAGTTGGAACTCTTATTTTGAATTGCAATGAATTCACAAAATTTTGTTTATTAAAATGAATAATCCATGTGGCATTTTAAAATCTACAGTTTTTGTTTTTAACTACTACTATTGCCATGGATGATGTCACTTCAGTGATTGCTGATGCACCTTCAGAAAAACCAGGAATAAGTGAGCCCAATGGTTTATGAGGAAGAATGTATGTTAACTTTTGAATTAAAGTTTTTAATTAGCAAATCTATGGAATCATATGGCCTTTATAAAAGTATAAAAATGTTTCTTGCAACTGATACAACTGAATACCATTTGTGTGTTTCTAAGTTATATGTAAATTTACGTCAATCACAGATATTTCTTATAGTTTTTAATGTTATTTAAATTTTATGTAAATATAGAGAGTATATTTTAGGGAACAGTATTGAAAAAAATTTTTTTCTTCTTCCTCAACAGATTTCTATTTTTATTGTTTTGTGTATATAAAAGAAAGAGATGCTCTCTTTCTGTTTTTGACAGACCTACATTTTTCTATATCTCTCAGTATAGTTTAGGCCAAAGAATTACTTTAGGGAATGCCATCTCATATGAAACTCATCTGGCCAGGGGCTGCTCAGGTCATGCTGATTTTTCTTCTTCCTCAACAGATTTCTATTTTTATTGTTTTGTGTATATAAAAGAAAGAGATGCTCTCTTTCTGTTTTTGACAGACCTACATTTTTCTATATCTCTCAGTATAGTTTAGGCCAAAGAATTGCTTTAGGGAATGCCATCTCATATGAAACTCATCTGGCCAGGGGCTGCTCAGGTCATGCTGACTTGCACTGTTCCTAGGCTCTAAATTCATTTCCAGAATTATGGAGTCTTTATGTATTGCCCTCATAGTAACTTGAGACAGGAGAAGGATTCTCAGAAACCAAAACACACACTTGTCTGCTCCATATAATTTTGTTGTGTCAGAATTGTTTCTTTTTTAATTTCATGTATTGAAGATTTGAATGGTGTCTTCCAAAAGAATGTCTTTTGCTAAGGTATATATTAACTCTTACAGTGCAGAGTTTTAAAAATTAAACTTCTCATGATCAAATCAATTTTGAAGTGTTTTCATCATGCAAAAGATAAACTTTTGTCTTCATCATCTTCAAGCAGCCATGGGCTATGGAGGTCCAACCAGATTGTGCAATTTAGTTCTCTAAGCATATCTGTACTGAGTTACATCTGCTGCATCTGGCTACTGTACACCAATACCAACAAAGTCCTGTTTAACATTGTATGCTCACTGCATCCTAGGTTTCCCCTCTTACTGAGACCTTTTGGATACAACTGAATGTCCAAAATTCTGTTCATAACTATATTTGCTAATCTGAATGTCCAAAATTCTGTTCATAACTGTATTTGCTAATCTGAATGTCCAAAAAATTGTTCATAACTGTATTTGCTAATCTATAATTATCCATATGGGCAACATGGCCAAACCAACAGATTAACTGAATTACAGCCTACCTAACCAATTTCATCACTTTAGTTTTCTCTCTGTTTATCACCAAACCTACTGTACTACCAGCCTCATCGGCATCATTTGCCAAAAAGGCCAAATCATCAGCATAATCTAAATCAGAAATTTTCAGATCTCCAGATAATTTAAGGCCAAACTCTTTCCCTTGCAATGAATTTTACATAACATAATAAATAGCCACACTAAAGAGGAAAGGAGACAAAATGCACCTTATTCAACACCAGAAGCAATGCTAAACCAATTGCTACAAGCCTTACTAACTCTCACACACAACTTAGTTTTATTATGGAAAGCTTTCATTATGTTAACTAACTTGTCTTGTGTGTCATACAATCTCACTATTACCCACATATTAGGACAATCAACAGAGTCAAAAGCCTTTTTGAAATCAACAAAGCTAGTAACCAAAGATTAACCTAAATGAAAAAATCTTATCTATGAATCCCCTACTACTTCTGAATCCACACTGCTCACCGCACAATTGTCCATCAACCAGATTCTTAATTCTATTAAGCACAATCATGCAAAGAGCTTTACCTGGAACAGAAAGGAGGCTGATACCTTTAGAGTTATCACAAGAACTTGCAATCACATTTTTTTTTAAATAGGAATAATAATAGCTCTGATAACATGGAACAATGCCTTTATCATAAAAGATATATATATATGGTAACTGAAACATTCCCAGCTTTAAGCATTTCAGTAGTAATTTCATCTACCCTTGGGGATTTATTTACTGTAAGTTTATAAATAGCCTAAATAACTTCAGACTTATATAGAGCCAACAGTTAAAGCCAGCAATGCATGTTTCATCATTATAAAGGTAGTAGTACTAACCACACTGTTTAGAATATCTCTGAAATGCTCAGCCCACCTAGCCATGACAGAATCCTCACCTTCAATAACATTACCATGCTTATCCTTCAATCCTGTATGTTTTCTGCATACAAAACATTAACTATCTGACTATCTGGTACAGCTCTTTGCTGTTTAACTGCATCCTCGGTTTTGTCCGCTAAGCCATCAAAGCCAAAGAATCTTATCAGCTGCTAACTGATCCTTTACGCATTTATTAAGCTCTTTGTAACATTTTCTGTTAGGACTAGTTGTGTATTGATTAAGAATATTACTGCAGTTCTTTCTTCCCAAAATAAGCTCCAGTGCCTTATCACTGAATTTTGCATCCTCCTTTTTATCCAAAAGAGTATTGCTAGTTTCAAGAAAAGCCTGTTTAAAATGGCCCCATTCTTTCTCACCTTCAGTAGTCAAACAATGACTAGGTAATCTATCATTGTAAGCTTTAGCTATAACTGGGTCTTTCAGAGCTTCAATATTAAAGGTAACTTTTTTAACCCTAGCACAACACTTCCTAAGACATGTTTAATAAGGTAATGATCAGATCCAATTTCAGCTCCACTATATGACCTGATATTCCTAACAGAATTAGCCCATTTACTGTTAATTAATATAAAATTGATCATATTGTTTTGCAACCCATCTGGTGAAACCCATGTGTACTTATGTATGTCACAATGTTTGTATTCAGTGTTAGTTATTCTCAAACAATAAGTTTACCTGCCTGTAGGAGACTTGCCTATTACCATTGCAGCTACCAATACCAAAAAGGCCTATCACCACTCCTCATAGGTCAGAGTCAGTAACAACTTTGGCATTGAAGTCACCTAGAACAAGGGTAATATCTCCTTTCTTGACAAAATTTAAAATATCCTGAAGTTTTCCATAAAACTTATCTTTCTCATCCTCATTGGCATCAGCTTGGTCAGCATTGAGATTTATCTCTTCAAAACTCCCTGCCCACTGTCAGTAGGGGACACTGATAGGCTTGTAAAGGCTGCCATCCTTGGATGGGACATTAAGCCGTGGTCCGTGTGTGGGAGAGCCATACCCTGTGCATGTTAGGAAACATTTTGGAAGGCCTTGACGGGATGCTACCGTCTCCCAATAGCTGTTTCAGTGGGTCCCTTCCCCCAATCTTCTCTGAGCCTTTAGGGTCCTTGTGACCTGGCCATTTAGCTATTATGTGCAAATAAGTGTCTCTCAGAGATAAAACAACCCAACTCTCTTTGGCATTCTTAGTTGGGGTATAACAGCAGATAATGTTCAAGTCTTTAATACTTGTCTGAAATTTAGCCATATAACCTTTTAATGCACTCGCATCCTTAGAATCTTATCAATTAAATGACAGTTTGAAAAAGCCCATATTATAAAAATGAATAAAAATAAAAAAAATTAGAATCTTATCAATTAAATTAGCATTATAATTTATCATATCATTATAAGATTAGAATCTTATCAATTAAATGACAATTTGGAAAAGCCCATATTATAAAAATGAATTAAAGAAAGAATGAGCACTTAATTTCAAGCAATAAAATTGAAAGAGGAAAGGTTAGTGAAATGTTTTGCTTTTTTTTTCTAATAAAGTAAAAATTTACTGTATTTGTTTCAACTCCAGTAGAAACATTTAAATTTTTTTTTTCTACTGAGGTAATAGATGATATTACAGGCAAGAAGATTTAGCTATTAGGCTGATTTTTGATGAAAATTCATCTGTAGAGAATATGGGACATGGAATTACACTCTAACATCAAGGAAAATTGACCAATATAGAAATAATGGTTAGGTGATTTTTGCAGCCACCAACATCATGAATGTATTGACCTCCATGTATTGGATGCCCAGAGGTATCAGACTGAGATCCTTGAATTTTATTTTCACTGATTTGCTGGAGCAGGGGACTTAGAATTCAGTTTACTAGAACATAAATGTCTTTGTGCATAGAGCTCACCTAGTGAACTAATATCTTAAATGTGAGGGTATGGAACATAAGAAGTAGCCTGCAAAGATTCTCTGACCTCACTCCTGTTGAGCATGTCTAGGTGGCTTGGAGGTTTGGATTGTGAATCTCAACCCTTCTTCCAGAATCTTCTATGATCTCAGGACAGTCTTTTTAAACCAGTGGACTTAATGTTTGCAGAATTGATTGGAGATATTGTTAGCAGTCTGAAGAGGCATTGCGAATCCTGCTAGGGGTAATAATACCCCTTATTAAAACGAATTTTCATGCTTGCTGTACTTTCATACCTCCATATAAACATGATGATTAATCATATAACTATTCTTTTATAATCTTTATTATTGTACAGAATATCAATCATCTACAACTTACCCTTATATACATTTTCCTTAAAAGCTATGGAAACCTGTTTGAGCAATCAGTGTTTTTTCAAGTTTTATACTTAAGTGTATTAAAAATATTGTTTTACCTTTTTCTTTACGCATTTGTGGCACACAAAAGAATTCACGAGGAATTTTTCAGCAAAATTTATGTGCTGTTGGCTATGGAGTCTACTGAAGACAGGGAAAGGTTTTATATGCAAAAAACATTCCTTCTGATTTATCACAAGTATATGGGGATCATGGCTGTTCATATGGCACTGCTAGAGGATTAATGTGCAAATTCAGAGAAGGATGACAGAACTTTTAAGAACTTCTAATGCAGGAAGACCAAAGGAGGCTGTGAATGAGAGAACTATCGCTCATGTTTGTGAATTTGTCCTCATCAAGGAAAACTTGCACATTATTGTTCAGATAATAAGTTTAGATACCAGTGGAAACAATTATTCATCAACATTTAAGGTTCTGAAAGATCTGTATCAAATAAGTACCCCACAAACTGACAGAACAGCAAAAAAAAAGGACGAGCCAACGCGTGCAAGGAACATGCTGTCAATGTTTGAACCTAGTGGCTCCAAATGGTTAACAGACACTCGCAGGTGATGAGATGTGGTTTTATTACTATACAACTCCCAGAAGGATCGACAGCTACACTATATGATCAAAAATATCCTGACAATCGCTCATCCACAATCTCCTGGTAATGGGAAAGGTATTAATATTGCATTGGTCCACCCTTTGCTGTATCATACCTCCCCTCTGGGGGAAGGCTTTCCCATAGGGGAGGCTATGACAGCAGCTATAGATTTTGGTACTTTGCATTGGCTCCAGAGGCACTTTGGAACTCAGTGGTGAGTGTTGCAACCAAGGACAAGCGATTTTTGTCACACCATCTGCTTCAGTACTCGATGGTCCCATTCTGTCATTTTACATGACCTACCGAGTTATGATTGTGCTGTTGTTGCTCCTAGGCATTTCCACTTCACAATAACATCACTTACAGTTGATTGGGGCTGAAATGTCCCAATCAACTGTTATATATAAATATATAATGCTGCAGCAGGGCTGAAATGTCCCGAACTGACTTGTTGCTAAAGTGGTATCCTTTGACTGTACCACATTGAAAGTAACTGAGCTCTGCCATATGACCCATTCTCCTGTTTATGTATGTCTATGAAGTTTGCCAGGCCATGTGCACCCTTTTATACCTGTTTGGTCCAAGGTGTGGCATATGTGGGTGAATCCACTACTCTGAAAGGGTGTTGAGATACTTTTGATCACATAGTATATGTTTGGGTTATAGAAGATAAGCTGCATCTCCAAATCCAATGATAAGAATTTTGTCTCAAGGAAGAGGATGTTCGCAAGTTTTTTCAGTTCCTAAATAGTAGTAACCATGGATACCTTTCCTGAATAAATGACTATAATCGCCAATATTACACCAATATTGTTTTGCCCAAAATGGTTAAGGAGATGAAGGCTTGCCAGGGGTTCTCCTTCATAATAATGGCAGTGCTTACCAAATCTAGCAAGTTACAGCCTATCTGGAGAAGGAAAAAATCTAATACCTATCTCATCCTGCATATTCACCCGATCATGCACCATGTGATTTTTGGTTGTTTCTAAAAATAAAAAGGGAACTTGCTGGGAAGCCTTTTTCAAAGGTGCAAGATCTTGCAAAAAGTATTCATTCAGAGTTATGGAGTATTGCAGAATTCGTATAGATGCTGGAGGGTAGTACTTGAAAGACAGTAAAAGTTTGGTTGAGGTAAGTGCAATGGTTTTTGTTCTGCAAATGCACGTTAAAAAGTATTTGAAAGTCCCACCTGAGACATATATGACACCGAAATCATTGGTGAAGAGTTAAGTCTTAGATTAGTAGAAAAAAGTGAGCTGGCATTATTTCAATGGTAGAATACTCTGGCATGTTTCTGGAGAGATGCAGGTTCAAGTCCCATATGTTAGCGAAATTTTTTCCACAAAATACTTATTGATTTGAAAGTCCATTGTAAATCATTTCTAGTTTTTCGAGATAAATTTTTTTAACTTGTAACATTGCTATTAGATATTTTAGCTTCCAGAACTCTTGAAATATTGTTAACAAATGAGATTTTGAGAATTTTTGCAAAAAATTTGTTTGCTCTTACATTTTGCTACAAAGGCTTATTTGAAAATTAGGGAGCTTTGAATGTAGCTCTCCATTCACACAACACATAAGTACACACTAGAGTAATTTGCTCATTTCCAGAGCATTAAAAAGGAATTACAATGCTCAAATTTCAGAATGAATAATTTGATTTTTAAATGTTACTGCCTACTAAATATTATAAATCATATGCAATGTACATTATTAATTTATTGCATTAATATTTAGAATATAATAAATCTGTATTCCTTATCATTAAAATTCCCACATATACTTTGATTATATTACCTTTTTCATAGTTGTAAAATCAAAAAAATTAGTAATGAAGTATCACAGGAAAATGTCCTGTATACAAGAAGTACTTGAAATAATTAATAGGAAAAAATTGGTTGTTTTGCTATTCATTTTATAAAAAATAAAAGAGCTCTGAATGTGCACTACCACTTGTGCTTAGGGGCAAGTGTGGTGTAAATTCGAACCTGTCATTATTACAATCAGAAATTACTTTAGTTATCTTAAAATTAAACTACACATCCCCATGGAAAGATGAAATTGCTACTGAAATGCCAGAGATAGGAATGTTTCTGTTGTTACTTTGCTGAGTGAAGTTTTGAATATTTCTTTTTTAAAGGTGTTCTTAAGGATTTTAGTAGATATATAATTTTATCACATTTGTTAAGCTTTAGTTGTAAGACACTTTTAACAAGGCAGTAGACCCAATTTCAGTTCCCCTATACAACCTGGTGTTCCTAATAGAGCCAGCCCATATGCTGTTAATGCATGATCACTGCTAAGTTGTTGCTTTTATGCAATCATAGCAGGAAGGCTTTTCCTCACTTTGGAAAAATATAATCATTCATATCATAAAAAATTAAATTTGGCACAATATAATCATTCATATCATAAATATGAAATCATCCTCTGTAACATACTATAACTTAGATGCATGTTTGGATAAGCATCCATTCATATTTATATCACCACATAGAGTTAAAAGCAAAATTATCTGTAATATCAGTATATTCATTTTGATTACAAGAGCAATGATTTCACAAGGCACTGATTTGATGATTTGGCCATGAATTTACAAGTCATTGATATAATGAATGATTCAGCCATTATTCTGCAATGATTTAGCCATAAATTCACAATGCAGTGATTTGATTCTTCCATAATTTCACAATGCCATTATTTCACAATTTTTTGTTTGATCATGTCATTGCAGATTTCAGTCATTACAGTAATATCCCACTTTACAACATTTTGCTTTATGGTGATAAGCTCATATAATGATTTTCAATTATTACCAATGTCCATTTATACAATGCCGCATTCGATCATAAGATGTTTAGCAACATGATGTTGCTGTAAATCAACCAAGTTTCTGAAAGTGGGCCAAATGGAATTAAAGAATTCTGGAAAGGCTTCATAATTTTGGATGGCATCAAGACTATCACATATTGCATTTGATGGAGTAAAAGAATCTACACTTTAAGGTGTGTGGAAATTGTTGTCCCCAATTTAATAATAACTTCTTATTATTATATTATATATTTACTGATGACAGATTTGAAATTCCTGTTGAGGAATTTAATGCAAATATTGTAGACATGTAAAGCAGTTAGAACTAGAAATGGAGCCTGAAGATGTTACTGACCTGCTTGAATGTCATTCCCAGCCCCTAACGAAGATCTTGAACTTGAAGAACATAGGAAGGATGAAGAGGAGTCCCTTCCGGAAGATATATTGATCCTGTGTCTAAAGAAATAATTTTCAAGAACTTTCAGAAGCTATCAGTGATTTAGAAATTGTCATATCCATTTTTGAAAGAAGCTTCAAAGTAAACTCTGGCATTTTAGATCAATATGACTGTTATAGAGAAACCTATTTCTTACGTTCTTGTCCTATGTGAATCGGTCCACAAATTACTCAGAGCCCATAATATCAAAATTGTTTTCAGCCCAGCTCCAGATTTGAAGAAATTAGTCAAAAGGGACAGGGACAAATATAGCCTACTTCAAAAATCGGGCGTATACCAATTTCCCCTACAGTTGACGGATAATTCCGTTGTGTACTACATCAGCAAAACCATTCGCTCTTTACAAGAAAGGTTCGCGGAGCACCAAACTGATGTTAGCCAAAAGAAGCTAACGACGGCCGCCTCTGAGCTAGCAGTGCAACACACGGCAACAATAGACTGGGAGCACTCCACACTTCTTGCGCGTGCATCCACTTTCTACGGAACCATAGTCTGCGAGGCTATTGAAATAATGACCTCGTCCATCCCCACCTGCAACCGAGACACTGGAATCACCCTTCACGACATGTGGAAAGAAGCTCTTTGTCTAAACAGACCTAACTTCACTGAAGACGGAGCGCTGTCTTTGCTCCGAAAAGCTTCTGAGAGTTTTCTCCTAAGAATTTTCAACATCAAATAGTTTGAAGGATAAACTCTAAAATTTTATTGCGCAATGACAGAGAATTTTTAATTATGTTAAATTAATTTTTGAGCAAGAAGGTCTTTTTAATTGTAAGACAAATATATTCACTTGTGAGTAAATATCCTAATATTTTGATCCCTGACTGGAGTCGACATCCTAGGAGGTTGCAGCTTTGTTGGAACTTTCTTTCTTTTGTAGAAGTAGTTCTACAAAAGAATGAAAGTTTCAACAAAGCTGCAACCTCCTAGGATTACAATCCCAGGTAGGGGTCGAAATATTAGGATATTTACTCAAAAGTAAGTGAATATATTTGTATTAAGTTGCTAAGTATATTAATCTAAATAATGAAGTCACAGAGATTGTCAAATATTGTTTAAATCATTAATAACGTTAAATAGTGTGATGTGACTTCATTATTTATTTCCATCTTACTCAGTACACTAAAAATAGTTGCCACCCAAGATCATAGATAGTGCTAAGTGTAGGTGCTGAATATCACAGGAAGAGTGAAAAGTCAGTGGAAAAAAGATAGAGTTAGCATTACTTCAATGGTCAGAATACTATGGCATGTTTCTGTAGAGATGAGGGTTTGAATCTTGTACATCAGCGAAATTTTTTCCACAAAACATTTATTGATTTATAGACGTTTGAAAGTCACAGGTAACTCTAAGATTGTCAGTTACACTGGTTTACAAGGTTTTTATAACATGAACAATTGTAGCTGCCTTTAACTGTTTTTCAGGTTCTGATTTCAGATCTGGGCTTAAAAAATGGCTAGCACATCATATTTTTATGTTATCTGTCATTTTGACTCCTATTAAAACTTCCAATAACAACACCTCCAGGCAACTGGGAGAATACTAGATATTTTGCTTTTTGTGGCTGGCAACACTGATTGCCAAATGGGATAAAACATGCCATTCTTGTTGTTTTCATTTGTAGGAGGATCACCTGCTGTATGTTGAAGAGTGAATTTTGGCATTTAAATGGCACAAAGGCAGCGTCGCAGATGTGTTAATGTGCCAGATAAGTTTTGTTGTGTGTGGAAATTATATTTCAAAATCCCAGAGTCGTTCTTTAACAAAGATTGTGAAAAAAGACTAACTTGTATTTTGGATATCATGTTAGAGATCAGGACAAAACATGGGCTCCACATGTGTACTGCATTTCATGCTTTGTTCGCCTGAGTGAATGGTTAGATAAAATCCATGCCCTTTGCAGTTCCAATGGTTTGGCATGTGCCAATTAGTCACTTGCATGATTGCTATTTTTGTTTAACTAAAGTGTCTGGCTTTTCAAAAAAGAACAAAAGCAAAATACAGTATCCAAATGTGCCTTCAGCCATAAGGCCAGTTCCTCAAGGAGATCTTCCTATACCAAACACCTCCAACCAACTGGGAAAAGTTGGATTTCCATTCATCAGAGGAAGACTGAGGCACATACAGCTCCTGATCCTACATACACCCCTAAAGAGTTAGACGAGCCTCATCTGATTCAGCAAAATGAACTAAATGATTATGTTTGAGATCTAGGACTTTCCAAACAATAAACTGAGGTTTTAAGTTCAAGTTTTCATGAGTGGAATCTTATGACCAAGAGTCTCTCTGTTCAGAAAGAGAAATTTGGCTTTATCTGCTTATTATGAGATGCAAGATGGTTTGTGGTTCTGTACAGATATTTCAAACCTGATGGAAGAAATTGGAATAACTCAAAATCCTAAGGAATGGCATCTATTTATAGATTCATCAGAATTCAGCTTAAAAGCTCTCCTTTTGCGTAAAGGAAACCAAAACCTTCCATTCCAGTGACACACACTGTGGGAATGAAGGAAACTCATGAAAGCATGGAAAAAATACTCACTGCTGGACAATATATGGTGACCTAAAAGTCATCTCTCTCTTGCTCCGGGGTTCAAGGAGGCTTCACAAAATTTTGCTGTTTTCTGTGTTTGTGGTACAGTACGGTCAGAAAGGAACACTACAAAAAAAATGGCCCAAAAGAGATGTTTTTATTCCCAGAAGGAGTAATGTGAGGTATAAGCCTGTAGTTGACTCATCTGATGTTCTGCTCCCACCACTACACATCAAATTTGGGCTTATGAAAAACTTTGTAAAGGCTATGGAAAAAACTGGAAAAGAGGGTTTGCACCTGAAGGAAAAAATTCCAAAACTAAGTGATGCCAAACTCAAAGAAGGGATCTTTGTTGGTCCTAAGATCAGGAAGTTACTGAATGATACTGTCTTCGGAGAAAAACTGAATATGAAGGAGCGTGCTGCATGGAAATTCTTCATGTCTGTAGTCGAGGGTTTTCTGGGGAATCATAAAGAGGAAAACTATCATCAGCTCATTCAAGATCTTCCCAAAAATTATGAAAATCTTGTCTTCCAAACGTTTTTGAAGATCCATTTCTTGCACTCACACCTCGACTTCTTTCCCAAGAACTTAGGAGCTGTCAGTGATGAGCAAGAGGAAAGATTTCACCAGAATATCTGAATGATGGAGGAGAGATACCAAAGCAGATGGGTCTAGCAATGATGGGTGATTACTGCTGGTTCTTTCAGAAGGAAGATAGCTCAGCACATAAAAGACAAATATGAACTTCTTGTAAGTATAAAATATCTTTACCCATGTTTTCTTATTTTGCATTTCAATATTATTTCATTTGCTACTTTATATTCAGTGGTCTATATAACTATGATTTTCAATTTTTTTTTTCACTGTAATCATGCAATTAATTAATGAGTTTTAAGTTGCAATTTAATAGTCACATTTATTTTCATTTCTGAGATATGCGTATTCATTGAAATTTGAAATACATCAATCCATAATTTAAGAAAAAAACTGTACGTGCTGTTAGGTTTTTCACAGCCATATTTCAATTTAGCACCACAAAATTAGTTAAAAACATCCTATTTGACCAATATTATAAAAAAAAACTTGAATTTGTTGTCTAGTGTTATTGTTTAAATGGTCTACAACTATGATTGAGTAGATTTTACTCAGTAGAGCATAGTTTTTTTTCCATCTCAGTTTTATCATTGTTGAAATAAAAAATAATTAATTCTTGAACAATGCCACAGAGGTCTGACAGAAGTTTGTCAGTATAACAGGCTGTAGACAATGATGATTCTGTTTCATCAAAATGTATAAGATAATTTTTGGAGGAGCTCTGCAAAATGAGTGTAACTTTGAAAGAGATCTCCAGTGCAAAAAGATTCAGAAATATTGCTATAGAATAGGGATGGACACATTTTCTCTCTTGGATCAGATAATTTTTTAGTGCTGCAGGCCAGAACCTTAGTTATTTTATAAAACATTGTAACTCACCCCCCCCCCCCCAGCCAATTCCCTGGATAAATGTCTATATTTTTATAATTAAGGTAATTATAAATATTGTTTGTAAATATAAACAATTAATTTTTCACATATATATTTATTATGAAAAGGAATATGAAAATTGAATAAATAAGAAATCAAAAGAATGTAACATAATTAACATAAAATGAGATATTTGTGATTGAATATTTTTTTCAAGATCATCAATGTTTGATAAAATTTTGGTAGTTAGCCAGAGAAAATGGTGTCAGAAAATTCCTGCCAATGATTGGACGTTTTGTTTAGTACAGTAGTTCATTGTGTAACCACTACCTTTTGAAGGAAGAATATTAATTTTTCACAAATTACTCTAAGAATTAAAAAAAAATGAATTTCCATGACAAATAGCCATTTGAAAACTGCAAGCACTCCAGGGGTTGACCATGATTGCTGTAGGCCATTCTCTGGACTCCAAGTGACATGCTGGTGATACTAATTGAGACAGGGTCTCTTACTGATATTGCTAAGTAAGACATAGACACTACATCCTGACCTAGAGTCCACTCTTATTAAACCTTCACATACTTTCTCAAAATATCTTTACTTAGAGTCATAGTCAAATAACATTTAGTTATGTATTCTGATTATTCCACCTTGCCATTAGAGGAAGATATTGATTGTTTCTAGTTGAGATCTTTCAGGCAGCCTTGTTCTGTTTTACCAGTGGCTCTCATCTCTTGAATTTGTTTTAAAGGTACTAACAATACCTTTCATGATGCAGTCTACCACTTACCAACTAACCAACTCAGCCTCTAGTCTTCCATTAACAGGTTATTACATTAACAAGACCAACTGTGCTAAGCAACACTACCAGCTGTACTCAGTTAGAAGTTGCTTGGTAGTTGCTTAATCCTATAGTTCTCCTGATATCTGCCATTAGAGATTGCTAGCAGTTTCATTCGTTTCAAACTAATTACTATTTATAATCTCAGGATACATTTGTGATGCAATAAAAAAACATTTTTGAAGCATTAGAGAATAAAGAAAACAGTATTTAAAATTGAAAGTCTGCTGAAATATTGACCGAAAGCTGACGTGCATAGTTTCCTGATGACACAATTTCTGGTAGTAATAAAATCAGTATATTTATGTGAAAAGTTTAGAAAGCATTATAGCCCTTCTACTAGGCCCAGAAGTCATAACTGACTGATATTCTGTTTATGGGACAGCAGAATGAAAGCATAACTAAATTGTCACTTTTGATGCTATTTATGATAACTGATCATGTGCATACATTCACTGCAGACTCAAATATATTTTTAAACTTTATTGCATTTTTTTCAAGTGGAATCAACAGGTAATATATATATCATAGATTTAAGTGATGTTTTCATTCTTTGATTATAAACAGTTAAAAAAAAACTGCAGATTTCTATTTTGAAAAAAGTTTTTTACAACCTTGTACTGTGGCACCTAAGTTTTCTTCTCAGGCCACTAAAATTTGAAAGTGGCACCAATTAATACTGCTCAGACATGGAAAGAATTAAGTTTTTTTAAATTGAAGTTTTTTGTGTTGCACAGATGTGTGTGTTCATTTCTTTTCTGTGGTTTCATATTTATCAACATCTGCAGATGATGGAGACTTGAAAAGATTAAACACATATGCATTTGCTGATGTGGAATATTTAAAAGATTATTTAGATGACCATATTTTGCCCCAAGTAATTTTAATGTACATTTTTCATATGAATGCATTATTTTTTTTTTGTCATGTTGATTATTAATTATAACTCCAAAGCATTTTTTTTTCATTGATTAAAATTGAGATTATTCATCTTTTTTGCTCTTTGAACATATAAGACTTATTTGAAATATTATATAGAACTTAGAGTAAAGTTTCTCACTATTGAAAAGCATTATAACATATTTGATGCAATATGGAAAATGTTCTGTAGTGTTTTGCTATAGCAGTCACACACGAAAATGTTTTTCTCAAATGATATTGACAGTAATTTTATGGTATATTTCTTGTAAATTAGTCCTCTTTTTTCCTTGCTTCATAATCATAGTTGTTTGTTTTAGGCATTAGAACATTTAAAAAACTTCATAGCAGAAAGTGAACGTCGTACACAAGTTGCCAAAAGGCGCCTTGCAGAAACACAAGAAGTGCTGACAGCAGAAGAAACAGAAAGGGTAAGGCTTTCCTAAATATTTCAGTTTACTTAGCTGATCTATAATAATTGTGGTTAAAATATCCTGAAAAAATTGGTAAATTTTATTTTTAAAGGATTTGGAAGGCAGCAATAAAAGTTTTTAACAGTATTTAGGTTCTAATGCAGATAAGATACATAGTTGTTGGAAATAAGTTTTCCCGCACTTACATTTGGGTTTCTTTTTTAAACTGTTAATTCTTCTGTACTCCTTCAGAGCAGTAGCAAAGCAACCATGGAAACAAGGGGAGAAATGGTTCGCTTAAAATTCTCATGAATAAAAAGCAAAAAAAAATACGGAAAATATATGCATAAAATATAAATACACCCAATTCTGTTTTACATGGATTTTTTTTTACGTGGTTTAGAAAAAAATTCCTGTTCCCTTTTTACACGATTCATTTTGATCTAACATGGTTCAAACGGCACCTTTTTAAAAATCTCCATTTGAATTTAATTCTGAAAAAATATTTCTATTCCAGAAAAAATTCCTAGAATTTACATATATAGCAAAGATGCTGCTTTTATGGTCACATTTTTTTAAAGTAGTTTTAACTTTCAAAATGTACTATAGATACACCATTGGAATTTGAACATGAGAGCATTTCACCATTGGAGTATGAACATGACAGCCAAAATGTTTCAAGCGATGAAAGTGATTTAATTCCAGTCTTACCAAACGAATGTGACTATTGTCAGAATGTGACAATAAAATCTAGTTAATCATCATCATCATCATCCTCAAGCAGCCATGGGCTACGGAGGTCCAACCAGACCGTGCAATTTAGTTCTTCAAGCAAGTCTATCCTGAGCTACATCTACTGCATCTGGCCACTGCACACCAATTCTAACAAGGTCCTGTTTGACATTGTCCGCCCACCGCATCCTAGATCTCCCCTTCTTTCTGAGGCCTTTAGGCACACTGTTCATAACCCTATTCGCCAATCTATAATTATTCATACGGGCAACATGGCCAAACCAATGGAGTCTCTCTCTGCACAATATGCTGCTTAAAGGAGGTTGCAAACTCCTTTGCCTAACCTCATCATTAGTTACAAAGTTGAACCACCTAATGCCCAAGATACTGCTTAAGCATCTGGAATCAAAAGCATCTAGTTTCCTGTTATCTTGTTTACAAAGTGTCCAAGTTTCACTATCATAACTAACCCTAGAAAGAACCAAACTATTATACAGCCTAATTTTAGTCTTTAGGTTATACGCCTATTTCTCCACACTCTCCATAGATTCTTAAAAGTCCCGGCAGCAATCCCTATTCGTCTGTTAATCTCATGCCGCACATCGCACATAGCTCCCAAGATAATTAAACTGTGACACCTGCTCAAGACTGCAACCATTCAGATTAACTGAATCACAGCCTGCCTGACCAATTTTAATCACTTTAGTTTTCTCTCTGTTTATAACCAAACCTTCTCTACTACCAGTCTCATCAACAGCTCGAATGAAAGAGTTCATCTCATCAACATCATTTGCCAAAAGGGCTAAATCATCAGCATAATCTAAATCAGAAATTTTCGTATCTCCAGCCCATTTAAGGCCAAAATCTTTCCCTTGAAGTGAATTTCATATAACATAATCAATAACCAAACTAAAGAGAAAAGGAGACAAAATGCACCCTTGTCGAACACCAGAAGTAATGCTAAACCAATTGCTACAAGCCTTACCAACTCTCACACACGACTCAGTGTTATTATAGAGAGCTTTCATTATGTTAACTAACTTGTCTGGTATACCATATGATTTCACAATCAACCACAAATTATGACGATCAACAGAGTCGAAAGCCTTTTTGAAATCAACAAAGCTAGCAACCAAAGGTTTCTGAAACTCTAAACATTTCTCAAGAATCTGCCTAAGTGAAAATATCTGATCCACACATCCCCTACCACTTCTGAATCCACATTGCTCATCACGCAATTGACTGTCAACCAGATCCTTAATTCTATTAAGCACAATCATGGAAAGAACTTTACCTGGAACAGAGAGTAGGCTGATACCCATATAGTTATCATAAGAACTGCGATAACGTTTTTTGAAAATAGAGATAACAATAGCTCTGGTAAAATTCTTAAGAACCATGCCTTTATCACAAAAGATATTCAGAATTTCAGTCATCCAAGTGGTAACCGAAACATTCCCAGCTCTAAGCATTTCTGTAGTAATTTCATCTACCCCTGGGGATTTATGATGTTTAAGTTAGAAACAGCCAAAATAACTTCAGATTGTGTTATAGGGCCAACATTAAAGCCACCATTGCATCTATCATCATTGCAAACAATGGGAGTAGAACTAACCACATTGTTTAGATCCTTCAATCCCTGTATACCTGTCCGTTTTCTACCACACAAAATATTAACTATCTGGTACAGCTCTCTGTTGTTGTGCTGTCTAACTGCTTCCTCGGCTTTGTCAGCCAAACCATCAAGCCAAAGATTCTTATCAGCAGCTAACTGATCTTTTGCACGTTTATTAAGTGCTCTTTAATGCTTTCTATTGAGACTAGTAGGGTATTGATTAAGGACATTCCTGCAGTTCTTTCTTTCCGAAATAAGCTCAAGTGCCTTATCATTCAGATAATTCTGTCTCTTCTGCTCCTTTTTTCCTAAAAGAGTACTGTTAGTGTCCAAAAAAGTCTGTTTAAAATGATCCCATTCTTCCTCAACTTCTGTAGTAAGCATACCATGACTGTCATAATGACTAAGTAACCTATCATGGTAAGCTTTGGCTATAACTGGGTCTTTCAGAGCTTCAGTATTAAAAGCAAATTTTTTAACCCTAGCACAACACTTTTTAAGTTTAAGTTGCAAGACACTTTTAACAAGGTAATGGTCAGATCCAATTTCAGCTCCCCTATATGCCCTGGTATTTCTAACAGAACTAGCCCATTTGCTGTTAATTAATATATAATCAATCATATTCCTATGCAGCCCATCAGTTGAAACCCATATGTACTTATGTATGTCGCAGTGTTTGTAATATGTGTTAGTTATTCTGAAACCATTGAGTTTACTTACCTGTAAGTGACGTTGCCCATTGCCGCTACCAATACCAAAAGGGCCTATTACTCCTGCCCCAAAGGTCAGAGTCTGTACCAACTTTGGCATTGAAGTCACCAAGAACAAGGGTAATATCTCCTTTCTTGACAGAATTCAAAATATCCTGAAGTTGTTCATAAAACCTATCCTTCTCATCCTCATCCTCAGTGGGGGCATAACAGCAGATAACATTCAGGTCTTTAACGCTTGTCTGAAATTTTGCTGTAAGAAACCTTTCATTAATGCACTCATATCCTAGAAGAGCATCACTAGCATGTCTGCTGAGCAGCAGACCCACGCCTTGGTGATGCTTTCCATTCTCCCTCCCTGAAAAGAGAAATTTAAGATTATTTTTAAGAATCTGACTTTTATCTGTCCATCTGGTCTTGCAAGCCGAGAATATCTAAATTATAATGGTGGAATTCTTGTGTGAGGACATCAAGAGAAAAAGCTCTGTGCAGAGTCCTCACATTCCAACTACCTATGGAGAGAAAATGGTTAGTGGGATGTTTAAAGAAACTATGTTTATTGAGAGAGGGAATGCCGACAATATCAAACAGCTCCCTAATCACAGACATGGGGCAAAGACCCGTTCCCCCACCACTAAAGGCTGAAGCCATCTGCACTGGAAGACTTCCTCCAATGTAGAATTTGACGATGCCGATAGAAGAAAAGAGTTCAGGTGCCTGCGATGACTTCTGCTCAGGATTATCCACCAGCTGATAAACATATCCTGTGAATCTATTCACTTGGGGCTGTCAACCCACAAACGAACAGAAAACACAGCGGAAGATTTTCCCTCCACAGAAGCCCACCAGTGCAGCTAAATCAGGATCCATAATCAAGCTCAGAGCCATATATCTGTCCAGTCCAGTTGGTTTTTATGGTCAGCATGTGTGGTTGACCACTCCTCAGCAGGGTAGAAAAAAAAAGAAAAGTACCCATAGTTGTCCAGATCAGTAGGCCACACTAATCTGGCAGCCCTCCCCTTCTGTTCACTTCCACAAGAGAGTATCTCTTTTGAAAGGTACTAACGGTCTGCACCACAAGAAGGCGGGGTCAGACATTAGGTGCTAGGCCTGGCCGGTTCTATGCATCATCACAGGGAATTGGTGCATAGCTCTCCTTCCAGTGACTACCTAGCTACCATTTACAGACTAGTTAATAAGCATATGTAAGTCATATTTTTTTGCAGTTTTGTATTGAATTAGTGACATATTATTTTCTTTATGAAGGATAATTTACTTTATATCTGTATGTATAATTATAAGTTTATAAAATAAAAAATCTGTTTAAATGAATAAAAAACAAATAAAGATTTAATTAAAGATTTTGATATGATTTGTTTGAAAACAAATTATTATTTGTACTGGGTTTTTACGTCTGGCATCAATCTTCTATTTTTTCATATGCACTGTATTTTTTTTTACATGGTTTTTTTGGGAACCTATCTACTGTGTAAAAACAGAATTGGGTATTCTTTCATTTATTTAAAAAGCAAAGGTATTTTAACTTTAATTAATTTGAACAAAAATTGATGAATCCAGCTTGCCAAGTTGAGGTCGTACAGGCAGGTAAAGGTGGTGTAACAGTTTGGGGTGCATTTCTACCAAGTGCACCCTCCAATACCACCGTCACTGGCACACAAGGTATGTGAGCATCCTTGCTGACCATCTACACCCATTCATAACATTATATTTTCATAACAATTCTGCACCATGATACCATCTTTCAACAGCATAATTCCATGCTGCATACTTTCCAAGTGGCAACCAATTGGCTCGAGGAGCATTCAATTGAGTCTGCCACACTCAAATGGCCCCCTTGATCGCTGGACCTCAACCCCATCGAGAACTTGTGTGATGAATTGGAAAGATCTGTTTGAGCCCACCAACCACTACTGGCAACTGTGGATGCTCTACAACAGGCGATCCTTGCTTCATAGGTGGCAGTACCACCTCCATGTTTTGAACACCTCATTGAGTCCTTACCAAGACGTCTGGCTACAGTTGTGAGGGCAAAGGGGAGCAACAGGTTATTTTGTAGGTGTATATAATAATTTGTCCATTCAGTTTAGATTAGTGAATAGGGTTATGAACAGTGTGCCTAAAGTCAGCAACCTTCTTTGAGCAGCATATTGTGCAGAGAGAGACTGTTGGTTTGGCCATGTTACTCGTCTGCATAATTATAGATTAGTGAACAGAGTTATGAAGAATGTGCCTAAAGGCCTCAGAAAGAGGGGAAGACCTAGGATGCTGTGGGCAGACAATATCAAACAGGACCTTGTTAGAATTTGTGTGTTGTAGTCAGATGCTGTTGATGTAGCTGAGGACAGATATTCTTTTGGGAACTAAATTGCACAATCTGGTTGGACCTCAGTAGCCCATGGCTGCATGAAAATGATGTTTTTTTTATTTTTGCACATCTTATTGCTCTTTTTGATATTTTTTTCTTGTATTATACTGGATGTTTCATTTCAACAAAAAATAATTATAATTCACAATTCTTTTTAAAAAACAACATAAATGAATAATTGTATGACATGTGTACCTAAATAATCCATTAGTTAATTCCACAATTTATTTCATAATAAAGAAACCATCAAGTGTGATTTGCTTGTCTCCATTTTGTGCTTAATATTTGCAACATTCTGTATTAGGAAAAATAATCTATACTAGTAACTAGTGTTCCTAATCATGTAAGCAATTAATAGTTAGTTTTTCTGGTTTTCTTGCCAAGATAAGATATTTACAAATGGAATCACACAAAACGAGAAGCTGTAGTTGATGCTTCTTTGATGAGCTATGCAAAATTATGACAGTAATATCTATGAAAATTGTATATTCTCGTAAATGAAATATTTATTTACATGCCATAACAAATGGACAGACCTATGCACAAAATATTTATGTGTATTTATCTATGTATAAGATTTTAAGATTTTTAAAAGAAATTTTACTAAAATAGGGGAAAAGAAACCAAGTTGTAGCCAATCTGAGTTAAATGGATGTTACCTGTATTTAAACTGTATGGGGCTGATTTAAGTGAGATTAAAATTAACTTTTTGTCAGATCCATTTAATTGTTAAACAGCCACAATCAAAACAGTGTAATACAGCCAAATAATATTAAATGTTATGTATACAGCTACCATTCCTTGAGAATTAAAAAAAATTGTGAGCATCCTCTTCTTTGAGCAAAAGTTTTGTTGGAGGATTTGGAGATGCTGTTTGTCTTCTGCAACCCAAATAGTTTTTGAGCCTTCTGGAAGCTATATAATAGTAAAACTACTTCTCATTACCTGTGACATGTCTGTTAACCGTTTGGGCCACTAGGTTCAAACATTGCCAACATCTCCTTGCATGAGTCCACTCTAGCCCTTTTTAGCTGTTATGTCAGTTTGTGGGATACCCATTTGACACAGATCTTTTGTAACTTTAAATGCTGGCGAATAATTGTTTCCACACTGCCAATTGATTCCCTTACTTATTACCTGGATGGTAATATGTGGGGTTTCCTTAATGAGTTCATGAACAGCAGTGATGGTCCTCTCATTCACTTCCTGCTTCGGTCTTCTTGCACGAGGGAGGTTTTTGAAGCTCTGCCATCATTCTCTGAATTTGTACATCCATTTCGTAACAGTGCCATGTGAACAAGCATGATCCCCATATATTTGTGATAAATCTCCATGACTGCATGAACTGTAGTGACGAGCATCCAGCATACACCCATGACTGTCCAAAGTGGCTGGAGGAGAAAGAGACCCAACTTCTCAAATCCACACACACATCTCCTATGCTAAGGCAAGAAAACTGGCTGCACCACTGACCCCACCTGGCAAGGTTTTCTATGCCGGTGCAGTCATCGGAAAGCCTGTCGTTGCAATGGCTTCCATTTCGGTGCAGACCTACATCAGTGTTCCACCTGCTGAATCTTTCTCGCCTGCTGCCAAGTACCTTTTGACACAAGCGAAGCCGAAGTTAGTGTCAATCTCGACATCAACTCTGGTTTCTATTCCTGCGTCTCTGCCTTCCACTTCCACCACTGGAAGGTCGCCTCCTTCCTGCCCACAGACAGCAAGACCTTCCAAGTCCAAAAGGCCCCCACCGGGGCCTAAAAAAATTTTTTTTAACTCCTCCTCATTTGGTGGTCTCTGATCCGTGTCACTTGGGCAACTCTGAAAACATGGATACACTGCTCTATGATGGTTGAAATAAACCAAAAGTCGTCCACCCAAGCTCCAAAGACCTGAGATAGTCACACTTTTACAATGGAATTATTGTGGATTCCAGAGGAATATTGACGACATCAAGGCCCTCCTGAGGGCACATGAGCCCATCTGGGTGTGCCTGCAGGAGACATACTTACAGACAGCCAACGATCCCACTCTCCAGTACTTCTCTCTCATTCGCCGGGACTGGGATGGAGATGGTCCAGCTCGTGGGGGTGTCACTATCCTCATGAGCAACCATTCTCCATTCCAGGTCATACCCCTCACCACAAACTTAAAGACGGTTGCCATCCACCTCTTTGTGGGATTTTTGTTGACTGTCTGTTCTGTCTACCTGCCGCCCGGGAGTCTCATCTTCCAGGAAGACCTTGATGACCTCTTCTCGCAGCTGCCATTCCCCTTTCTCATCATGGGGGATTTCAACAGACAGTGCTGATACCAATGGGAGGGGTGGAGTCCTGGAGCAGTGGCTCTTGGATCCTTCACTCTCCCTGTTAAACATGGGTGTCAGCACTTACTTTCACTCTCCAACCTGCACATTCACTGCCATTGACTTCACCATATGTTTCTCCTCAATCCTTCCACTCTTTACATGAGAGGTGGAGGACAACCCTTATGGAAGTGATGACCTCCCTGTGATGTGCACCATCTCCTACACGCTTGCATCCCTTAATGCGACTCACGATGGAGGCTTGATCGGGCTGACTGTAGTGGCTTCAGGCTCCTTTCTGAGCTCTATGACCACTCTGTCAGCCAGGAGCCAATCAATGTTGCAGTGGTGGAGATAACGGACTGCATCGTCCATGCAGCTGCTTCCACTATTCCTCAGACCTCAACTCAGTTTCCATGGTTTCCAAAACCATGATGAAATCCCCACTGCACTGCAGCTCATAAGGCTTAGAACAAGTCTTGGGGGGTGTTTCGGAGATATACGACATTCCCCAACCTTGTAGAATTCAAACATGCCAGGATGAAAGTCCTTTTTATCTAGTGCCAGAGCCAGAAGGAATCTTCGATGAAATATACACTACTATCACCCGCATGACCAGTTCTAAGGTCATGTGGGATAAAGTCCAGAAGATGGGTGGGAAGTAGACATCCACTCATTATTGATCCTGGAGCACAATAGACAGGTAATTGCTGATCCCAAAGCAATTGCCGATACTCTGGGGCAGTCTTTATCCTTACTCCCCTGAGTTTCTGGCCCAGAAGAACAAGGCCGAATGCTCTATGCTCTTATTCCATTCGAATGGCCTGGGTCCTTACAATAGGCCATTCACAGCAGAGGAACTTTGCCTTGCTCTGCACACTTCTTGTACATCTGCTGTAAGGCCAGACAATGTCCATTATGCTATGCTCCAACATCTCGCCATCGAGTAACAATCAGCTGTTCTGACTCTTCAACCATATTTTCATCAAGGAGCAGTTTTTGGACATCTCAGGTCCAAGTGCATGTGGGTATTGTCATCCTCAAGGTCCTCTCTTGGGGGTGGACCGATGTTCATTGCTCCGCCTTTACCATGCACTTGTCCGGTTGAAATGGGACTATTGATCCCAAGTGTACGACTCTGTCTGGGATTCAGTGGTGAAGGTGCTGGACCCTCTACACCATCAGGCCTTCTGTGTTTGCACAGGGGCCTTCTGCACTTCACTGGTCCAGAGTCTCTACGTTGAGACCAACAAGCCATCTTTATCTATATGCCATCAGCAGTTATCCTTTCAATATGCAGTGATATTGCAATCCCTGCCAGGCCATCCCACTTGGAACTATGTTTTCAGTCCCCAGTGGAAAATGTTATACCAGAATCGGCTGACTGCCGTTCGTCCTTTTGGTTTGCGTGTTCTAGGTTACCTGCGAGACATTAACACCAGTCTTGATAGCATCTGATAGTTGACAGCTGAGCACCCAACTGTCTGTATCGACAACTCTTTTCCAGCCCTCGTGCCGAGCACCCAGACTTCTTGTCTGTCTTCACAGATGGCTCAAAGTCCAGCACATCAATGGGATCAGCCATGGTCTGCTGTGATCCAATTATTGCAGACCAGATCCCACAGCAGTGTTCCATCTTCACTGCAGAGTTACATGCCTTGCTTTGGACCACATAGCAGCTAAGCATCATCGTCGATGTGTCCTCTGCAATGACTCGCTTAGTTTGCTACAGGCTTTGATATCAGTGAGGCATCAGCCTCATCCACTTCTGTCCAAGATCTGCCAGCAGCTCCATTGTTTGACAGCCACAAATGCCATCATCATCTGTTGGGTGCCTGGTCACATCAGAATCAGGGGCAATGAGTTGGCAGATGCTGCTGCCAAGTCAGCCACACCCCTATCTGACTCTCCACTGCCAGTTCCATATTTGGACTTCCAGTAGTGTTTTTCCATTTAGCTCTGTGCACAGTGGCAGAGATCTTGGCCTGAACAGGTTGGTAATGAGCTTTTCGAGATCAAGCCCATTGTCAAACCATGGCAGTCTTGTTTTCGCAGGAATCGCAAGGAGGAAGTTGTACTTGCTCGGCTCTGCTTAGGTCATTCGTTTCTTCTTCGGACAGGCGGGCGATGAAGCTAAATGTGAGTTTTGTGACATCATTTTAATAATTAAACATACACAGTCGTATCAGAATAATATGACCACCTACCATAGTATATGTATGGTAGGTGGTCATATTATTCTGATACAACTGTTATTTTAATCTCCTGTCTCACTTTTAACTTTGAATGACATTTTTATTTCCACTTCCATGGGGGCGGGGGTGGCTCAGTCGGTAGCCAGGTTAACAGCTGAGCACCCAACTGTCTGTATCGACACTCAGTGTAGCTCAGTCGGTAGCCTGGGAACTACAGATTACGAGCCAGGCTCGTAATCTGTAGTTCCCAGGTTCGAGTTCCAACTGGGTCAGCGTTGAGATTTATCTCCGCAAAATTCCCCGCCCTGCCCACGGTCAGTAGGGGACACAGATGGGCTTGGAAAGGCCGCCGTCCGTCGGATGGGACGTTAAGCCGTGGCCCCGTGTGCGGGAGAGACATACCCTGTGCACGTTAAAGAACACGCTGGATGGCCTTGACGGGGGGCTACCATCTGTCTCCCAACAGCTGTTGCAGTGGGTCCCCACCCCCAACCTTCTCTGAGCCTTCGGGGTCCTTGTTACCTGGCCATTTAGCCCATGGTGTGCAAAAAAGTGCCGCTCAGAGGTAAAACAACCCAACCCAAATCCACTTCCATGATTTTATGGCTGAGCCCGTACACTTGGCCATCTTTTATCTGATGACTCTTTTTTACCCTCTGTCTTTGCTTTTTTTACACATACAAGTTATTTTAGCAGATTGTGATTTTATGGCTTTATCTTTTATCTTTTTATACTTTGTTCATTCTGGGTCTTTTACACCCGGGTTCGTTTTACCTTTTTGTATTATAAATGTGTGTTGGTTTTGTCCTTTACATTTCCAGTTTTTGCTTATGAATTTTTGCTTTAATGAAGTTTTAACAGACTTGCAGAAAGTTCATTATGATCAGTATCAACACTTCCAATAGGAAAGAAGTAAAATTAGTCCCGATTATTGTCAGATATTTCTCATTGGATTCTGGGATTCAGGTAAAGCTACCTAAATTTTGAAGAAATGCCTGGGGAGACTTTTGATATACTCATTAATTACATAATGGAAACTGCCAGAAAACATAACCTAAAGAAGAAAGTTATTTGCTTCTGTGCAGACATCACAAACAGTAATATTGGTGGTGTGAAAAGAAAGTTAGAAAATAATGTATACAGAAAATTAGAACACAAATTGAAACTTCCTATTTTAGGAATTGGTTGTGCAGCTCACATTATTAATAAGTCTATACAAAGAGCTACTGATAAACTTCCTATTGATATTGAAGTGATAATTTAAAAATATATGAATATTTCTTTATTTATACAGTAAGAAATACCAAATTAAAATCCTTTTGTGAAGTTGCAGACGTATAATATAAAAAAATGTTGTCACACAGTGCTACACGGTTTTTTAAGTCTGCTACCTGCAACTCAGAGTTCTTCAAATGTTTGATGCATTGAAATTATTTTTTATGAGTGAAGAAAAGTGCCCAACAATTCTAAAAATAATTTTTTTCAAACTCGGAGAACATGGTATATTTACTATTTCTACCTGGAACTCTACCACTTTTTCATAACGCGATAAAATCTTTAGAATCAACTGATATCACTGTAATAGAAGCTGCTTCAAAATATATGACCTTAAAGAAAGAAAGCCTGTGAAATTTGTACCATTTGCTGAGAAACAACTATTGTTAAAAATTGAAAAGGAAATATTTGAAGGCAAACTATTGACACACTTTGAGTTCTACAAAATGAGCATGGCATATTTATAATAATGGTAATCGAATTTTGAAAATCTTAAAATATTTTCTTGGATAAATCTTAAATCTAAATTGGAGTGGGCTGATATCGAAAAAAGTGCTGAATACTTTAACCCTTTCACAACCATACCAGCTGCAAATGCTGGTTTTTTTTTAATGACTTTTCCAATCAATGTTATTCCTTTCTCTTTACTACCTCCTACCTGCAGTTCGGGCCTGAATGGTAGGGAAAACATTAATTCTGTAATAAGGACAACAACCACAAACATTTTGAATAGTGACTAATTGTTTGATGAACTATCATTAATAAGTCAAATTTATATGAGTGAAAAATTAATAATGACTCAAGTTTAACTCAGAGATGGATGTGCATACTTGAAATAGATAAAAAAAAAACTTAACATTTGTATTGATAACATTTTTAAGCTTGTTGAATTTAGCTTGTGTTTGCCTGGTACCTCAGCACCCATAGAGTTTTCTCAATGATAGGTAATATTTGGTCAGCCAAACGTGGATGACTGCAAGTTTCGGTTGTAAAGAATTTGCATAATATAAATGTTAATGCAGCTTTCAGTAACTGCACTCAATTTTATGATCAAGTTAAAAAAGAGACCAACATCCTGAAGAAAACATTGTCATCAGAGAAATACCATTGGTATGATAAATCAGACAAGGGATGAAAGAAACAGCTGACTGAGCCAGTCATTGCCAATGATTCCCCAAAACTGGACCCAGTCGTGGGTGAAAGTTGAGATTTCATTATTTAAATGTTATTTTTTAATTTTATATATATATTTTACTTACCTGAGTTAATATAGTATGGTTTTTTATATCCCTTGATTGTTCTTGATGTATATAATGAAATTAAAAAAATATGGATCTTCCCCTGCCAAGTGTCCTGGATTAAGTCCAGAGAATTATGGCAAGCCTATTATACAGCCATTGTTTTTAATATATAATGACAAGTTTAAACAAGCTTTCAAACAAGTCATAGCTCGTTAACTATAGAGGAATGAGTGAAAATCTACAGACATATCAAGAACTTTTTGAATGCCCTCCATAATGGGAAAATTCTTTTTTATTTGAATAGTTACTAATGAAATTTTATTTGCATTTTTCCAATCCTTAGGTAGTTTTAATTTACATCATTAGAGGGCACTAAATGTGTAAGAGGCACAACTTCATATCATATAATAGTTGTAATTTCTGGGTCTGAAAAAACTAAAAAAACTTCCAGTGACCAGCCTGAAAAACTGGTTTACATTCAGAGGCCTAATTTAACTTTAGAACTTTTTTGCCAAATAATTAGTGAAAGGAATTATGTCATTATATGCCAAATTAATCAACATTTAATTCTGGATTTTTCTGAAAATAAAATATTTAACAAAAAAATGACAAGTTTTATTTTAATACGATTGTTTTAGAGTCATGTAGTAAAAAATGCATCTGGCAACACAAATAAAAATTTATAAAAAAAAAAGCTAATAGACAGAAATGATTATAATGCATATGAATAGAAAGGCTATTTATTTCTAAATAAAAAAAAATAATTTTTTTCTTGTTTAAGGTAAAGATTTCTTCCATTTTGAAATTTTTTTCTCCATATTATATTTTGAGAAAAAGTTCAGGCTTGTTGCAGTCCAATAAACAAGTCACATTTAGAATATTTTTAATAAATAACTTATCAACAGAAGTAGCTCATGTTATATACCAAATTAAAAAGAATTTTATTGTAGTAAAAAAATTTTAACTCTGTAGTAACATATTAATTTTAATAACAATTTTTACAATGATGTACCAAAAAAAAAGGTACACATTTCATAATTACTTCCAAAATCTTCCATTTTTAAAAAAGTACAATTCTTTGTTAATTATCAGGAGATTTTAAAAACTTAAGGAAAAATTTGTTGATAATAGTTCAAATCAAACTTCTGAGCTTAAAATTGGGGATTGCTTCAGCACAGAGTAATGTTAACAAACAAATTGGCAATGCCTTATATAACTTCTAAGAAATGGCAAATAGATAGATGGCTTTAACAAATTATTTATGTCATAGTTTAATAAAATATGCATCAAATAAAAAAAATATTATTTATCAAGCTTAAATTACATATTTTTATAAGATATCTATTAAAAAATTTTAAAATGGCAATTTTTATTTTTTTTAAAAAACGTTTCTTTTATTGTACTAAAAATGGATATATACATTCTTGACACTAGAAGGGTTAAGGGGAAGGACGAATGAGTGGACAAGTGTGACATCATCGGTGGCAGATTTTGGTAGTTTTCCCGTGGTTCTGCAGGTACTTGAGTGATTAGTTCCAAATTTGGTGTGGTGGTCCCATTTAGTTTTAACCCTCTTGGGGTTACAGACCGAGTTCCTATCTGCCATGGATCGAGAGAGATTTCTCCAAAATTTCATGAGGTCCTTGTGAATGAAGTAGTACATTGTGAGTAGTACATGTGGAAAGCTGTGAATAAAATTATCAAAGAACATACATCTGGTAGGATTTAATTGTGACTGAAGGGGAGGAAAGCTGTGAATGAACTTATCAATAGGAAGTGTTATCAGTACATTTTGCACCAAACCTTTGGTATAGGTTTAAGTAGTTTAAAGAATATTGTAAGTGATTGTTGCAGTAGAAAGTTGAAGTTTCATTGGTAGAGTATGAAAAGATATGCCTTGTCAATAAAATTGATTAATTGTTTCATTTGGTTAAGGTAAGTCATTGTACAAGATAAATTAATTGGTTAGTAGCTTAGTGCTTTTAAGGTTTAAAGCAAATAAAGTGCTAAACATTTCTATGGTAAATATGCAAGTTTTTGCCTGATTTCAGATTGTACCTTTTTTAATATAAATTCTAATCAGTTCATTTGGGTGGGGGGGGGGGGTTGTAAAATAAAGTTTTAGTTGTTTGCACCTTTTTACATATAGATAATTGTTCATGCAACACAGCTTTTAATTCTTGAAGGAATAATAAAATTGCTCTGAGAAGATAAACATATACCTTGATTTACAACTTCTGGAAAATTTCACTGTCTGCTGGTTTATATTTGGACAAAGCCTCAAATGCTGTACTACACCTAATCACTGTGTCTTTGTTCCAATTGCAACCTTGACTTTTTATTGTACTTTTATGTTTTTATTCTTAGAAGTTAAATTTATGTAAACTGTGTTAGCATCAGGTGAATGGAAATGGAGATATCTTCATGTGTTTAACCAAATCCTAAATGCTGCAGAATTGCATTGGTGCAAACAAAAATCAATATTTTTATCTTGCAGAAAATAAAAGAAGCACAAAGGGTATGTATTTATCTTATGCGATTAATATTTTCTGATGACTTTTCAATGAAAAGTGCTTGCACATCACTATTATAGAACTGCACTAACATAAATTTTAACATCATAACATTTGTTTTTAGACAAAATTATGCTCATTTTAAGTAATAAAGTAATTAGTTACTGCTACCTATTAAAGAATTTTATATTGTATAGTTTCTAAAAATATCAAGGAACTCCAGTAATAAATAGGCACTTTGACGTCGATTTCAATTTTAGAGGAAAAATTGTCTGAGCTGGGTGGGATATGAACCCACGACCTCCTGATAACATGTCAGGGGCTCCGAACCACTGAGCTACTGGCTGCCAAGTCAGGCCCAGAGCACCTGACATGTAATCAGGAGGTCATGGGTTCATATCCCATCTGGCTCAGACAATTTTTCCTCTAAAATTGAAATCGACGTCAAAGTGCCTATTTATTACTAGATGTTGAACTGTCGAGTTTATCTGAGTTTATCTCAATATTTATTATCATTAGCATACTTGTAAGACATGCTTTCCATCTATTGGCAAATAAAAGCCGCTAGGGCTAAAAATTGCCTAAAATAATGCTTATATGTAACATAAAGGGGAATGTTCATAGCGTTAATTAGAGGAGATCTTGATCGGCGGCCAGTAGCTCAGTGGTCCAGAGCACCTGACATGTTATCAGGAGGTTGTGGGTTCGTATCCCACCCGGCTCAGACAATTTTTCCTCTAAAATTGAAATCGACGTCAAAGTGCCTATTTATTACTGGATGTTGAGCCGTCAAGTTTATCTGAGTTTATCTCAATATTTATTATCAAGGAACTCATTTTTGTTTTCATTCTAGCAATTCATAATTTATTTTGGAATTGAGTTAGTAATTCTTGCCATTTTGTTTTTCATGTATATTGAAAATTTTCATTGTGACTATATTAATTATTTATAGGGTTACATTACTTGACTAAAATTTGTCTGTATCTGTTGAAAATCACAACATATAATCACATTATTCTAAAGTTTATGTATTTCAAAGCATCTAGTTATCTTCCTTAATTATCATCAATATGTGAATTCTTATATTCTGCTATTTAATTTCTATAACTTTTTTTTTCACTTTGTTTTTCAGTACTACATTCAGGGAAAATTTAATATTATAAAAAACCAGCATACTTCTATAACATAAACACTAAAGATAACAAATATTATAAATATTACAAATCATTATTAATTATAAAATTTTAGAAACAGTGTGTAGTATCCTGCCATATGACTTAATTATAAAAATATTTTTGATGAATAATTGTAGTTCACAGAACAAACTCTTCAGTATACTGAACTTTTATCTTTATAGATATATTGTTAATATCCAGTGTAAACAAGATAAAAAGATACAACATTAAATAAATTGAGTTAAGTAAAATCCATATAGTGCTGGCATATTAAGTTATGTTTTTGGAAATGTAATTTTCTTCAAAACAGAGTGATCAGAACACATTACTAAATGGTTGCTTACCTCCCAAGGTGACCATAAATGTCTTGACCAATGGGAATACAATAGAGAGAGGAGAATGGGCATGAACAGGAATTATTCTGGGAGGGTATAATGGATAATTAACTGGGAGGTTTATTATCCATTATACCCTCCACACTATAACAGAGAATGCATATATACTATGTCAGGATGCCCATTATGGCACTCATGGGTTGCCAATTGTTCTTTAGCAAGGTAGGAGTCACCCACAGCGTTGGACTCATTTGTTGTAAAATGTACTAGTTCCTTCACTTATTTCCAAACATTTCTCTTGGACACCCTTTCTCTGAGGACACCCTTTCTCCATACCACCAGACCCCGAGTGTAACTTAAAAATAATAATCCCCTGTATTGCTTTATATTCAAACTTAAAGATAAATTTAGTAGTCCTCCAAAGAAATTCTAAATTAAAAGTAGCCATAGTTAAAAGGTTTGGGCACCACTATATTAGATCCTGAGAATCTAAGTCTTAAGAAAGTCTTTTGGCCTAGCAGCTCCTCATTTCGTTGACTTCCCTTGGGGGGTCCTCAGGTCTGGAAAGCCTCATCTCTGAAATATATGTTACTTACTTTTATGGAGCTGCTTAAGTCTGATTTAGCTGATAAAGCAATGATGTTCATAAATTGGTTAAAAATTACTCTCATACATCAAAGTTAATTGAAGAGATTAATTAGTGCCCTTCAAATTCAGATCTTGGTTCTCTACTCTGTGCCTTTATGGCAGCATGGATTAAAAATACTTTAACTCAATAAATAGGAAGATTTCTGATATCAAAATATGTAGCTGTGTTCAGAAGGCTGCCAGAAGCTGGCTTCAAAATGGGAAGTTGTATGATAGCAGTCTTTGGATAGTTGCCCTTTGCTATTGAGATGCTTTGATTGTGCAATCACCTTGAGATTTGTGTTCTTTGCATTGATCAGAACTTGTAGTTGTACTCCATATTATCAGAAAATGGTTGCCTAGTCCATAGACTGAGACATAGCTTGTTTGCTGTAATGCTCCAAATGATTGTTAAACTTCTTCTCTTTGGACCTTATGACTGATCCAAATTGCACTAAACTTCCGGATAGCATCGGGTGCCAGGCAATATTAACTTGCCAAATAAAGTCAAACGAGGGTTCACTAAGTATATGGGTGTTACTTAGTAGTAAGAAATCAAAAGATTGTCAAATTATTAAAGTTTAATCTTAATAAAAAAAAATTTAAATTATAAGTTTAATCTTAAATAATAAAAAATCAATTATCGTTTCTCAAGAGAAAAAAATAGCAAAGTCAAAATATTTCATATAACAAGGTTTATTTCTAAAAAATTCAACTCACCAAATAAACTGATGAATACAAAAGTCTGAGCAACTAAAATATCACATCTAGATCCAACTCTATTAACAACTCCAAAAAGACTGGCTTCCTTCCTCCTACTGACACTCTCATTACTGACTATCTTTCTCTTACTGACTCTTACTAACACTCTCTTCTGACTCCGTAACCTAATGTCACTTAGTATACATGTGGTGTGCAAATGATACATATATGTTGTACACTTGGAAAAACATTTGCATAAACTTATGATCCTGTGTTAGCTATAATGCAAGAGTGGAGTGTAAGGACATGCCCTGTGTCCTTATGTGCTCATCAGTGGCTGTCAATCAAAAGTCAGAGTTGCACATGTGCAACTCCTTTAGTGGATCAGAAGTGGGAAAAGTGATTATTCAAATTGAAATATAAATCCCCCAAAATGTTCTCGGGGCGTTTCTCTGTGGCCCTGGCTCGGCCACCTGGGGGTGTTCTCGGGGCGTTTCTCTGCTGCCCTGGCTCGGCCACCTGGGGGTGTTCTCGGGGCGTTTCTCTGTGACCCTGGCTCGGCCACCTGGGGGTGTTCTCGACAGTGTTCTACGATATGTCTCGATGTATGAGACTTCCATATAAGTCTCTTTTTAGAAAATGATTCCATAGTAGTTGTACATATTAATTCTTGCAAGGGAAAGTTGACCTCCAAAGGGACGGGAGGAGGGGGGGAATGTAATTCAAAAACATTTAAGGATTTCTTCAAATCCTGAGAAAGCAATTGCCCTATCCGATCCCCTGTCAGTGCCCATAAAGAAAGATTGATACCTGTAGGCCAGCACTTTCCAGAGATATTGAGTAGTCCAATAAATGCATTAAGACAAAATTGCATTAGTTAGCAAAATCAGTAGATCAGGAGTTTCCAAGTGCTAATAAGAGTTATCAAATTTGAAGGTGAAGCATATTTTTCAGATGTTAGGCATAACGTTTGATGAGATAAACATATTTGTACTTGTTGGTCTTCTTTAGTATCCCGAGTCAGTGCTACTGGCTGACCATTTCATCTGTTTGTGTGCTTTAACAAATTGGGCGTGCATTCTTAGAGTAGAAGTACTGTAGTTTGAAAGTTGGACAACTGCAAAGGATGTAGATTTTGCTTTTTATAAATCACCCTCTTTCCTAGTATTGTTTGTTTGCCTATGTGGATATATGCAACATTTGGTATATATTAAAAATATTCATTAACTGGTTTTCATTAAACTCAGTGGTAAGTAATAATAAAAGTTCACAATATCTTTCTCACTGATTATAACACTAATTGTTCATAAATATTTGATGTAGTGCAGATGCAAGTCATCAGAGAATAAAACCATACAGAAAGTAGAATATTTGATTGTAAAGAGTCTTAATGTAGAATTAAATTATCTAATATTTATTAGAAAAATTTTACATTATAGAAATAGAGAATAATTTTTAATATATTGAGTGAGATCACCATAAAATTATGTTAAAATAATTAATCCTTGTAAAAGGTCATATGAAAAAAATTAATATTCAGCATGATGTTGATATGTATCAGAGCACAAATAATATGTCTGAAGCATTTGATGCATTGATTTATGCTTTTACATTAGGACATGCAGATAACACTTTTACACTGAAGTATAGTCCATAATAGGAGAGTTGGATGAATTTCACAAAAGATTAATTCGAAGATATGGAATAAAATTCAAAGATCATCATTGATGAAAATTGATGTTTTATTTACTATTTCAAGAAATAGTACAAAAAACAACAAAATTCTTTGCTTAAATGGCAAATTCACTATACTTAGACTTTCAATCACAATTCACCAGTATATTGATATACACCATGCTCAAAATTAAACAATAATGTATCTCAAAAACGTATAAGGGACTGACATGAAATGTATTGTTTGTGTAATATGCAGCATAGAAGAAAATGCATTCACATTTAACTGGTGTGACTGACATGCAAAATAAGGTTACCATAAGTTTTAATGGCTGTGATTGCCACTCCATTCTTGACAGTCTGTGGGTGGCATTAACTTTAATAGCAAATTGAGTTCACATGTCATAAAGAGTTGGTTTGGGTTACCTCTGAGCAGCACTTTTTTGCACACAGTTGGCAAAATGGCCAGATCACAAGGACCCCGAAGGCTCAGAGAAGGTTGTGGGAGGGGACCCATTGGGCAGCTGTTGGGAGATAGATGGTATCCTCCCATCAAAGCTATCCAGTGTGTTTTTGAATGTACACAGGGTAGTATGGCTCTCATGGGCCATGGACTGTGAGCAGGGCATGGAGTTTTGCAGAGATATATCTCAATGCTGACCCAGCTGGGACTCTAACCTGGATAACATTGGATATTCATTATTATCATGTGCCTTGAGATTATTATTGGATGGTGTTCAACCTGGTAGATAAATCATAGATTAAAGTATTTTTCTTGCATATTATTTATTAAGTTTTTCTTTTGAAATTGATTGAATAATATTTTCCAACCTGCATGAATATTAGGTATAGCAGTATGGCAACATTCTGTTTAACTGTGTAAAGATTCTGCAAATTTTAGAGTTTATTTTGAAGCAGGGGAAATTATGAAAAACTTAGTAAATTCAGCTGTGGCTCGTTAATAGTTGATAACAGTAATTAATACTGTGACATTTTTATTTGCTCTGATGCCTATTTCATGTTCTTCAGTTTTCTCATATTTATATATGGACTGTTCAGAGAGGGGGGGGGGGAGCTCAGTCTGTAGTGTGCCAGGCTCGTAATCTGTAATTCCCAGGTTCGAGTCCCAGCTGGGTTAGCGTTGAGATTTATCTCCGCAAAACTCCCAGCCCTGCCCACGGTCAGTAGGAAACACTGATGGGCTTGGAAAGTCTGCTGTCTGTCGGATGGGACATTAAGCCATGGCCCAGTGTGCGGGAGAGCCATACCCTGTGCATGTTAAAGAACGCGCTGGATGGCCTTGACGGGAGGCTACCCATCTGTGTCCCAACAGCTGTTCCAGTGGGTTCCCTCCCCCAACCTTCTCTGAGACTTCGGGGTCCATGTGACCTGGCCATTTAGCCCATGGTGTGCAAAAAAGTGTCGCTCAGAGTTAAAACAACCCAACTGTTCAAAAGCCAATAAGTGTAAGTCACTGATTTGCTATTACGCGATACTAAAAATACAATAAATACAGAAAATTGTGAAATTGTGAAAAATAAATTGTGAAAATAAATCAGTACAGAAAATTGTGAAAGAATATTTTTATTATTTTACTTATTATGTTACAAAAATAAACAATTTATACATATTTAAAATCTTATTTCAAAATTTATGTATTATTGTAACACTAGAAATAATATGAAAAAAAAAAAGTTTTGAATTCTGAACATTTTGAACAACCTAAGACTGATGCACAATAACATACTATTGAAAACTTTATGATAGTGTAAGAATAACACAGAAATAGTGCATAAGTTATTTAATTGAACTGGCAATGGTACATGTTTAGTACCACTGCCAGTTCAACATCAAAAATTATTTTAAATAAGTTTGAAACATTATGTGTAAAGTTAATCAGTGGACAATACCAGCTATTTCATGAAGTGTTGGGTTAGTTCATTAAGTTAAACCTCTGATGCATCACTTTCACTTCCAGAATCTTCATTTGGCTCTCTGTTTTGATGAGAACATTAAGGTACAGCATATCTTCTTCCCTGACTTTCATTTTGCAATGGAAGTATACAATAAAATTCATGGTATAAAGGAGGGATAAATTTAATATTTTCTCTTTTTTCTTTTTTCTTTTCTCTTTTTTTCTTTAGCTGGTTGACAATTTTCATACAGCTTTTCTTGATGCAGTGATGCGGAAAATCTAGTGGTCTTCCTACTTTACCTGCTTTTTTTAAACATAGTTCTCTGAATGGCATTATTTGCTGAAATGTGTCTTTGAACAGAGTTACATGAGGCCATCCTCTGATATAGAGTATCCATTTCATTTTCAATGAATTAACTTTGGAACCATTTGATGACATTTTCCTAATAGTTATTGGATTTTCTAAAGATTTTGTCAATAGAAATTACTGTTACAACAAAAGATTTTTTTTACAATCTCGATCCAGTCACTAGGTTTATAAATATATATCCATTTTTCTCTTGACTCGATAATCCTAAAGTCATTGCCATTTGGCAAATAGCTATGCCCTAAAACTAGAAACTTGTGATCAATATGTGTTCCTGACATTTGTGGATCCTGTGCTAACTTTAGCATAGCTAATGACATTTTTATATTACAATTTTGACCCATACAACAGTCAGAGTACATTATTATTTTTGAATGATTTACTTTCTGAAAATAATTTATAAAAACTATTAGCTTCACTACAATTTACATCCATTTTAAACCAGTAAACACTGTTAAAGCAATCTTATTTATCAGCTGACTGACTGACTTTTAATGGACACTGAAATTTCTGTGAAAATATTCCAACAACAAGATGGGGCTGTCTGCTTACAGGCACCTAATTTAAATACTGACCTTACTTGACTGTGCCCCTGAAAATATAGCTCATGCAGATGCAACTGCTGTAGAAAATAAGAAATCCACATTTTACTGACTTACACTGATAGGCTTCTGAACAGCCCATTTATTCCTTGACTGTCATTCTAACATAGTATAATGAAGTCATAGCAATGTAATAGTAGTATATTAAAATTTTGTTATATTTAACACATTGCATGCCAAGCTGATTTCATTAAGGTTTTCTCTGGGACTGTGCAACTTTTTTCTTCAATTGTCATCATTTATTTCTACCTCTAAATGCCATTTTATGTTAATTATATTATTACTTGTGACTTCTAAAATATTTTTTTTTTGTGTCATTCATATATGAATGATGCAGCCCCCTCATGAAAATTTTATCCTCTGTGGTCCAAACAAAAACACTGCATCATATATATATGTATGATGTGGCCCGGTTGAACTATTAGTGTCTTTCATAAATGAACAGTGTGGAATTCAATGTGTTAATAGGTGTAATGTAAAAATCACCTTTGATAACTAATTGGCCTCTGTCATAAGTTAAATTGATTGGTAGGTGATTTTATGGGAACTTTATAATTGTAGGTTTTCATAATATTGTTTACGATTAAGTTTAAAGTACGTAAGATATCTGTAGATTTTGTAAATTTGATTTTATTGTTATTAATTTCAACATTTGTAATAGATTGATTAAAAATTTACATTTTTATTTCATTATTTATCTTAATGATTTTATATGGGTATTCAACATTGTAACATAGTTGGTTGGTGTTGTTGGTGGTTGGTTGGTGGTTGGTTGGTGTTGGAATATCTATTGCTGTATAGAATAGATTTCTTATGGTTGAATATATATTTTCAGGGTTTGAATTAAAATGTATCAGATTATTGATAAATGTAAGTTTTCTGTAAACTCACTTAATTTATTGTCATGTCTTTCAATTAGTTCATCAAGGAAAGGTAACTGTTTTGAATTTCATAGGCAAATGTTATTGTGGGATGGGTTGAATTTTAAATCAGCTACAAAAATATTTAATGGAATATGAGAGTATGTCCAAATAATGACAATGTGATCAATAAATCTTTTCCATAAATTAGATTTAAGTGTTCTGTTTTGATTAATTTTTGTTTCAGTATTTCTCAATATAATTTTCCCCAACTCACCAATCTCTAGTTTTCCAAATCTCTGAGATTCCCAACTTTTATGACATTACTACACTCTTGGAGTGAGGGGGCCCATCAGAAAGTATTTGCCTTACAACCATTGCAGTCTATATACTATGTGGAACCAACCTCTATTACTTTCCTTAATTGTTACTCTAATTCTAAAATTTCTCTTCATGTATTTATCAAACTATTTAATTTATCTTCTCCATTATTAATCCTTTTCTAATTCTTGAGCAGATACTTCAATATAATTTGTAATGGTGCCGTGCCATTAATATCATTTCCATTCAAACTCTCTACTTTAATTCAATCTTCAATTTGATTCTAATTCCTTCTGCCATCTATGATCCAAACTCATTATTTAATTATATCAATGCTTCTTATATTTGTGGTAATATATCCTTTGTACTGGCATTGGCAGAGAGCCAAGATCTGAATCTGAGGGTCATTAATTTTGATTAATTAACATTGGCAGTACAAGTGAACTCCATCTGAATCTCTGAACATCCACTGCTTGTCAGCAAATTGGACTTACTCAGCTTTGTTCAAAGAGAATTAAGTATGACAAAATAAGCTTCCTTTAACTGGGATTAGATTGGGAATCTGAGGAAGTTGGCAAACACTGCTGAAAAAGGTGATGTCCTTAGTTTAAAACACTGCTAACCCAAAGGGCTAGCCCATCAGGGCAGTCTAAGGTAGGTACATATGCATTCTCTGTCATAACAGCAAACCATTGCATCACGGCTGTATCCGGGGGGGGGGGGGGGATGCTGATAAGTGTAATATAGGCGAAAAAATTATTAAATTTATTTATATTTTATGCATTTTTGAAGAAATATTTTAAAGATCTGTAAAATGGAAGGGGAAATGTTTTACTGCATTGAAAATCCATTCTCCATTCTCATCCCCCTCGAATTTCTTCTAGATCTGAACTTGGTTGCATCAGTTCCAAAAGTTTGATGGAGAAATCTATTGTTTATAGTGAAAATTGCTTTTGTTGATGATATTTAAGGCATCCACTATAGAAAAGAATTAATCAATATGCATTTCCTTTATATGGTTTGTTTCTGATAAGCTTAATTGCTTCAGACATAGGAGTGTTTGGATATGAACTTAGAGATAAGTCTTGCACATTCTGAAAATGTTAAGTCATTGGATGTTTGCAGAGTAGGGGTTGGCTGAATCATTGGTATGCCAGTCTCATAACCTGATGTTCCCAGGTTTGAGTCCCAATTGTACCTGCATTCGGATTTATCTATGCTCTCTTTACCTCATTCGGATTTATCTATGCTCTCCCTCACCCTGTCTTTAGTGAGAAACAAGACACTGTAAAAGTCTTGGAAAGCCACTGTCCATTGGATGGAACATTGAGCCATGATCCCACAATCAAGAAAGCCATACTCTGTTCACATTAAAGAGCATACTGGATGCCCTTGGTAGAAGGCTTCCATCTGCCTTCTAACAGCTATCCAGTAGGACCCTTCCCTCCAATTCTGAGCCCTCGAGATTCTTGCTACCTAGCCTTTTAGTCCATTGTGTGCAAAAGTAGCCACTCAGAGATAATACAATCTGACCCAACCTGGATGTTTGCTAAAAAAACTATGAGCTTGCAGATTAATTCTGTAGTTGAAAATAATGGAATTGAGAAATCATAGTGTTTTTTTTTTTCTAAATTATAATTTGGAGGTTTTAGTTTAGAAACAAGTGATCTTGCGGTAAATTAGATTGAATCTACAATGTTGACGAAACACATGCTGTGCACATCCTATATGAATGATAACTACAAATAAAAACTTTCAATATTAGAACCTTCATAAATTGCTCGTCCAACTGAAAATCTGATGACAGAATATACTGTTTTTGAAATTGCAATCATTGCATTTTATTGATATAGTGGTGAATTATGATTGAAAGTATATATATTATGTTTACTCTTTGTATTTTTGTCATCGCAGCGGCATTCTTTTATAGCATTTGTTAAAGATTAAATTAAGAAAGTAACATGCCTTAACTAGCATTGTCATTAGGGATTTAGTGGCTGTTCCAGCAAGGCAAACTTTGTATGTTGTGTTAGCTCTAATTAAGGCAGTGATCAGCAGTGACTTCGGTCTTAGTAGAGCATGTCTTTATATGAGAAGGCCTGTAAAAGCTAGGAGTAGCTTCTAGGATTCTTCCCTGTCCTATATGTCCAAATGAAAAAAAGGAGCAAAAAATATTCTACTTCATTAAGAATTAGTTTTGAAATTTATTCCATCCCTCCAAACTGACATTTATAAATGTTGAGATATATATATATATACGAGGGGTGATAATTTAATTCGTGGACTGACACCATAAGTACTCTTATGTAGCATTTTTTCCAAAATCAGTAACACTAGATGGTACTGTGCGTGACCACTGTGAAGGAGACTCCACATGCCAAGGTCATTTGGTGTCAACTGCTGTTAAGACTGTGATTTGCTCCACATGCCAAGGTCATTTGGTGTCAACTGCTGCTAAGACTGTGATTTGAGTTGCATGTCATAACATTCATTCAGAATGTCAGAAATTCAGATGGAACAGCGGTATGTCATTCGTTATTGTATTAGGTGAGGCCTAAGTGCTGCTGCGACTGTTGAAGAGATGAGTGAAGCCTATGGTAATGACTGTCTTTGTAGGTCTTCTTTTTTAAGTGACTAAGTGTTCAAAGATGGATGTGAATCTGTTGTCAATGACCCAAGTCCCGGCCAGCCTTCTACCTCAATAACTCCTGAGCAAATCGAAAGAGCCCTGGCAATCCTGAATGAAGACAGACGATTGTGTTTTTTTTTTTGACATCAGAGGTATTATCATTACTCACTTTGTGCTTCGTGGAACAACAATGAATAAGGAAGCCTACTTTGAAGGTTCTCAGAACCAAACTTCAACGTACCAATCGTGAAAAACGTCCGGAACTTTCTGGTGTGACTTGGTTTCTCCATCACGACAACATTAGGCCCCATATGGCTAATATTGTGCAGCCAGTGAAAACTGCAATAGGTGCTGAGGTACTGCCACATCCTCCATATTTCCTGGACTTAGCACCCTGTGATTTTTTCCTCTTTCCACGACTGAAGAAAGCTTTGAAAGGGAAACATTTCGCATCCAACAACGAAGCTTGCAGAGCCACAATGACAACACTTCGCACGTTTTTGAAAAATGACTTCAAAGACTCTTTTAATGCATGGGCACAATGATGGCAAAAATGTGTGAAGTTCAAGGGAGAGTATTTTGAGAAAGACAAATACCAGGAAGATTCAGAAGATGATATTTTATGTAACTTTTGCTTCTGTCCACAAATTAAATGATCACCCCTCATATATATGGTATATGAACCATAAATATTTTAAGAATCATTTATAATTTATAATAATTTATAATTTCCTGCTTGCATCCAGCTACAATTTGATCCCAGGTAACAAATTAAATTTAAAGTAGCTGAGACCTGCACAGTTACTCTGGGAAGTTTTTTCAATTAATTTATGAACATGTGATTGCAAAGAAATACACAATTTAGTTAAGTCCCAATTTAGTAAATAATTAATGCTGTTCCTTTTTATACATAATATATATTAAAAATCTTCCCATGTCGAATCACTTTCCTAAAGTAATTGTACTTTTCCTCTTTTACAAAAAGGGGGAATCTGCAGAATAGACAAGTTTTATGGAGTTAAGATTGAACAGTGAAGATTTGTATAGCAAAGATTGAGGCTTATCTGAAATATAAGAGTTTTAACTCATTATATAACAGACAATAACAGTTCAATAGGAATAAATTGTGCTGGACATTTGAAGATTGGTGGGAAATATGAGACAAATTGATGCTCTGTGGGACAGCCTGCAGATTTTTGAATATCTGGTATCAATGTTGGTGAGACCCAGTCCCTACTATTGCCCAGGTACAATTCTAGCTTAGACTACTATTTAGACCCTAGTGTTTAATATGTTCTATACGGTATGTAATATGTAATGGTCCACGCATTCAGTTTTATTTTACCCTAACCAGTTTTCATTTGTGTTTTTTGGGGCATTTTTTTTTACTTTAAATCACCAATTCTCCCACCCATAGAGTTACTGATTGCACAACTCTGTTTTGATTGATGGCCAACTGTGCTGAGCAAGTTCATGCCTGTTTTGTCATCATCATTGCCAATCACCATATGCAAATGTGGCTTACACATATTGTGTTGGCACATGCCATGTTAGCTTAAGCCACAGTGTGGCTAAGTGACTGAAGTCACGATATTGCAGTGTAGGTAATGGGGATGACAGTAAAGTGACTGGTATCATGGAAGTTAGTGGTAGTTGGAAAATAGTGGAGTGACTGATGTCACGATGTCAGTGTTTTGTAGTTGGTGTGGTGGAGGAGTAGACAGTTTGCTTTTGTGCAATATGTTTATGACAGATTATTGATGAGTCTAGAATCCAATAGACTTATTTATCTTAAATTTGTATTTGAGTTTTTGATTTTTTTTTCTCTTGAGAAGAGCTTTATTTAGAAATATTAATTTAACTATAAATATTTTGACACTCATTTATTTAAGTTCTTTTTTCGTCTTGTTCTTTAAAAGAAAAATAACCCTTATTTAATTTCTTGGCAAGATTAATTGCCTGGTTCCCAAGTTTCAGCTATCTAGTAAAGAATGTAATAACGTACTTTGGAGCATTACAAATATACATATTCATTTATCTTTTGTAGACTTTGACCACCTCTTTTATTAAAGACTAATTAGGGCCCATAGTTTAATATACCATATATGGTATGTAATACACTTATTCATTTTTGTGGACTTTGACCAGCTCTGCTATTACAGACTATTCATCAGTGTAAAAGTATGCATGTCTGGACATTATTACTGAGTTTCATTAAAATCTTCATGTATATAATTGTCAGCAGATGGTATGATTTATTGCAATTTTTGTTAACTAGATAGTTTAAGATGTTATTAGAAAAATATTTTAATAAAATCTTTAATATAATATGTAGGATTTGAATTTCCGTATTGCAGCATTGACATTGATTCAATAAATAATTATGCAGAAAACTTTTTTGCCAATAGTGCGGGATTCGAACCCATGACTCTCCAGATACATTCCAGAGCACTCTACTGCTAAACCAACCATTGGACAATAATTTGTTTCCACAATGTGAACTTTATATCTTTTTTGCTGAATGTGGTGGACCTTGCACCATCTATAATCAGGAAAGGCAACTTATTTTCCAGTTGTTGCTAATGAATCAGATGGATTGATTAACATTGATTAATATAGATTAGAGTTCTTCCAGTATAAGATAGTTTGAAGGAGTAATTTGGGGAATATAATGATGATTGAACCATGTCAGATGATGCAGTTGCTTTGTCATTGATAACCATGGGAGCTAAAGCAGTTGCTGAGTTATTATATAAAATATTAGTCTTATGTTCTTGAAAAGTTATTGACATCATTCCAATACATCCATATGCTGAACTTGATGATGTTTTATGTTTGAAAGAATGTTTCATAGATATTAATTATATTCCTCCTCTTTAGTTAGATTCCTCTGTGCCATTTTAGTATCACTGAAAATTTTTATAGGAACTCTGTACTTATAAGGTTTCATAGCATTGTTTAAAGTATTATTGAAATTGGTTGATATATGATTGAATATTTTCTTGAATATTAATAAGACATATACTATAGTAGATTTTATTTTTTATGAAATTATGTTTTTTTTTTTATAAATTGCATAAGATAGCCAGCATCTGTTCATAAAAGAATAGACACTATTGATTTCAATCTTAAAATAATAAATTTAATTCAGTATCTGTATACATGGAAGAATAAATTGCTTAAACCTGAGTTTATATGTTTTTTGGATGCGATAAAATAATAATGGTACAAGATTACTAATGGAAGTTGGTTTTCTGTAGGCAGTGGTGGTCATTTCACTGTTGCAGCATCATATTAGAATACCAAGAAATGGAAGTTTATTCATATGTTCAGCTTCCTAGGTAAAATTTATGCTTTCATGTAGAGAGTTTTGTTCTTTAATTAGTTCAAGTAATTAGCTTTCTGAATATTCCCATATGGTGAATGTCATCAATGTAACATTTCAAAAGTTGTGGTTTTAGAATTCTGTTTTTCAAGACTTTAGATTCTGTTTTTTTCATTATGATTATCAACAAATAATTTTGATGACATTAATCTCATATAGTTCCAAGAGTTTATTGGTAGCATTTGTTGTTCACTTTGAAATCGTTTTTACTTTTATATATATATATTTAAATTTTAGGATATCAACATTTGCAAAGAGTTTGCAAATATTTTATTTTTCCAGTTCTTAGATTTGTTCCTTAATTGGCATTATTAACTCATCAGAGTGCTTGGGTATAAATCAATCGTGTCAAAAGAATATGCAGTATATAGTCTTACATGATTAAGCATATTTATATCCAGTATGGTCTTTATAAAACCAATGGAAGTAAATTCAGTGGGTAGAAATAGAGACGATAATATTTAAAATAACTTTTTTTCAAGAAGATAAACTAGACTTGTTTCAATACAAGTGATGAAGTGAATAATTGTTTTTTCTGAAGTTTTATTTTCATACTAATTTAGGTATACCATAATAATATGAAGAATGTTTGCAAGTTTTTTGATTATTATAAGGTGGGGATTAGTTTTTAATGGATGTAATATTAATGAGGAGGATCTTATTGATTTCTGGATATTTTAAATCTTTTAAGAAATCAGGTATATGAAATATTCATTATGACTAGTTGCATACTTTTGTAGGCAGATGAAGATGTTGATATTTTTATTTTTTTCTTCAATTTACCAAGTTCTCTTAATTCTTGGCATTCTTCAGTTATAGAGGTTATTTTACTACACACATTTATAGAGCTATGTATTTGAAATCTTTGTATTGGTCAATTTTAGTTTTCAGATTTTTAATATATATAATTTCATATCACCCACTGTGTGCAAAAAAAATTAGTATCTTCAATTATTCAATTCATATATTCATAAAACTACATAAAATCAAGTTTAATTCATTCTTCTATATGTGCTACCAACCCACCTCACCAAACTTGCTCACTCAATCCAACCAGACTGTAATTTAATCTTCCCAATGCATCTGCCTCTAGCTATTGCATTTGGACTCTTCAGGCCAAACTAGTATAGTCTCTCCCTATGTTGCTCAAAAGTGGTTATTGACTGCATGGTCTAACTTCATCTTTATTAGTCAAGATACTGCATAAGTATGTCCAAAAGCTAAGCATAATTCATAAATTGTTGAATTATCAAATATCTCACAAATGATTGAAATTATTAATATTACATTTTATGTGTTGAAATAGAATATATGCAAACTCATCACATCAGCATCAGTTACCAAAAGAGCCGAATTGTCAACACAATTGAAGTAGGATATTTTCAATTCTTTAGACTATTTAAAATCTCCTTTTTTAGTGGGGGGAGGGGGTACATTTAGTTATTAGGGGACAGGCTGCCAATTTTCATCACTTTAGTTTTCTCTCAGTTTATAACCAAACCTACTCTACTACCAGTCTCATCAACAGCTCTAATGAAAGAGTTCATCTCATCATCATTTGCCAAAAGGGCTAAATCATCAGCATAATCTAAATCAGAAATTTTCATATCTCCAGACCATTTAAGGCCAAAATCTTTCCCTTGCAGTAAATTTTGCATAACATAATCAATAGCCAAGCTAAAGAGAAAAGGAGACAAAATGCACCCTTGTCAAACACCTGAAGCAATGCTAAACCAATTGCTACAAGCCTTACCAACTCGCACGACTCATTATGTTAACTAACTTGTCTGGTGTGCCATACGATCTCACAATCAACCACGAATTATGACAATTAACAGTGTCCAAAACCTTTTTGAAATCCACAAGACTAGTAACCAAAGTTAAATATTGAATAAACTCGACTTTTTTGGTATACACTAAGCAATTACCAGTTTTGAGTTCTTTAATTGTGTGGGGTGCTTTGTCACGCAATAGTTTAGGTGTCCTCATTCTGTTAGAAGGCAAGATTAATGTCAAAAGCTCTTTGACAGTTCAGCTTAATCCAATTGTACAGCATTTCTTTCATTAAAAGCTATCTTTTAGGATAGCAAGCTCCCATACACAGAACACATGTGGTCACCCAGTGGTTTGAAAAGCATGAGACTAAGCTTTTTCACATACCATGACGACTGCAATCACCAGATATCAACAAACTGGAAAATCTATGTAAACATCTGGAACTATGTTTCAGGCAGCATTTTCCAATGCCATTGAACAAGCAGGAATTGATCACTTTTCTTGTGGACGAAGGGCACCCATTCCTTCCTGCTGACTCTAAGCCACGACATATACAGAATGTGCTGGACTCACATAGTGGCCTAACACTATATTAGTGATTTTACATTGCTGTTTTTTTTTTTTCTTATCTGTACATTGATGTGCAAAAGCTAAAATATCATGTTAGCCATCCCATGGCCAAGCAGTTAATGTGCTTGGCTACTGATCAGAGGGACCTGGGTAAGGCATGGGTGTTTGTGTTGTTTTTTCTTCTGAGGTTCTGCCATTCTCACAGAATTACTATGGCATATAAACTGACAAGCTCTTATCAGACCTCTATGGCAAGCAGCTGCTTGAGGGGATATTTATTATTATTTTTTATTTATTTCAATAAGAAGCTAACTTTAAAGCTCAATAACAGGATAGGCACATATTTTGCTTGGATGACAGCATAAGATGTGCCAAACTTTTGGTAAGCCACCTCTGCAAAGATTGGCATATGAATAAAGGGAGATGGAGGAGGGAAGGGCTTGAGCATCCTGATTTAACATTCTAATATAACTTTAGTTCTTGTTGACTTGATTCAATCAGACCATTGAAACCTTATTATGAATTTGAAATATTTCATATTGTTCATCATAAAGCACATTACTCTCAAGCAAAAAATGTGATATTAAGGGACCAAACTTCATCTTCCCAGGTATATTCTCATTTCTACTCCTTAATATTTGGGTCGAGGGTTACCAGGCTTGCAACTTAGTGTCCCCTAAATTTGAGTTCTTTCTGTACATTGGTGTTAAAATTCTCTGCTAACTACAGATCTGTCTTCAGTGAGAAAGGGGATTCGAATGAACCAGTGGTGTATTCAGGGGGACACCACCTGGATGTGCACCCCCTTTCCCCTGCGAAAATTAATTAAATATTTTTTTAGCATTCATTCACAATGCACAGCCATTTGGTTTGACTAGGCTACTGATCTACGGGACCTGGGTTCAAGCCCCGGGTAAGGCATGAATGTTCGTGTTGTTTTCTGCTGAGGTCCTGCCATCCTCTCAGATCTTCTACTGTGGCATATAAACTGACAAGCTCATGTCAGACCTCTGTGGCAAGCAGCTGCTTGAGGGGGTATTTATTTTTATTTTTTATGATATTTTTATTTTATGCCCCACCTATCAAATTTTCCTGGATTCTCCCCTGCAGTGAGCTTGCTAAAAACCATATTTCACATAGATCGTTGAGCTGTTTTTCCATGTGCAGAAAAGCTGTAATCTATACCTGTTAGAAAGCATGCATTATTATCATTAACAAATTAGACTATTAATAATCTGATTAGGCAAAGAATATTATTAGATTTTACTGTGTAATGGTTTAATTATTATTGTTAAAATTATCCAGAAAAATTTCCACCAGTTTTATAAATTGCTAGATCAGTTTAGGACGACACAAACAGACGGATGCTACAAAGGTCCTACCAGACTATATTTTTTCTCTCCACACCTGTCTGTCCTGAACTATCATTGCTGCATTTGGCCACTATAGGTCAATTCTGGCAAGGTCCTGATTGACATTGGCTGCCCATGGTATCTTGGGTCTCCCCCTTTTCCTGAAGCCTTTGGCACACTGCTTATAATCTTATTTGCCAATCTGCAGCTATGCATTCTGGCAATGTGGGGGAAACCAATGCAGTCTCTCTGCACAAAATACTGCTCAAAGGAGGTTGCTGACTCCTAACCTCATCATTACTTACAAAATCAAACCACCCAGCATGCCCAAGATACTGCATAAGCATCTAAAATCAAAGGCATCAAGTTCCTTGTTATCCTGTTTACGAAGGATCCATGTTTCACTATCATAACTAACCTTAGAAAGAACCAAACTATTATAGAGCCTTTTTAGTCTAGGTGTATATGCCTAGTTTTTCCGCATACTCTGTAGATTCTTGCAAGTCCCAGTGGCAATCCCTATTCTTCTATTTATCTCATACATCACCAGTATCTGCTACACAGCTCCCAACATAATTAGCCCTTACAGTGTCTGGTTTCTGAAACTGAACTCACTATGGTGGCTGGTTTTATTTTAAAATGATTTCAGAAAATAAAATAGCTTTAGAACCTCACCTTGAAATAAATAATGAATGGAAATATGTCATGTTATACACCAAAAGAGCATATAATTGTGCTTAATAAAATGGCAAAAATTCGAAGAAAAAAATGGTATGTTAAATTTTTTAAGCATTTTATTAAAACATTGCAAAATTTTACTGTATTTTTCCACTTTATCTTTAATAAAATTTCAGAAATATATTTTCCTGTTTTTTTTAATATTATTTCTTTCTAATATAAACAGTTTGTAATATTTCAATTATTGCTTAAATCTTTCATTTATTTCGTTTTTTCTAAATTATTTAGTCATGTATATAATGCATAATGCATGTTCTTAGACTTTTGACGATCGGCAAACTCTAAGCCTAAGTAAAGCAAGTGTCGTAAAAGATAAATTTGCTTTAAAAACTAAATATTTTAAATAAGAAATGAAAAATATATCAGAAAAGTGATAAAGAACTATGAAAAATTTTTTTAAAAAATGTTTCAAAGCATTTAAAGTTTAATTCATGCACTGAATTTAAGAATGAATCTCTTTGTTATGAAGTTGCATGACTGCTACAGAAAAGTTAATTCTAAAATTCTGGCATAAATTTTGGTTAAAAAACACAATTTCCTGACCTTAATTTGTTCATATGCTTTAAATGTAATTAAAAATATTGATAGGGCCCTACTGTTTAAAAATAGTGCTCTGAGTAATCCTAATGCTTGTTCTGATTGCCACCATTATAGATTGCTAGCATTTTCATTTTTGATCATTTCTAATTAATTATTGTGTATAATTGCAGTATCCATTTGAGAATCAATAAAAACTAATTTTTTAAGCATTAAAGTAAATTAAAATTCTTTAAAATCGAAAGTCTGCTAAAATAGCATCGAAAGCCGATGCGCATAGTTCCTGGATGACGCAATTTCCAGTAGTAGAAAAAAATCAATATCTTTATGTTAAAAGTTTAGAAAGCATTACAACTCTAGTAGAGCTATAAGGGTTTATCAAAATAATGGAAACACCAGTGATGACTGGAGTACATGCAATGCGCCATATGCATATCACAGAGACAATATCACCCGTGATGTGAGTTACATAAAGGGGAGAAGTATGATGTCGGTTATTACGTAGCAGTGCTACAGGTGCAGGTGAAACAGCTATTGTGGTGTAATTGTTGATAATGTGAGATCTCGGTGACCTCCAAAAAGGCATGATCATTGGTGCTCGTCTTGTAGGAGCTTCAGTAACCAGAATGGTGGAAATATGTGTAACATGAGGAACTGTATCAAAGAGTGACTATTTATCGAAAAGGACAGAATGTTGCCTCCAAACATGCAAATTGTGAATGCCATGCGAAATTGTCAGATAGGGATATGCGAATGTTGGCACAGATTCTACAATGGAAGCACAAGACCAGGGCACTGCAAATGGCAGCAGAGTTGTAATCCACAAACCTCTGATTACCAAATTCAGTGAAACAAAACATGTAAGGTGGTGCAAAGCACATAAAAACTGGGATACTAATGACTGGCAACATGTCATCTGGTCTGATGAATGGTGCTACACATTGTTTCCCACCACTGGTAGATTGCACATCTGACGGAAACTTGCAAAAGCATACCACCCCAACTGTGAAGCATGGAGGTGGATCCCTGATGCTATGGGGTGCCATATCATGACATTCCCTAGTGTTATTAGTTATTCTACAGGATTGTGTCACATCCACAACATCTGAATCCATTCTCAGCGACCACTTGCACCCAATGTTGCAGATATTGTTCCCTGATGACTGTCCTTGATTTCAAGTGGATAATGCACCCATGCATTGTGCAAAACATGCCAAGTTATGGTTTGCAGAGCATGAGGATGAGGTATAGCAGCTACCCTGGGCATCTCAATCTCCAGACTTCAATATTATCAAACACTTGTGGGAATATCTGGAGCACAAGATCAGATCACACTTTCCACCTCTAGCATCACTGGCATAGTTGGGCCATATTTTACAGGAAGAATGATCCCACATTCCATTACTGTATATGCATGACTTGTATATTACACATCAAATTGTATCTGTTCTAAATGTTTGAGGTGGGCCTACAGCTTATTAATAAAATATTCTCCACAAACAGTACGTATTTCCATTAGTTTGATAAACCTCTGTATAAATAGCACAAAATATACAGAAAAGCAACCGATCAATAATCTAAGTATATGACAGCATAAATAAAGGCATAAACTATAATCGGTGCTACCTGATGATGTTTATAGTGACTGAGCATGCTCATATGTTCACTGTAGACTCATACTTGTTTTTAAACTTATATACACTCAGATAGCATAAGTTTTTCAAGCAGAATCAAAATTCGAAATTTTGAAAAGATGTAAATGATAAAAAGATTCAGTTTTCTAATTAGAAAATTAGAAAGTTTATAAAAAGATATATATCATAGATATAAATGTTATTTTTAATATTTAATTAGAAACAGTTTAAAAAAACTTCAGATTTCTGTTTTAATTTTTTTTCCCACATCCTTACACTACGAGAGTGAAACTTCGCTCTCTAGTCATAGAATGGGAAAGATGAAAGTGATTCTTTGGGCTGCCACACAGTAAGGGTTAAACTGAGACACTTGCTCAAGAGGGTAGCCATTCAAAGCAACAAAAGCACCATCTGCCTGATCAATTTTCATCGCTTTAATTTTTTCCCTGTTTATCACCAAACCTACTGTATTTACCAGTCTCATCAACAGCCCTAATGAAAAAAGTCAATAACATCAACATCATTAGCCAACAAGGCCAAATCATCTACATAATCTAAATCAGAAATATTTAAATCTCTAGACTATTTAAGGCCAAAATCTTTCCCTTGAAAAGAATTTCACATAACAAAATCATTAACCAAACTAAAGAGAAGATGTGACAAAATGCACCCTTGTCTAACTCCATCAGCAATGCTAAACCAATTGCCAAAGCCTAACTAACTGACACAATCAATGTTATTAAAGAGAGCTTTCATTACACTAAACTAACAAATAGTTATTATTGAACTCAACTCATTAAGTATCCACTAATAATTTCCACTCTGTAAATTGATTCAAATATTTGGGGGAAAAATTGTCTTGAGCCGGATGGGATATGAACCCATGACCTCCTGATAACATGTCAGGTGCTCTGGACCACTGAGCTACCAGCCACCGATCAAGATCTCCTCTAACTGATGTTATGAACATTCTCAACCTACTTTCCTAATATGTAGGGAGTGTTCAGGCAATCCTGCCTCAAGTGGCTTTTTAATGCCTTTTCTTAGATTAAATGTATGTCTTACAAGTATGCAATCTACAAATAATTATTATTAAACTCAACTCATTAAGTATCCACTAATAATTTCCACTCTGTAAATTGATTCAAATATTTAGAGGAAAAATTGTCTAGCTTCGTGGGTCGTATCCCACCCGGATCAAGGCAATTTTTCCTCTAAATATTTGAATAAATTTACAGAATGGAAATTATTAGTGGATACTAAACTAACTTCTCAGATATTCCATGTGATCTAACGATCAACCACAAATTATGCCGATCAGCAGAGTCGAAGCCTTTTTTGAAATCTACAAGGCTAGTAATCACAGGTTTCTGAAACTCTAAATATTTCTGAACATTCTACCTAAATGAAAATATTTGATCTCTACATCCCCTACCACTTCTGAATCTACACTGTTCATCATGCAGTTGTTCATCGATGAAATTCTCAATTCTATTAAGTATAATCATGCAAAGAACTTTACCTGGAACAGAATGTAAACTAATTCCTCTATAATTATCACAAGAACTACCATCACCTTTTTTGAATATTGGGATAATAATAGCTATAGTAAAATCCTTAGGAACACAACACCTTTACCATGAAAAATATTCAAAATTTCAGTCAGCCATGTGACAACACAAGTATTTTCAGCTCTAAGCATTTCAGTAGTGACTTCATCCAACCCTGAGGATTTATGTACTTTTAATATAGGGATAGCCAAAGCAACTTCGGCATTGTCATTGGATCTACCAATGCCAAAGGGACCAAAACTCCTGTCCAAACATCAGAGTCAGTACCAAGAATTCAAAGAATTCAAAATATCCCAAAACTATCTGTAAAATTTATCTTTCTCGTTGTCATCAAAGTCCTCTGTGAGGGTATAACAAAAGATGACATTCAAGTTTTTAATTTTTGTTTTAAATTTTTCTGTTAGAAATCTTTTATTAATCAGTCGTCCTAGAAGAGCATCATTAGCATATCTGCTGAGAAACAAACCTAGACCTTGAAGATGCTTTCCATCCTTCCTCCCTGAAAAGAGAAACGTAAAGTTATTTTTAAGTATCTGACCTTTCCATCCGGTCTTTTGCAAGCCTAGAAAATCTAGTTATAATGTTGCAATTCCTGTATGAGGACATCAAGAGAATAATCTCTATGTAATATCCTCATGTTCCACGTAACTGCAGAGAGAAAATAATTAGTACGATTTTTAAAGGAACTAGATTTATTGAGAAAGGTAGGGCCAACAATATCAAACAGCCCCCTGATCGCAGGCATAAAGCAAAGACCTGTTCCCTCACTGCAACTGGCTGAAGCCACCCATGCTGGTAGGAACTTCAGGCACCATGTTTCCAAGAGCCATATGATCTGCCTGAGATACATTACTCCAGTTTTGGATTGACAATGCCCAACTAGCTAAGTGAGAGTACAGTTACCTGCGATGGCCTCTGATCAGGATTATCCACCAGCTGATATAAGGTACCTTGTGCCTCTGTTCACTTAGGCTGGCAACCCACAACCAAACAGAAAACACAGCAGTAGATTTTCCCCTTAACAAGTAGCCCACCAGTGCAGCAACTCCAGGATCCATAAACCAGTCTAGTGGGTGTTAAATGGTAAAAAGATTCAGGTGAGTTTTGAAAATTGGGATTGTTTTTATAAAGTTATTACGAGTTAGCAAAATCTAGGGGAGTTGGTAAAATTCGAAACCACTTGGTAAAATACAGGTGAGTTGTGAAAATTGCGATTGTTTTTTGTAAAGTTCTGACAAGTTGGGCAAATCTCTGGTAGTTTGCAGAATTCAGTTAAGGTGGTTGGACCTCTGTCAAGGCTGCTTGAAGGTTATTTTTTTTATAGATTTTGGCAAGTTAGCATAATTGAAGGCACCTTGACAAAATCTTGGAAGTTGGCAAAATTGGGACAACTTGGCACAATCTTGGGGAGTGGGCAAAGTTTGAAGTGGCTTGGTAAAATTAATGGATGGTGTAAAAATTGGGATTTTTTTCTTGTGAAATTTTGGTGCTGGTGTCATACGATGGTGAAAAATTTTCCATGAAACATTTATTGATTTATAAAAGTTTAAAACTCAACAGATAACTCTGAGATTGTCAATTATTGTTTAAATTATTAATAATGTTAAATTGTGTGATGCTATTTCGGTATTTATTTCCATCTTACTCAGTGTACTAAAAAGAAATAGTTATCTCCTGAGATCATAGATGGCACCAAATGGTAGGTGCCAAAAATCACAGAAAGAGTGAAAATCATTCTTAGTGGAAAAAAGATAGCACTGGCATTAGTTCAATGGTTAGAATACTCTGGGATGTTTTTGGAGAGTTGCGTTTCGAGTACCATATATTGGCGAAATTTTTTCCACGAGACATTTTTAGATTTTGTAGACATTTAAAAATCAACAGGTAACTCTGAGATTGTCAATTATTGTTTAAATATATGCATAGTTAAAATTTGCTACATATTTCTGACATTCATGAATCTTTTATTGTTTAAAATCTTCTAAAGTATATCGTAAAGCTTTGTAAGTATACATAAATGTGATGAATCAAAATAATTTTCCAGATTTATATTTAACCTCTTTTTAAATTTTTTACTTGATCTGTTAATTTTTTTAACTTTATAATATGCAATTAATTTAAATTTAAAATGCATAATCAATATAAAAATGCATTCTTTGTTTCCACAATTTATTTTACGTGACTACTAATAGGTATATTTGATATATTATACAATTCTCTGATGTTGTGTGTAAGTTGATTCATGGGTTCCTGATTATTTGCATTTTTTTCTCAATACAATTAATTTCTAAAAAGTTAATATATTGATACCTTTCAGCAAATTTGCTAACATTGATCAGCTTTTAGGTGAAACCTACAAGATTAACCCATCCACTACCATATCAGCCCAAATTACAGGTAGGAGATAGTGAAGAGGAAGTAATAGCATTGATTGATGTGTCCATTTAAAATCTTTACTATTTTGGGCAGTATGGTAGGGAAGGGTTAACAGATATTTTAAATAGTAAAATGTGATCATTTAGGATAATTTCATTTAGCTTATTTTTGTTTGTTTCCCATTAATTTCCTGTATTTTAGCACTTATTAGACAATTCTGATTTCTGGATAATTAATAAATGTTAAAATCATAATCAATACAATAAAATTATCATTCAAGCAGCTACTTGCCACAGTGATCAGTATAATACACTATAGAGAAGATCTAATAGGAAAACAAAACCTCGGCAGAAAGACAACATAGAAAATAGAAATCCATTCCTTTTATGGGGCAATGGGAGTAGAACTAACCATATTGTTTAGAACATCTCTGAAATGCTCAGCACATCTAGCTATTGCATAATCCTCATCTTCAATAACCTTATCATGTTTATCACTCAATCCCTGTGTACCTGTCTTATTTCTTCACACACAAAACATTAACTATCTGGACTATAAGGACCTTAATTAATAATTGAAAATTTCCATTATGCATTTTAATATACACTGCTCAACATAGAAAATGCCACACCAGAAAGTGTCAGCACGCCATGCAAATAGGTGGGTATTTGTTAACAGTCGGGATATGGAAATGAATGCAGTTGTGAACCAATCACATGATAGACAAAGGAGATAATGGCAAAGCAGCTCACTGTAGTTAAGTTTGGGCATCTCATATGGGCATGTGGACCACTGCATCGGAGTAATCTTGATGGCAAAAGCACATGTAAGTAGTGAGAATGCCTGGGTGATGTCATTGAGAATCCTACCATCACACAGACACCTTTACCAAAGGCTTTATCATAGTGCTAATTAAGGCTGATTGGTCCCTGCATTGCATCATGGCAGAAACACATCAGGATGCAACAGCTGTTACCAAATTTGGCAGTAGTGGTTGGAGGAAGGTAACGTGCATCACCATAGTGGGAATAGTGCACCTAGGGAGACATCTGCATTCCTCGATTGCCGTAGTCAATGACAAGCCATAACAGCCCCACAATCCACAGCTGACAACATTCGACGTGGTGTACAGGCAGCTATGGACACCCTCGTGTCGACACAGACTGTGAATTGCATATTGGGTGAGGTAGGTTTGTCCTCTCAGCAGACTCTGCAAAACTCCTTGTCCTACCCTCGGTCAGTAGTGGACACTAATAGGTTTGAAAAGGCCACCATCTGTTGAATGGGATGTTAACCATGGTAATTAATGAAATATACTTGACTATTCAATATCTACTAATAAATCAGCACTTTGAAGTCAATTCACATTTTAGAGGAAAAATTGTCTTGAGCCAGGTGGGAATAGAAAGCCACTTGTGGCTAAAATTGCCTGAATAGTGCCTATATGTGACATAATAGAAATGTTCATAGTGTTTAAGCCATGGTGCTTAACTATACCTTGTGCGCGTTAAAAACATGCTGCATGGCCTTGACAGGAGGCGACCATCTTTCTCCTAATAACTGCCAGTGGGTTTCCTCCACCAACCATTTCTGAGCCTGTGTGGTCCTTGTGACGGCCATTTAGCCCATTGGGAACGAAAAAGGTATCACTCAGAGATAAAATAACCCAAACAATAGAAAGTCTGCTAATACCCTTCTAGTTATCACTAGAACAGTGATCACCTTTTTTTCTAAATCTGAATAATTATAGCTCTGGTAAAAATCCTCAATAACAATGCCATTATTGTAAAAGATATTCAAAATTTCTGGCATCCATGTGATAACAGAAACATCGCCAACTATCTAACCATGGGGATTTACACAATTTTAATTTAGAAATAGCTGGAATAACTCCAAGTTAACAGACAAGAGAGTTTAAACAACTTAGACAAGAGATTACAAAGAGTTTAATAAATGTAAAGGATCAATTAACAACTGATAAGTTGGGTTGTTTTACCTCTGAGTGGCACTTTTTTGCACATAATGGGCTAAATAGCCAGTTCACAAGGACCTCAAGGGTTCAACGAAGGTTGGGAGGAGGGGACCCACTGGATAGTTGTTGGGAGACAGATGATAACCTCCCATCAAAGCCATCCAGCACATGAGGCCACGACAACATCCCATCTGACAGATGGCAGTCTTTACTAGCCCATCGGTATCCCCTACTGACTGAGGGCAGGACGAGGAGTTTTGCAGATAAATTTCAACACTGACTGCTGGGTTTTCAGTCAGTAGGGGATACCGATGGGCTTGTAAAGGCAGCCATCTGTCAGATGGGATGTTGTCATGGCCCCATATGCTGGATTTTCTTTGATGGAAGGTTATCATCTGTCTCCCAGCAACTATCCAGTGGGTCCCCTCTTCCCAACCTTCTCTGAACCCTTTCTTTGTAATGATATCTGTTAGGACTAATAGGATATTGATTCAGATTATTCCTGCAATTGCTTCCTTCAAAAATATGATCCATAATCGTATCACTCAACTGTTTCATTAGTTCCTTTTTATCCAAAACAGTACTATTAGTTTCAAGAAAAGCCTGTTTAAACCTATCCCATTCTTCCTCAACTTCAGTAGTAAACAAACCGTGATGATAATGACTAAATAGCTGATCATGGTATGCTTCAGCTATAACTGGGTCTTTCAGAGATTCAGTATTAAAAGTAATTTTCTTTAACTTTGCACAACATTTTTTAACCCTTCCAGTATCAAGCCTGATAAACTGATTTCCATCCAGAGGTCAAGCTATTTTCTCCCTATGCTCAGCCAAAACAATTTAACTTTATAACTTTTTTGCCAAATAACTAATGAAAGGAATTATGGCATGTTATACGCCAAATTAATCAGCAATTAATTTTGGATTTTCTGAAAATATAATATTTAAGCAAAAACACTGCTAGTTTTATTTTAATAGGACTTTTTAGAGTCGTGTGGTAAAAAAAATGCATCTGGCAACACAAATATAATTTATTTTAAAAACTAATAGACAGAAATGGTTATAATGCACATGAATAAAAAGGCTATTTATTTCTGAACAATTTTGAATTAATTTGTAATTGAATTAATTAATTCTGAATTAGTTTTGTAATTTGTTTTCTCAGTACCATACTTTGAGAAAATTCCAGGCTTTTATTAGCCAATTGTGCTGAGTCAAATAAACAAGTCAACTTTAGAATTTAAAAGGAAAATAACCAATCAACAGAAATAGGTTGTATTATATACCAAATTTAACAGAATTTAATGACAAATTTACAAGCATATTGTTTTTAATAAGCCTTTTTTAATATATTTTGAAAAAAAAAGGTCATATTATATAATTAAGGCTTAATTTTGGAAGACCTGATGAATAAAAATAGTTAAATTATATATTAATCGAAAGGAAATTTCCTCCTGAATAATATAATATTTAACTTGAAACATGATTTTTATTTCTTTTAATGATTCCTTTCAGTATCTTATATTTTAAACACAGCAGGTGACTTCAAATTCACACAAAGTGACTTCACATTCATGGGAGAAAGAATTCATTTTCTGAACTGGTTATGAAATGAAAAAAAAAACTGTCTTGGCTGCCTTTTTTTTATTAAACATTATGAATTTTTTCTCTTTGGTGTTGAAGTTTGACGATCTTGGCTAAATGAAGAAAGTTTTGTGCTCCAAAGCAAAAGAATAAAAGGTTACATTGTACCAAGTTGTTACAACCAAGATACAAGGGGTGCTTTTAAAATCATTCAGTATAAGCATGAACTCGTAATTTTTTTTTAAATGAATTTTTTCTAAGGGGAGAGGGGTAGTGAAGTGTTTACAGTGGGTTAACAGGGGGGGGGGGTAAATTCTTTCTCGAAATTGCTCTCCCACATGAGGATTGATTTCCGTGCCAAGGAAGTCCATTTTGCTTCCATATCCAAGACATCATTCGTTTTCCGAAGCAGTACATGTTCAAAGTTTTTTTTACTAAAGACAAAACCAAGAAATAATAAAATAAAAATTACCTGTAGCCTAATGGGATATTAAATAAAATATTTGCAACAGCTTTTAAATTAGTCATCCAATGTAGCATAACTCAAAAAGATCTATAAATCAGCCAACCAAAAGATCGCTAATTGACAGAAATAAATTTGCTTCAGTATCCAAGACCTCATTCATTTTCAGAAAATGATACCAGATCAAAGTTTATTTTAATGGAAAAGTAATAAATCGTAAAAGAAAATTTAGCAGATAATCTAATGCAATGTTAAATAAAATATCCACAGCAATGAATTGTAAGCCAGCTACCCGATGTAGCATAACTGAAAAATCGATAATTATGGATTGGTGGAAAGACCGATAATTTGCGGAAATAAAGGAAATCTGCAGAAATAAAAACTAAGGTTTAATAATAAAAAAAAAATAAAATGCTAAGTTTTATGTAGGGAGTTTATAATTCATTTAGTAGGGAGGAAGTATTTGGCTTAAATCATCCATATAAACAACTTGCCTTGTCTAGGAAATACTTTTTGCTTAAATATCCAATACCATTCATTTTCAGAAAACAATACAAGATCAAAGTTTTTTTACAAGAAAAGAAGGAAATAATAAAAGAAATATTAACATATAACTTAATGCGATGTTAAATAATATCCGCAATGACATGTAAAGCTTGCAATCCGATATAACCCCAAAAGATAGATTAGCTGATGAATAAACGATAAGTTGCGGGGGGGGGGGGGATAAATCTACAGAAATAAAAATGAAGGTTAATACTAGCTAGATTTATGGTCACATTATCTATATATACATCCGAGAAGAACTCTTTCTGTAAACATCCAATGTAGAGTCATTTTACTGCATGTGTAAGCAATAACTAGGTTACTGCACTCAACCAAAGACTCAACTGCTCCTGCTACCATGACATACTGTATACTACACTGAACTTTCGAACAATAACTTCGGCTTGTTCCTTCTTTCTAAGAAAAATTTTTTTAGTTGCAATTTCGATTTGAAGAGCATAGAATGTTCGATAAGAGGAAAGATTCATAGAATGTTCGGATAAATGATGAAAATAATTCTGGGAATACTGAAACAGGTTTATGGCAGAAAGGAGCATAAAATGGGAAATCAAAATGGTGGTATGTACTTTACAATTATTTCTAAAATCTTCCTTTTTCAAAAAGCAGGGTTTTTTTTTTTGTTAATTTACAGGAGATTTTCAAAACTTTGAGGAAAAGTTTGTTAATAGTTGAAATCAAACTTGTGAGCTTAAATCATGTGATTACTTCAACGTAGAGTAACGTTAACAAACAAATCAGCAATACTGTATAGCACTTCTAAAAATGGCAATTAAATGGCTTTAACAAGTGATTTATATTGTAGTTTAATACAATATGCATCAAATGTAAAAACAAAATATTTTCAACCTGAATTATATTTATAAGATATATGTTGAAAAATTTTACAATGGCAATTTTTATTTAAAAAAACAATTTTTTTGTTGTACTAAAAATGTATACAGCCATCCTCTCATCACAGATTCTGTGAACATATACAGATGACTTGGACACTGGAAGGGTTAAACTTCAGTTGCATACTTTATACACTTTTGACCAGGTAATGGTCAGACCCAATTTTGGCTCCCCTGTATGATCTGATATTCCTAACTGAACTAGCCCACTTGCTGTTAATTAAAATATAATCTATCATATCCTTATGCAGCCCAGCTAGTGAAACCCATGTGTACTTACTTATGTCACAATGTTTGTAATAATTGTTAGTTTACTTACCTGTGAGTTCATTGCCATTACCAATGCCAAAAGGACCTAACATTCCTGATACCTGAACCCCTGACCAAAAGTCAGAGTCAGTGCCAACTTTAGCATTAAAGTCACCTAGCACAAGGATAATATCTCCTTTCTTGACAAAATTCAAAATATCCTGAAGTTGTTAGTAATATGCCTCTTTCTCATCCTCATCAGAATCCTCAGTGTGGTGGAGGGGCATAATAACAGATAACATCCAAGTCTTTAATACTGTTTTAAATTTAGCTGTAAGGAACCTTTCATTAATGCAGTTATCCTAGAAGAGCATCACTAGCCTGTTTGCTTAAAAGCAAACTCACACCTTGAAGATGCTTTCCATCTTCCCTCCCTGAAAAGAGAAATTTAAGATTATTTATAAGAACCTGACCTTTATCCATCTGGTCTCCATGCTGGTTGAAACTTCAGGCACAACCTTTTCAAATGGACTCTTTCCAGAAATCTAGATAGAAACTGATCTGCCTGACACACATTACTCCAGGGTAGGATTGGTGATCTCAACTAGTTCAAGTAAGGTCTCAGTACCTGCAATGGTCTCTGATCAGGATTATTCACCAGCAGATATTAGGCATTCTGTTCCTCTGCTTGTGTGTGCTTGCAGTCCATAGGCAAACAGAAAATATAGGGGCAGATTTTCCCTCTACAGAGGCTCCGCCAGTGCAGTAAGTCCAGGATTCATAATTAAGCTCAAAGCCATAAACCAATCCAGTAGGAATAAATGGTCAGCACCAGAACCCTGTGAAGTTGATCCCTGCTGAGTTGGGCAGAAAAAAACAAGAAAAAATGGCCATAGATGACCAGATTAGTGGGCCACTGATCTGGCATCCCTCCTCTTCCCTCCAAGAAGAGAATAGCTCTATTGAAATGTACTAATGGCCTGCACCACGAGAAGACAGGGTCAGATGTTAGATACTAGACTTAGCCGATTATATCCATCATCACTGCATATTGGTACACAGCTCTTGTAACGCTCCAAACAAATGCAAAATACTTTAAGTTTTATGCTCCGGATAGCTTAGACGGGCACCAGGCAATAATTAACAAATTGCCAAAAGTAGAATAAGTTGATAATAAGTTGATTTAGGGTTCAAATACCAGCGAGCGTTCATAAGTAAGAATCAAAAATGATTGTCAACTAATAAGAATAAATGTAAAAAGATCCTTAATTCGCGTTGCTCAAGATAAAAAAAAACTGTACAGACTCAAAAGTTTTATAACAAAACAAAATAGATTTATTTCCAAAATAACTAAACTCACCAAGACATCAATGAAGAAAACACAATTCCAGTGCTACACGCACTGTGCTTGGTGCTACGCACCTTGTGCTACTGCACACACTCTGCTACTGCTTCTGCTACTCTCTGCCTCTGCTCTCCATACTCCCTTCTCTCCCTAAGTGTGACTCGCAGGTCATGGTTTAAAAGACAGTAGCCGGCGCATGCCAGGAAAGACATTTGCATACTATGACGAATGACGCAAGCTATGACGCAAGAGGGGGCGTGTCCTTTGCACGCGCTTTAACGGTACAGTTGGAAGATCAGAGTTGCGGCGCATGCGCAACTCCTAGAAACTCTTGGATGTGAGCGCTGTGATGCCAAAAAGGAAATAAAAAAATCCCCAAAATGATAAATATAACGTAAATTAAACAAAACTGGTTAAGGTAAAGCAAAAGTGAATGATGGGGCATCACACTCTCCTTCTAGTGTATGTCTAACTACCATTTACAAACCTAGTTTACTTAGATTAGTTGAAAATATGTGAATTGCCTGCAAAAGAAAAAGTGTATTTTCATCTAGAAATAGTGATATTGTGTAATTTCTATATCTTGTACCCATAGTTTTTGGACAAACACATTACTATAAGTTTTTTTAAATTATTTATGAACTTTCCGATTAATCTTTACATAGTAATGCCAAATTTTTCACTGTTAACATGAGACTATGGCTTCACTCCCACACCAAAGAAGGGGAATAAAAATTTAAAAAATGCATTAAGGAAAAAAAATGGCAATATGTTTTCAAATCACAATATTAATAATAAAAATTCGATTAATATTTTTAAAGTGTATTATTCTTTATGCAGTAGTAGCTAACAGCATTTTATCATCAATAAATAGTTTTGTCAATTATTAAAGCATTTTATCAAGAATTGATTTGGCTTTAATTAGTTCCACAGATGATATATTTTGCATATCATTCCATTTAATGTCATACCTGAAAACACATGTTCTACAAAAGTATTGGAACCTGGTAGGTACACTTAATGTAAAAGAAAGAGTAAAATACTTTTATCACAAATTTAAATATATGTTTTTAAAGTTTTTCCCACCTATATCATTAGTGTGTTGAAAATTGCTTTTTAAAATGTAAAATTCTTAAATGTTCACCACCATTAATTTTTATTCAGATCAATATATTATTTTTCCATATCAGAACATTGTATATTTCAATTTTCCAAATTTGAGCATTGCAAATATTTAGACTCATCATCAAATCAATCATTTCTGTATGTGTGACAAAAATATATTTAAAATGATATTTTTATTATATATCTGTATTACATAGATATATAACTTTATTGCCATAAATATTTCCTCAATATGACAGTCAATTTGTTGCCTTAATTTAGATATTAATCAATTGCTGTCCAAAACTGAATGTTTCTGGTTCCAGATTCTAATTTCATTCAGAATTGAAGAAAAATTAATAAAAAATATAAATTATTACTTATTTTTAACAATACAGTTATTCTCTATTATTCTTTTTCACTATCTCCACTATGCAATGTGTGTGTGTGTGTGTGTGTGGGGGGGGGGGGTTGTGCAGTTGGTAGTGCACCAGGTTTGTAATCTGTAGTTCCTAGGTTTGAATCCCACCTGGGCCAGCATTTTACTTCCACAAAACTCCTTGCCCTTGGTCAGTGGAGGACACTGATTGTCTTGGAAAGGCTGCTATCTGTTGGATGGATGTAAAACCGTGACCCCCATGTGTGGGAGAGCCTTATGTATTTTAGAACACACTGGATGGCCTTGATGCAAGGCTATCATCTGTCTCTTAACAGCTGTTCAGTGAGTTCCTCCCCCCCCAATCTTCTCTGAACCCTTTGGATTTATGTGACTTGGTCATTTAGCACACTTTGGGTAAAAAAAGTGCTGCTCAGAGGTAAAACAACCCAGCCCATATAATGTATCCTTTTATCCTTCCAGAGTGCCACCTGAAAAGTAGTTTAATCCAGAGATCTAATTATTTTTTCCCTATGATCAGCAAAAAAAAAATACTTTAGAACTTTTAGTGATAAAGTATCACAGGAAATGTCCTATGGACAAGAAATACTTGAAATAATAAGCTGAAAAAATTTTGCTTTTGTCCTCAGTGGCATTCATACCCATGTTTCCCAGAAACATGCCAGATAGATAATTTTTTTTCAGTTAATTATTTCAAATCTTTAGAAATTTATTGCCAAACAATTAATAAAATGAATTATCAAAATTTATCTGCATTTAAATTCTGGATTTTCTGAAGATAAAATATTTTAAATAAAGATGAGTAGTTTTATTTTAAATGGCATTTTTTAGAATCATGTAGTAAAAAAAATGCATCTGGCATTGCAAATAAAAAAAATTTCATGAATAGAAAACCTATTTATTTCTGAATAACAAAAAGATAGATTTTTATTTGAAATTAGAAAGTTATGCTCATTTTGTAATTTTTTTCTCAGTACTATACTTTGAGAAAAGGCTAGACTTTCCACCATATGTACTGAGTTAAATAGACAAGTCAATTTTAGAATTAAAGAAAAAGCCAATCAATCAAAATAAGTCATGTTATATACCAAATTAAGCAAAATTTAATTCTGGATTTTTATTAAAATAAAAAATTTAAACAAATTTGCAAACATTAATTTTGATAACTTTTTTACCATGATGTAATGAAAAAATTGATTGGACTATTCAGTTATGGCTTAATTTTGAAAAACTTGATGAATGAAAACAATTAAATTATATATTAATTGAAAGAAAATTTCTCCTTAATAATGTAATATTTATCCAACATATGATTTTTATTTTAATCCTTCCCAGGTCCAACTATTTTTTCACTCTGATCAGGCAAAAAAAAATTAATTTTAGAAGTTTTTTGCCAAATAACTAATGAAAGGAATAGTGGCATGTTATATGCCAAATTAATCGGCATTTAATTCTGGATTTTCTGAAAATAAATTATTTAACCAAAACAAATACTACTAGTTTTATTTTAATAAGACTTTTTTAGAGTCATGTAGTAAAAAAATGCATCTGGCAACACAAAAATTTATTTAAAAACTAATAGACAGAAATGATTATAATGCACATGAATAGAAAGGCTATTTTTTTCTGATTAACAAAACATTTTCTTGTTCAAAGTAAATATTTCTTCCATTTTGTAATTTTTTTCACCATACCATACTTTGAGAAAAGTCCAGGCAAAGAGAACTTAATTCTGAATTTTATTGAGTAAAAAATATGAACATTGTAGTAACATATTTATTTTAATAACACTTTTTACAGTGGTATATCAAAAAAAGTACATATTTCATAATTACTTCCAAAATCTTCCATTTTTAAAAATAGCAGTTTTTTTTTTTTTATTTTTAGGGGATTTTTGAAAATTTAAGAAAAAATATGTTGATAATTGTTTAAATCAAACTTGTGAGCTTAAATCAGGTGATTGCTCCAATACAGAGTAACATTAGCAAAAAAATCACCAATATCGTATAGCGCTTCTAAAATATGGCAATCAGATGACTTTATGGAATTATTTTTGTTATAGTTTTAATAAAATATACATCAAATGAAAAAAAAATACATTATTTTTCAAGCTTGAATTGCGTATTTTTAAAAGATACCAAATCTTCATTCAGCCATTTGCTACGTAGGTCCAACCAGACTAATTTTCCTCTCAAGATATGTCTCTTCAGAGCTACAGCTGCTGCATTTGGCCACTCTAGACCAATTCTAGCAAGGTCCTGTTTGACATTGTCTGACCATCGCATCCTAGGTCTCCCCATTTTTCTTATACCCTTAGGCATATTGTTCATAATCCTGTTTGCCAATCTGCAGCTATACATACGGGCAACATAGCCAAACCAATCGAGCCTCTCTGCACAATATGCTGCTTAAAGGAGGTCGCCAACTCCTTTGCCTAACCTTATCATTAGTTACAAAGTTAACCACCTAATGATCAAGATACTGCATAGGCATCTAGTTTCCTGTTATCTTGTTTACAAAATGTCCAAGTTTCACTACCATAACTAACCCTAGAAAGAACCAAACTATTATACAGTCTAATTTTAGTCTTTAGGTGTATACGCCTATTTCTCCACACTCTCCATAGATTCTTAAAAGTCCCGGCAGCAATCCCTATTCGTCTGTTAATCTCATGCCGCACATCACCATTATCTGTTACATAGCTCCCAAGATAATTAAACTGTGACACTTGATCATAAGTGCAGCCATTCAAAGCAACTGAAGCACCATCTGCCTGACCAATTTTCATCACTTTAGTTTTTTCTCTGTTTATCACCAAACCTACTCTATTACCAGTCTCATCAACAGCCCTAATGAATGAATTAATCTCATGAACATCATTAGCCAACAAGTCCAAATCATCTGCATAATCTAAATCAGAAATTTTGAAATCTCTAGACCATTTAAGGCCATACATAAGAAAATTTTTCAAACAACAGTTTTTTTTTTTTAAATCGAAGTTTTATGTGTTGTACAATAAGTTTATAGATGCTCTTGACCCCAGAAGGATTAATGATTCTTTTCAGTGTAAAAATGAAATAAATAACCTCTCAAACAGCTGCTTGAGGGGCTAAAATGTGACAATCAGATGTCTCAGGTCTAAGAGGAGCATGTCAGTTTATATACCATAATAAAAGATATGAATGGATGGCAGGACCTCAGCAGAAAAATGACACAAACATCCACATGGGGCTCGAACCCAGCTCCCTTTGATCAGTAGCCAAATGCACTAACCACTCGGCCAAGGTATATTTTAAAACAAGGGCCAGTATTATACAGGTGGTTTGAATTACTCGTATTAATGGGATTTTCTGTCCTGTTCATGAAATGAAAAAAAACTTTTTTGGCAGCCTTTTTTCACTAAATGTTATGAATATTTTTTGGGTATGTTAAAGGTTGTCAATCTTGGCTAAATGCCAAATGGTTTGTGCACCAAGGGTAAAAAGCAAATGTCTATAGCATCAGAGTGGAACAGCCATTATACTGAGGGTATAAAATATTTTAAAACCATTGAATATAAGCTTAAAAACTTATAATTAAAAAAATTTGGCTGCAGGGATGAGAGTAAAATGCTTCAGTGTGTGTGGGGGGGGGGGGGGGGGGGGGGGGGGGGCTTAAATGCCCTTCCACAGGAGGACTGATTTCTGTGCCAAATCCTTTTTGGTTCTGTGTCCAAGGTCTCATTCATTATCAAGAAATGTTACAAGATAAAAAAAATTTTGCTGGAAAACAAAAGAAAAAACAAAAAATTAAATATAACCTAATCCAGTATTAAATACAAGATCTGCATTAACTTGTAAGCTGTCCATTCGATGTAACATAACTCCAAAGCCTCGATGATAATCTGTCGATATGAAAGACTGATAATTTATGAAAATCTACCAAAATGAAAGTTTAACCATAAAAGTATAAATCTAACTGGATGCATGGTGACAATATCCATTGTGTGGGAAGAATGCTGTAAGCAATCAACTATGTAGCCACTTGATTGCATATGTCATCAGTTAAACTAGGGCATGGCATCTGTTCTGCCATGATGTGGTTTATGCTGGAGGCAGCCTTTAACAACTCTGATTTTGCTAAGAAGGCTCTCACTTTAGTTACAGTTTCAATTTGAGGAGTGGGAATGACACAGAATGGTGAGATAAATGATAAAAATAATTCTGGGAATACTAAAATAGTTTTAAAGGTAGAAAAAGTGTAAAAATGGGGAAATAAAAAAGAAAAAAGTACTTTGTAATTGCTTTCAAAATCTTTTTTAAAAATGGCAGTTTTTTTGTTAATTTTCAGGAGATTTTTGAAACTTGAAAGAAACTTCACTAATAATAGTTCAAACACTTGTGAGATTAAATCAGAGGGGTTGTTTCATACAGTAATGTTAATCAAACCAACCTTCAATACTGTATTGCACTTCTAAGAAATGGCAATCAGATGACTTTAGCAAATTATTTATATTGTAGTTTAATAAATATGCATCAAATGATTCTGCTGAGGTCCTGTCATCCTCTCAGATCTTCTACTATGGCATATAAACTGACAGGCTCCTGTCAGACCTCTGTGGCAAGCAGCTGCTTGAGGGGATATTTAATTTAAAAAAAATGAAAAAAAAGGAAAATATTATTTTTCAAGCTTGAATTGCAAATTTTTATAATTTATATGTAAGAAATTTTTCAAATGGCAATTTCTAATTTTTAAAAACCACATTGTTTTACTATAAATGAACATAGATGTCTTGGTCTTCTCATTCTCTATTCATCGGGGACCCTGGAAGAGTTAAGCCTATATTACCTTTCTGGGCTGCTCTTCTATCTTTTTCTAATTGCCTTATTTTATTCCAACATTGCATAGATTTCGACTCTACTGCCATAAAACACCATTGCCTCACTGCTGACAGATTCACATAGCAGTTTTTTTTTTCACAGTATAGATCACTCAATGCCACATAGACCTTCTATTTTATAACAGTTATGTATTTAGTTTTAAATGTAAAATGCATACAAATGATGCAAAAAAATTGCTTAAAATTATTTTATGCATTGCTTCAATCTTTGGCTTCATTAGAAACACTTTCTGGAAAGACAGTATAGGCTTATCCCTTTCACTACCATTCTGAGATTTTAAATGGACTCATCCATTCAATGCTATTCCTTCCTCTTTGCTACCTACATGCAGTTTGAGCTATTTTGTATCTGATGGTAATAAAAACGTTAAAGGTTGCATTATATGGTAAAGATAGTGAAAAAACACAAAAGAGACAAATTTTTGTCTTCAAGCCCAATTTTTTGACAATTTCTATTGCATGCCTTTAAAGTATGACAATAAAGCTGGATAATTTCTGAACAGATTTGGCCCTATCCGGGAATAATAGTGTTCCACGTGAATTTGTATTAGGCAAATATTGATCATATGGAAAATTCTGGCTAATACAGGGACAGTTGGCAACCCTGTCTTCATATCAGCTGATCTTTTGATTTTTGATTGGGAGAGATAGTGACAGATCAGTTTATAACATACTATGATGTTCATAATTTAAGAAAGTTGCAAATATCTCAATAAATTTTTTGGAAGCATTATAATAAGTAATATGGCAGATTATAAGTAATAAAGATAGAAGCAACTTATTACACTTAGATACAACACATATTAAGCATATATTTATATATTTTTTAAAAATATGACACAGAACATCAAAATTAAATATAACATATAATTTTTCAATCAAATAATGAAAGTCTTTACCATCCAACAAAACATGTGAAAGATACTCTAAATGAAGAGAAGAAAAGACAGAAGATACTGGATACTGTGGGTATGGAGTTCAGTAATTTTTTTTCATTTTCGACCATAGTTATTCCTGACTGTTGGTACTTTGAATTTACCAGATATTTTGTACCGTGTGCTAACTTGTTGGTCAGCAGGAAACTTATGAGATCAAAATAATGTTTGTTAATCATTTTATACTTGTAGAGATATTGAATGGGCAAAACATTCATTAATTTAAAATAAGACATTAACTCATAAAACCAGTGTTTAACATCCCATCCAAAATACAGCTTATTTAGAGTCTATGAGCTCCTCCCTTTTCATATTAGAGTTTTTTAATGGTGACACAATGCAAACACAAAAAATATCAGCACAGAAAAAATTTCAGCATTGGCACATAGGACTCATTAACCTTAGTATGAATTAAATTCTCTTTATGATTTTAGGAAGTTGAACAAAAATGCAAATCTCTGATGAAGAAATACTTTTTAGAATTTAACCCTTCCAGTATCCAGGATGTATATATATGTTCACAGAATCTGCAATGAGAGGCCGAGGACATATATATGTTTTTAATACAACAAAAAAATTTTAAAAAATAGAAATTGCTGTTTTAAAATTTTTTATATTATCTTATAAAAAATATAATTTCAGGCATGATAAATAATATTTTTTCTTTTATTATTTATTATTATTCACATATTTTATTAAACCCTGGCATAAATAATTTGTTAAAGTCATACGATTGCAGTTTCTTAGAAGTGATATAAGGTATTACCAATTTGTTTGTTAATGTTACTCTATGCTGAAGCAATCCCCTAATATAAGCTCAGAAGTTTGATTTGAACTACTATCAACAAATTTTTTCTTAAAGTTTGTAAAATCTCTTGATATTTAAGAAAAAAACTGCTGTTTTTAAAAACGGAAGATTTTGGAAGTGATTATGAAATGTGTACCTTTTTTTGGTATGCCATTGTAAAAAATCTTATTAAAATTAGTGTTTCTACAATGTTCAAATTTTTTACTTCAATAAAATTCAGAATTGAATTCTCTTTAATTTGGTGTATAACGACCTATTTCTGTTGATTAGTTATTTATTAAAAAATTCTAAAGTTGACTTGTGTATTGGACTCTGTAACAAGCCTGGACTTTTCTCAAAGTATGGTGTAGAGAAAAAAAATTACAAAATGGGTTCTTAAGTTAAAATTTTTTTAGTAGACTATGAATTTAAGGCAGTTTATATTAAGTAAACAGCTGGGGGGAAAAAGTTATATTATGCTTAAACCGAGGAAACAATGTATTTGGGTGAATTTAATTTTATTGTTGCAAACATTTAAACTTGCAGGATCAGTATAAGATGATTTTGCATTGCAGATTAATGAATGTTTTAAAACTCAGTATCTAATGGTAATTTGTGAGATAGGTGAGATATTCCCATTTTATGAGATTTCCCCATAGGAGCCATAAGGTCTGCTTTGCACATAAAGTCACACAAAAGAAATAATTTCTTTGTGATTGCCAACTTATTCTCAACTTTTTTCAAATAAAAGAAAAGTTAGTATTTAAGTATGTATTTGAACATATTTTTAGTACTATATTTATTTGTGTGTAATCTGCACTCTAAATTTTTAAGGAAACCTTTGAAGAAAATTGTGCTTGCATTAACCACACCAGAATTCATAGTCAAATTTTTGCAAAATAAAGTATTTAGAAGTCTGTCTTGCACCATTTCTCTCTGGAAATAGGTTTTGAAAAAGTTATTGTATGGAAGTTTATATTTACAAAGTTGTATCTTTGAACTCTTAACAGTGTACTATGATGACAGCTATGGAAATTGTTTCTTATACTAACTAGAACATATGAAATCTTAAAAATATTAATGTTAATAAACCTGTGAAGGAGGAAAATGCTTTGAAACATTTTTGTGTATCTGGTTTTATATAGTTAACATAAATATTGAGTTTCAGTAGACATTAATGAGACACCGTATGATTAATTATAGTACTAATCCATTGTTTCAATGCTAACCTTAATATTTGCATGTATTACCTGCAGTTCAATATTGCAGATAAAATTCTTGTGAAAAGTTATGGTTGTACTCGCATAAATCTAGTAATTGAATAGTGTTTTTTTTTTTTGTTGTTGTTGCCAAAGTTGTAGTTCCTTCAGTCATTCATTATATGATCATTTTTGTTTTTTAGCTGAACAAAATTCATGCTCTGGTGGAAAATATAGGTCAGACATTAGCTAAAGCAGAACAGTTGGGTGCAGAAGGTAAAGTAGAAGAGTCCTTGAAGTTAATGGAAACAGTTGAAGAATTCCGCAAAGAGAAGGCTGCTGCTGAGGTAATAAAAAAGTGAATTCATATTTATAATAACATATAAAAATTTATGTGATAATAAATTAGATATATAGACAGTGATAGCAACATTTAGGAAAAGTTAATTAACAATTTCACTATTAAAATTATGCAGCTATTTAATGTTTCTACCCATTTTAATATGGTGAAGTCGTACATACTATTTTAACACTTTTATTGCAGACAACCATAATAATAGTCAATGGAGGCATATCATTTCAATTATTTGTTGCAATAACTGCTGATATGGAAAACTTAAATGACCTAAGTTTTACAAACAATAAAATAGGAGCTGCTGTAAGATGATTGAAATTGTCTGGAAGCAGAGGTTCAGTTTGTGATGTTCATGGGACCGACCTTTTCTGGAGTTAAGCAGTAGTTCATAGTTAAAAATTGCATCATGCAATTGCCACATAAGTTCTGATGTAGTAGAAGAAATTGTTGACTGACACCATATATGATGTTAGGTCTTTAAAGCATTATAGTTCTTTAACCTTTACCATGCTAGCTATGAAAAACTAATTGTATCTGATGACCAGGCTTTTTTTTCAACTATGCCTTATAAAACAAAATGTGAACTTTAGAAATTTTTTTGCTAAATGACAAATTAAAGATATTGTGGCAAATTTTGCACTATTAAAGCTGTAGGGTAGTTTAAAGGTACCCCTGCATTGGTTAGATCATCATCATCATCCTCAAGCAGCCATGGGCTACGGAGGTCCAACCAGACCGTGCAATTTAGTTCTCCAAGCAAGTTTATCCTGAGCTACATCTACTGCATCTGGCCACTGCACACCAATTCTAACAAGGTCCTGTTTGACATTGTCCGCCCACCGCATCCTAGGTCTCCCCTTCTTTCTGAGGCCTTTAGGCACACTGTTCATAACCCTATTCGCCAATCTATAATTATTAATATGGGCAACATGGCCAAACCAACGGAGTCTCTCTCTGCACAATATGCTGCTTAAAGGAGGTTGCAAACTCCTTTGCCTAACCTCATCATTAGTTACAAAGTTGAACCACCTAATGCCCAAGATACTGCGTAAGCATCTGGAATCAAAAGCATCTAGTTTCCTGTTATCTTGTTTACAAAGTGTCCAAGTTTCACTACCATAACTAACCCGAGAAAGAACCAAACTATTATACAGCCTAATTTTAGTCTTTAGGTGTATACGCTTATTTCTCCACACTCTCCATAGATTCTTAAAAGTCCCGGCAGCAATCCCTATTCGTCTGTTAATCTCATGCCGCACATCACCATTATCTGTTACATAGCTCCCAAGATAATTGAACTGTGACACCTGCTCAAGACTGCAACCATTCAGATTAACTGAATCACAGCCTGCCTGACCAATTTTCATCACTTTAGTTTTCTCTCTGTTTATAACCAAACCTACTCTACTACCAGTCTCATCAACAGCTCGAATGAAAGAGTTCATCTCATCAACATCATTTGCCAAAAGGGCTAAATCATCAGCATAATCTAAATCAGAAATTTCGTATCTCCAGCCCATTTAAGGCCAAAATCTTTCCCTTGAAGTGAATTTCGCATAACATAATCAATAACCAAGCTAAAGAGAAAAGGAGACAAAATGCACCCTTGTCGAACACCAGAAGTAATGCTAAACCAATTGCTACAAGCCTTACCAACTCTCACACACGACTCAGTGTTATTATAGAGAGCTTTCATTATGTTAACTAACTTGTCTGGTATACCATATGATCTCACAATCAACCACAAATTATGACGATCAACAGAGTCGAAAGCCTTTTTAAAATCAACAAAGCTAGCAACCAAAGGTTTCTGAAACTCTAAACATTTCTCAAGAATCTGCCTAAGTGAAAATATCTGATCCACACATCCCTTACTACTTCTGAATCCACATTGCTCATCACGCAATGACTGTCAACCAGATTCTTAATTCTATTAAGCACAATCATGGAAAGAACTTTACCTGGAACAGAGAGTAGGCTAATACCCCTATAGTTATCACAAGAACTGCGATCACCTTTTTTGAAAATAGGGATAACAATAGCTCTGGTAAAATTCTTAGGAACCATGCCTTTATCATAAAAGATATTCAGAATTTCAGTCATCCAAGTGGTAACCGAAACATTTCCAGCTCTAAGCATTTCAGTAGTAATTTCATCTACACCTGGGGATTTATGAAGTTTAAGTTTAGAAACAGCCAAAATAACTTCAGATTGTGTTATAGGGCCAACATTAAAGCCACCAATGCATCTATCATCATTGCAAACAATGGGAATAGAACTAACCGCATTGTTCAGAATATCACTGAAATGCTCAGCCCACCTAGCCATGACAGAATCTTCACCTTCTATAATCTTACCTTGTTTATCCTTCAATCCCTGTATACCTGTCCGTTTTCTACCACACAAAACATTAACTATCTGGTACAGCTCTCTGCTGTTGTGCTGTCTAACTGCTTCCTTGGCTTTGTCAGCCATACCATCAAGCCAAAGATTCTTATCAGCAGCTAACTGATCTTTTACACGTTTATTAAGCTCTCTGTAATGCTTTCTATTAGTACTAGTAGGGTATTGATTAAGGACATTCCTGCAGTTCTTTCTTTCTGAAATAAGCTCAAGTGCCTTATCACTCAGATAATTCTGTCTCTTCTGCTCCTTTTTTCCTAAAAGAGTACTGTTAGTGTCCAAAAAAGCCTGTTTAAAATGATCCCATTCTTCCTCAACTTCTGTAGTAAGTATACCATGACTGTCATAATGACTAAGTAACCTATCATGGTAAGCTTTGGCTATAGCAGGGTCTTTCAGAGCTTCGGTATTAAAAGCAAATTTTTTAACCCTAGCACAACACTTTTTAAGTTTAAGTTGTAAGACACTTTTAACAAGATAATGGTCAGATCCAATTTCAGCTCCCCTATATGCCCTGGTATTTCTAACAGAACTAGCCCATTTGCTGTTAATTAATATATAATCAATCATATTCCTATGCAGCCCATCAGGTGAAACCCATGTGTATTTATGTATGTCGCGGTGTTTGTAATATGTGTTAGTTATTCTGAAACCATAGAGTTTACTTACCTGTAGGAGACGTTGCCCATTGCCATTGCAGCTACCAATACCAAAAGGGCCTATCACCCCTCCCCAAAGGTCAGAGTCAGTACCAACTTTGGCATTGAAATCACCTAGAACAAGGGTAATTTCTCCTTTCTTGACAGAATTCAAAATGTCCTGAAGTCCGTAAAACCTATCCTTTTCCTATTCATCAGCATCCTCAGTGGGAACATAGCAGCAGATAACATTCAAGTCTATAATGCTTGTCTGAAATTTAGCTGTAAGAAACCTTTCATTAATGCACTCATATCCTAGAAGAGCATCACTAGCGTGTCTGCTGAGAAACAGACCCATGCCTTGGTGATGTTTATTGTCTTCCCTCCCTGAAAAGAGAAATTTAAGATTATTTTTAAGAATCTGACCTTTATCTGTCCATCTGGTCTCTTGCAAGCCGAGAATATCTAAATTATAATGGTGGAATTCTTGTGTGAGGACATCAAGAGAAAAAGCTCTGTGCAGAGTCCTCACATTCCAACTACCTATGGAGAGAAAATGGTTAGTGGGATGTTTAAAGAAACTATGTTTATTGAGAGAGGGAATGCCGACAATATCAAACAGCCCCCTAATCGCAGACATGGGGCAAAGACCCGTTCCCCCACCACTAAAGGCTGAAGCCATCTACACTGGAAGACTTCCTCCAATGTAGAATTTGACGATGCCAATAGAAGCAAAGAGTTCAGGTGCCTGCGATGACTTCTGCTCAGGATTATCCACCAGCTGATAAACATATCCTGTGAATCTATGAATTAATTAAAAAAATTAATTGGTAAAAAAAAATTGTAAAAGCCATTACCATGTCACATTACGCAGGGGGGTCGGTGACCTTTGTGGATTCTATTGGAAAGAATATATGTAAGACTACTCTTAGTAAGAATGGGGCAGGGGTGGCACAGTCTGTAGCACACCAGGCTCATAATCTGCAGTTCCCATATACGAGTCCCAGCTGGGTCAACATTGAAATTTATACCTGCAAAACTCCTGCCCTGCCCACAGTCAGTACAATGGGCTTGGAAAGGCCGTCATCCATTGGATGGGACATTAAGCCGTGTCTCCATGTGTGGGAGAGCCATACTGAGCCACACTGGATAGCCTTGACGGGAGACTACCATCTGTCTCCCAACAGCTGTTCCAGTGGGTCTTCTCCCCCAACCTTCTTTGAGTATTCAGAGTCATTGTGATATGACCATTTAGCCCATGTTGTGCAAAAAAAGTGCCACTCAGAGGTAAAAACGATCCAACTCTTAGAACATCAGAATGTCATCTGATTTGAATCAAAAAACGTTTTTTCAAAATGTTTGTGCATGTGTTCTATTCCTAATATTTCAAAGCCTCACTTTTCAATTTTTTTATTTAAAGACCATATCTGACATGTACATCTGAAAGTCATTTGCTTCTTTTATTCCTAATAAAAAATTTATGAAAAATTGTCAAAATTAGGTTGATGGATTTTTCTTGAATTCTTGTTAACGTTAAAGTTCAAATTTTGACAAGACCCTAAAAATAATATACACTTTCGTAGTTAATGCAGTCATCTCTCCACAGAAAAAGATATGCTTTAATAAGTTAAATATTCATTATCATTGACATCATCATCTCCTCAAGCAGACATCATCATCTCCTCAAGCAGCCATAGGCTATGGAGGTCCAACAAGACTGTGCAATTTAGTTCTCCAAGCAAGTCTGTCTTGCGCTACATCTGCTGCACTGGCCACTGTACACCAATTCTAACAAGGTCCTATTTGAAACTGTCAGCCCATCGAATCCTAGGTCTCCCACTCTTTCTGAGGCCTTTGGGCACACTGTTCATAACCCTATTTGCCAATCTATAATTATCCATACGGGCAACTTGGCCAAACCAACAAAATCTCTCTCTGCAAAATATGCTGCTTAAAGGAGGTTGCAAACTCCTTTGCCTAACCTCATCATTAGTTACAAAGTTGAACCACCTAATGCCCAAGTTACTGCGTAAGCATCTGGAATCACTGCATCTAGTTTCCTGTTATCTTGTTTACAAAGTGTCCAAGTTTCACTACCATAGCTAACCCTAGAAAGAACCAAACTATTATACAGCCTAATTTTAGTCTTTAGGTTATACGCCTATTTCTCCACACTCTCCATAGATTCTTAAAAGTCCCGGCAGCAATCCCTATTCGTCTGTTAATCTCATGCCGCACATCACCATTATCTGTTACATAGCTCCCTAGATAATTAAACTGTGACACCTGCTCAAGACTGCAACCATTCAGATTAACTGAATCACAGCCTGCCTGACCAATTTTCATCACTTTAGTTTTCTCTCTGTTTATAACCAAACCTACTCTACTAACATTTTCATCAACAGCCCAGATGAAAGAGTTCATCTCATTAACATCATTTGCCAAAAAGGCTAAATCATCAGCATAATCTAAATCAGAAATTTTCATATCTCCAGCCCATTTAAGGCCTAAATCTTTCCCTTGAAGTGAATTTCACATAACATAATCAATATCCAAGCTAAAGAGAAAAGGAGACAAAATGCACCCTTGTCGAACACCAGAAGTAATGCTAAACCAATTGCTATAAGCCTTACCAACTCTCACATACAACTCAGTGTTATTATAGAGAGCTTTCATTATGTTAATTTACTTGTCTGGTATACCATATGATTTCACAATCAACCACAAATATGATGATCAACAGAGTCGAAAGCCATTTGAAATCAACAAAGCTAGCAACCAAAGGTTTCTGAAATTACAAACATTTCTCAATAATCTACCTGAGTGAAAATATCTGATCCACACATCCCCTCCACTTCTGAATCCACATTGCTCATCATACAATTGCCTGTCAACCAGATTCTTAATTCTATTAAGCAAAATCATGCAAAGAACTTTCCCTAGAACAGATAGTGTAACGCTCCAAAGTAATGCAAAATACTTTTAAGTTTGGACCCTTTTCCTGATCTAATTAGTTTTATGCTCCGGTTAGCTGAGACGGGCACCAGGCAATAATTAACAAATTGCCAAAAAATAGAATAAGTTAAATCAGGGTTCAAAATACCAGTGAGCATTAATGAGTAAGAATCCAAAAATGATTGTCAAGTTTAATATCTAAATATAATCAAAACTTAATTCATGTTGCTCAAGAGAAAAAATTAGTAAAGACTCAAAAGGTTTAAATAACAAACAAATTTATTTCCAAAAATCACTCACCAAAACTTCAATGAAGAAGATACATGAACTGAGCACTCTTCCATGCTACATGCTTATGCTCTGACAACTCACTGTGCTACTCTAAGTGCTACTACGCACTATGTGCTACTATGCTATGTGCTTCTGTGACAACATGTCATCAAACTTTTTACAAGAGACGGACGTGTCATGTTGCACGCCGGGAAAGACATTTACATAAGATGACGAGCGACGCAAGAAGGGGCGTGTCCTTGTGCACGTGCTTTAGCGGGTGACAGATGGAAGATCAGAGTTGCGCATGCGCAACTCCTAACTCTTGGAAACGAGCGCTGTGATGCCAAAAAGGAAATAAAAATCCCCAAAATCATAAATATAATGTAAATTAAACAAAACTGGTTAAGGTAAAGCAAAAGTGAATAATGGGGCATCACAACTCCCCCTTCCAAATGGAGTCAAAAGATTTGACCTAACAGATTTTGATGAGCAAATTTTGAATAAAGGACACATCTTACATCATTTACACATGGCTGAACATAAATAAGTAAAAGTATGCTAGTGCAAATTTTGATAAGACAAACTATTCTCACTTTGACACAATTTTCCAGCACAACCAAAGGTACCTCCTCCCAATTCCTCCTAACAAAATGTGTATCAGCTAACCTATTATAAATGCATACCAGTGGCTGTGACAGTTAACTGTATACTAGCATAATTGGTCTACCTAGTATCACATTCTGATAAACAAACTCAAAATTGGCATAACTTGAACTGTACAGAAAAAACAGGTTAATGAACTCCTAATCTTCCTTAATTCCTAAATGTTAAAGACATGAAAAGGGAAAAAAAAATAAATTTTACATTTGATGCTAGCGGGGTGATAACTTCCGCTTTTCCCCTAACCACAATCAAAAAGTACGTGAAAGCTAAGTCTTCACCTAAATCACATAAAAAAACGGGTATTCGAACACCGTTATCTCCTCCTAATTACAATCAAATATGCAAAGCTAAGAACATCTAAAATTTACAAACAAGCAGGATTGTAATCATCTGCTAATTCTTCTCCTATTCACAGAAATCGTGAGCTAGCTGAAATAAAAAATCATTAGCTTACCTCCCCCTTCAGAGCTAATGTCCCCCTCCCAAAGTAGTTATGTTGGTAACAACTCGGTCACCAGACTTGGCCATTTGGGGACAGCTCCAAAAAGGTACACACACAAAAAAAAAACAAATTTCTGCCATCGTCATCATGGTCATCTCATATATATACTAATAAATACTGCCAATGTCATCCCAAAAATTACGCATCATTGACACATAAATATCACTGATGACACTGAACAGATTTAAACACATATACATAACATCATATCTAAGAATAAAGAAAAAAAGTGTAAATAATTTATAATATACGATGATAGCATTTCAGCCAATCACTTTACATGAATCTCATTTTTTTCATACATAAATTCACTTGGGAATGCACGTTAATTTACAATACAAAATTCTTAAAAATAAAAAAATATTAAATCACTAATTCTCTTTCACTCTCCTCATTCATATCCATAAACATTTTACAATTTCTAAACTTCCCAATATCGACTTACAAAATTTTCAGCTATCAGTCAGCTAAAACGAAAAAATCTACAAAAATACCCTTTAAATCACGTTAATACAATATAACACTTAGAACTTCGATGAACAAGAATGCAAAAAAAATTCTATTCACACAGTATAAACTCGAACTACAGTAAATTCACTTTCCAAAAATAAATATCGAAACTCCAAAGTTTCAACAAGAATTTAAATATTGCTAACTATATAAATCACAGTAAAGCTTCTTCTTTGTCTTCATCTATTCCAGAGAAAAGAGAACAATTATAAATCAACAAGTGCCAAGTGAAAGAATAATAATATACTTAAATTTCATTGTTGGCACTCCGTGGCGATAAATCATCCAGTCCGGTTTCGATGACATCTTTCCGTCGTCATTGGCTTTCCTCACTCACGTAAAATCGTTGCTGAAGATCTCGCTCGTGACGTCATCTTTGCTATGTTGACTGCTTCGCTGCCAGTTGTCGCTCTGCAGGATCTGGTTGTTGTCTCGTCGCTACGTGCGGATTTTTGAAGAACTTGGTCTCGTACTTTCTAGGCTTATTGGTGTCCGCCTCCAAATGACGCTTCAACAGTTGAGGACTTCCAAACATGCCAGACTTGTCAGGAATACTTGCGGTCGGCACAATTTCTTGGTTGATTTTTTCTTCATTAAAATTAGTTTTCCTTAAATCAGACTCAAAAATATTTTCATCATTATTAATTTCCGTTAAAACGTTTACTTCAGAAACCTTTTCATCAACTAAAACGGCTTTCTCATAAGGTTGATCTACTTCACAAACTTTTTTATCTAAAATTGCATTATTTGTACTAATGGGACATTTTGTAGGTGCTTCTTGAATATTCTGTTTTGGACTACAAGGTAATTCAAAAAGTCCACGGGACCATGGCTGCGCTGTCAATTGACAGTTGTCATAATTATTATCCAAAACTTGTTCCTTTGAAAATGGAAGATCGGCTTCTGTATCGTTACAATCTATTAGTTTAGTTTCTTTGTGACAAGCATTAACAAAAGGTAAAGCCATAGTGGCAAGGCATAACTCATGAGAGGGCTTTTCATGAGGAACTTTGGCCTCTTGCTTCAAAGATCCTAATTCAAGTTTCCTGAATTTTCATTTCTTCGATAACAATATTGTTCCGTGTTTCCTAGTCGGCCACAAAAATTACGTCTGAAAGTTTCTCTATTTTGTTTAAAAAAGTTTTAGGTCTAGTATCATGGTTCAAAGCTTGATGTGACACAAAGTCTCTACTTCGTTCAATCTGCATCATTTTAGGCGCGTTCGGCACAAATTGTCGGGGCCGTGTAACTTACGGTCATGCAGGAGTCATTCAACACTCAACCTGATATCGCTGCTTTGGTGGGGATTGCATCCATTGGTGGTTAAATGCAGTTACTGCAGATTCTCTTCTTGCAGTATATTGCCGAGCCAATTTGACTAAATCTGCAATTGAATTCACGTTTTGTACTTCTAGGAATTCTCTAATGGGCAAAAGCAATTGAGACAATATGCAATTTACAATATCAGTTTCAGCGGCATCAGCATCGTACAGCTGGTATAACACTACTGTACCCCATACAATTTTTTCTGTCATCTCTTTCCCTTTGTCTTTGTGAAAACAACTCTGTAGCTAGTTCTGTAAAATCATTATAAGCCGGATATATGTCCATGATTTCGTTTTTGAATTCTTCCCAACGTTCAATGCCATGACGACATCCTACGTTATTCCACCATTGCTTAGCACATCCAATTAGACAATATACTGCTAAAACAACTTTTTTATCGCTTGGCACTTCATGTAAACGGAAGTGCTCCTCCATGGACTTGACAAATGTCCACGATGACGGACGTTTCGAACCATCGAACCTTATCTCAGGTAAAGGCCAATTAACATCAGGACTATAGTTAATAGATGGATTGGCAAATCATCATTGTGATGGTTGATAATACTCTGCTCTATCACTTGCTTCTGATGGAACAGAAAATGGAACCTTACGTTCAAAGTTTCTACGTTGGTGAGCTGACGTAGCATTGTCAGCAAATTTAGGGGTTGTTGTCGTTCCCCTTTTCTCCCGATGATCATCAAGCAGATTCATTAGCACTTCTGCTTCCATCATTACATCTTGCAACCTACCCTTTACTCTTTCTAAGTTGGGAGTCATTATGGCAGAATCGGCCATATTGTTAGCAAACATGTTTAGCGGTCTGCCAAAATTTTGAATTTTGGAAATTTTGAAAACCTTTTTTAATCTTGAGCAGCGCTCAAAGGTACTGCTATACAATAATACTAAAGCTACAACTAAGCTTACAAAAATATAAATTTGCTTATCAAAAAAAAGTTTTTCCATTATGCCTATGTACCTGTGTGCCCGGACACTTCTAATCTTTACATGCAATAAATATCTTAATTATCATCAATAACTGTGCTGAAACTTCAGTACCTTTGACTAATACACAAAAAAGTTAAGCTTCTTGCTCAACAAAAATTTTTGGCTTAAGCTGCCATTAAATCTATAAATAGTATATACCACTAATGAGCTCAAAAATTACTATCTTTGACAATCACGTTAAATAACATACAGAATTTATAGACAAATATACAGTCCCTATTCTTGGACCACTATCTTTTACTACTGGCGAGTCCCTGTTCGTTGCGCCACTTCTTTTCTTTCGCTCTGTAACGGGCCAAAAGAATGCAAAATACTTTTAAGTTTGGACCCTTTTCCTGATCCAATTAGTTTTATGCTCCGGATAGCTGAGACAGGCACCAGGCAATAATTAACAAATTGCCAAAAAATAGAATAAGTTAAATTAGGGTTCAAAATACCAGTGAGCGTTAATGAGTAAGAATTAATGAGTAAGAATCCAAAAATGATTGTCAAGTTTAATATCTAAATATAATCAAAACTTAATTCACGTTGCTCAAGAGAAAAAATTAGTAAAGACTCAAAAGGTTTAAATAACAAACAAATTTATTTCCAAAAATCACTCACCAAAACTTCAATGAAGAAGATACATCAACTGAGCACTCTTCCATGCTACATGCTTATGCTCTGACAACTCACTGTGCTACTCTAAGTGCTACTATGCTATGTGCTTCTGTGACAACATGTCATCAGACTTTTTACAAGAGATGGACGTGTCATGTTGCATGCCAGGAAAGACATTTAAATAAGATGACGAGCGACGCAAGCTATGATGCAAGAGGGGGCGTGTCCTTGTGCACGTGCTTTAGCGGGTGACCGATGGAAGATCGGAGTTGCGCATGCGCAACTCCTAACTCTTGGAAATGAGCTCTGTGATGCCAAAAAGGAATAAAAATCCCCAAAATGATAAATATAACATAAATTAAACAAAACTGGTTAAGGTAAAGCAAAAGTGAACGATGGGGCATCACAATAGTAGGCTGATATCCCTATAGTTATCACAAGAACTACGACCACCTTTTTTTAAAATAGGGATAATAATAGCTCTCGTAAAATCCTTAGGAACCATGCCTTTATCATAAAAGATATTCAAAATTTCAGTCATCCAAGTGGTAACCGAAACATTCCCAGCTCTAAGCATTTCCATAGTAATTTCACTGGCGATTTATGAAGTATGAGTTTAGAAATAGCCACAATAACTTCAGATTTTGTTATAGGGCCAATATTAAAGCCAGTAATGCATCTATCATCATTAGAAACAATGGGAGTAGAACTAACCACATTGTTTAGAACATCACTGAAATGCTCAGCCCACCTAGCCATGACAGAATCCTCACTTTCTATAACTTTACCTTGTTTATCCTTTAATTCCTGTATACCTGTCCGTTTTCTACCACACAAAACATTAACTATCTGGTACAGCTCTCTGCTGTTGTGCTGTCTAACTGCTTCCTCTGCTTTGTCAGCCAAGCCATCAAGCCAAAGCCTAACTGATCCTTTACATGTTATCTAAGCTCTCTGTAATTCTTTCTATTAGGACTAGTAGAGTATTGATTAAGGACATTCCTGCAGTTCTTTCTTTCCGAAATAAGCTCAAGTGCCTTATCACTCAAATAATTCTGCCTCTGCTTCTTTTTTCCTAAAAGAGTACTGTTAGTTTCCAAAAAAAGCCTGTTTTAAATGATCCCATTCTTTGAACTTCAGCAGAAAGAAAACCATGATTGTCATAATGACTAATAACCTATCATGGTAAGCTTTAGCTATAACTGGATCTTTCAGAGCTTCAGTATTAAAGGTAATTTTTTTTTCACCTTAGCACAACACTTTTTAAGTTTAAGTTGTAAGACACTTTTAACAAGATAATGGTCAGATTCAATTTCAGCTCTCCTATATGCCCTGTTATTCCTAACAGAACTAGCCCATTTGCTGTTAATTAATATATAATCAATCATATTTTTATGCAGCCCATCAGGTGAAACCCATGTGTATTTATGTATGTCGCTGTGTTTGTAATAAGTGTTAGTTATTCTGAATCCATTGAGTTTACTTACCTGTAGGAGATTTTGCCCATTGCCATTGCAGCTACCAATACCAAAAGGGCCTATCATCCCCCCCCCCCCCCCCCCCAAGATGCCACCTACAGGGATAAATGACCACCTATGGGTGGTGTCTATGAAATAAAAATTCCAGATCCAACACTAACTTTACAGGGTAATGATGCATATATAGGAAAAACACATCGACAATTTAAATCTAGAATGACAGAACATCATAATGACATTAAAAAAAAAGAATTCCAAATACTGTTCTAACACAAACAATATTACAAAATAATTTAAAAGTAGATAATATTGAATACAAGGCAATAGCAGCACCAAAAACAAAATATCAATTACTATATGCAGAGGAGCTCCTTATTCACAAAAACCATAACCGTATATGCAACTCTGACATACCACCCTTACCTGCTGCTTGGAATCTCCTTACTTAACATGTGGTAGGTGTATGCCCAGCAGACACCTACCACATGTTAAGTAAGGAGACCACCACTAAAGGCTTCAGCCTTTAGTGGTGGTAAGACACGGAAGACTCTATTTTCTAAATTATAATGGTGGAATTCTTGTGTGAGGACATCAAGAGAAAAAGCTCTGTGCAGAGTCCTCACATTCCAACTACCTATGGAGAGAAAATGGTTAGTAGGATGTTTAAAGAAACTATGTTTATTGAGAGAGGGAATGCCGACAATATCAAACAGCCCCCTAATCACAGACATGGGGCAAAGACCCGTTCCCCCACCACTAAAGGCTGAAGCCATCTACACTGGAAGACTTCCTCCAATGTAGAATTTGACGATGCCAATAGAAGAAAAGAGTTCAGGTGCCTGCGATGACTTCTGCTCAGGATTATCCACCAGCTGATAAACATATCCTGTGAATCTATTCACTTGGGGCTGTCAACCCACAAACAAACAGAAAACACAGCGGAAGACCCTCCCTCCACAGAAGCCCACCAGTGCAGCAAAATCAGGATCCATAATCAAGCTCAGAGCCATATATCTGTCCAGTCCAGTAGGTTTATATGGTCAGCACCAGGACCCTGTGTGGTTGACCATTCCTCAGCAGGGTAGAAAAAAAAGAAAAGTAGCCATAGTTGTCCAGATCAGTAGGCCACACTAATCTTGCAGCCCTCCCCTTCCGTTCACTTCCACAAGAGAGTATCTCTTTGGGAGGTACTAATGGTCTGCACCATGAGAACATTAGGTGCTAGGCCTGGCCAGTTTTATGCATCATCACAGGGGATTGGTGCATAGCTCTCCTTTCAGTGACTACATATTTACCATTTACAAATCGTTAAATATTAGTACCTAAAATAGATTAGTAAATGTTAAAAATTTGAAAACATGGAAAAAATTTTCATATTTTAAAAATCTCTAAAAAAAACATTTCCAAAAAAAGCTGAAACTTTGGCAAATTTAATAGAAAGACTTGACCTAAATAACTGTGGAAAGAAACTTTGATGTGTTTTAGTTTAACATCTTTTTTTTTATCCTTGAGTATTTTTATCGTTTTTTTTTTTTTCATTACTGTAGAATTATGAAGAACTGTTCTTCATATTCCTGATATTTCAAAAATTATTGAAATTCTTTTATTTAACCCTTTAGGTGTCAGAAGCTTATTAATCAGTTATCAAATATCACTACAAATGAACTTGCAACCCTTTTTTTATGCTTACCAAAATTTTTTTCTTTTTAATTTTTATATCTTTTGTTCAGAATTAAATGCTTTTTGCATGATAAGAGCAAAAAAGTTCTAAAGTTCAGTATATTTTTTTTGGACGGAGCACAGTTGAAAAAAACATCTGTTCATCATGTACAATTCAGTTTTTCTGACCTGGAAGGGTTAAATAACTACTGGCCTTAAAGACCTAACATCATATATGGTATCAGTCAACAATTTCTTCTATTTCATCAGAAACATCAGGAGAACCTATGTGGTGAGTTAGCAATCTTCAGCTATCAACTACTGTAACTCCAGCAAGGTCCAATGATCACCTCAGACTGAACTCTGTTTCAAACTATTTCAACCATCTTACAATAGCTTCTAGTTTACTGCCTATAGAACTTAGTGCATTCAAGTTTTTCTCCTTCTTTTACACAACTCTAAAAAAGTTCTATTAAAATAAAATTAGTAGTCTTTTTGATTAAATATTGTTTTCAGAAAATCCAGAATTAAATATTGATTAATTTGGCATATAACATGCCATAATTCCTTTCATTAGTTATTTGTCAAAAAAAGTTCTAAAGTTTATTTTTTTGGCTGATCAGAATGAAAAAATAGCTGGACCTCTGAAGGGTTAAATATTAAACTTATATGTCCTCCTCAAGCAGCCATGTGCTATGGAGGTCTAACCACACCATGCAATTTAGTTCTCCGAGCATATCTGTCCTGAGCTATATCTGCTGCATCTGGTCACTGCACACCAATTCTAACAAGGTCCTGTTTGATATTATCTGTCCACCACATCCTAGGTCTCCCCCTCTTTCTGAGGCCTTTAGGCCTACTGTTCCTAACCCTATTTGCTAAACTATAATTTTCCATATGGGCCTGCATGATAATTTATTTCGAAAAGGAATACAAACTTTTTATATTTTTACTAAAAGAAAATATTATTTTTAATTAGAATTAGGATTAAATATACAAGAAATTGAATGCAAAGAACATATTTATATAAAAAATAAATTTTGATGGAAATTGACATTGACTCCACATACAAATATCAAAAATTAAGCTCCATTAGAAACATCGATACTTTTATCAAGAGCCAAAGGAAAATACTAAAATTTCGGTGTAAGTTCTATAAAGGTTATATTCTGTATTATCAGCAAGTTCATCCATACTCCTAATTATGATGCTTTGGAATAAACCTATATTATCATTTCTTCTCTGGACGAAACATACCAAAAACCGTTTGTAGGCACTCATTTACAAATTCACTATCAGAATAATTTTTGCAGTGTTTTGCAATTTTCTCACTAATAGCAATACAAGCATAGGAGTCTTGAGACCTTTGGGTAAATAAATTTTTTTGCATGTTTAATGTACCCAAAAGTTTCTGAAATGTTTTGTTTTTTTTCATGTTGGCAGTGATAACTTTGTGATTAGAACGTTTACTGATGTAGTGTCTATTTATTTGAGAGCTGAGCTCTTTTAAATGGGAATTGAACAGTACATTCAGAAAATCCTTATTTATCCCTATATGCAAAGTCTGTCACGTGGGTCAATGAGAACACTTTCAAAAACTATTAAAGTAAATTGAGAAAGAAAGAAAAATTTGTGTTCCACAAATTGCATGAGGAATGAGAGATAAAAAATTTAATTATTTGTGTGACAATATTTATAGGCCACTTGAAAAGTGTTCAGCGCCACGTGGCACACTGGCCGTTGGTTGCTCATGGCTACTCTAAGGGTTAAAAGTGGCATATTTCTAAAATCATTTTTTTAAAATATTCAATATTCAAAAATTCTGAAACTTTCTCAAATTAGCAACAATAACTTGAGTTAAATAACTGTAGAAACAAATTGATGTATTGTAGTGTAACAATATGTTTTTTGTCTTTGAATAATTTGATAGCTTCATTTTTGTACTGCAGCATAATGTGAAAGAACTGTATTGAATTTTAACAAAATGTTCTGATAAGAAAAGTTGTATTTGTAATTCACTTTGCAAAAATGATGGTTTAATTAGATTTCATTGAATTTTAATGTTTATAAAACTAAATTATTATAAAGATCACTTTTTGGAAGATGGCAAAAGTCGTGGTAGAAAAAATATAGTATAACTAAGTATTTTAAAAGAAATCTCAAATTAGAAAACTGATATGAACACCATTGTAGAAGTGACATTTTGTTAACTATATCATGAGAATGGTTATGACTCGATATCTGTCCAAATTGCTATTGTAGAGTTAATTAACCCTTTTATTGTTGGAGCCCAAAGAACACTTTCATCTTTCTCATTTTAGTGATTAGAGATAAAAGTTTTACTCCCATACTACAAAGTTACGAAAAAAAAATTGCTAATAGAAATCTGAATTGTTTTTCAAGTGTTTCTAATCAAATATCAAAAATAACATTTAAATCTATATATATTTTTCACCTGTTGATTCCATTGGAAAAAATTAATAAAGTTTAAAAATAAATCTATTTGAAGTGAATTTCGCCTAACGTAATCAATAACCAGACTAAAGAGAAAAGAAGACAAAATTCACCCTTGTCGAACACCAGAAGTAATGCTAAACCAATTCTACAAGCCTTACCAACACTCACACATGACTCAGTGTTATTAGAGAGGGCTTTCATTATGTTAATTAACTTGTCTGGTATACCATATGATCTCAAAATCAACCACAAATTATGACGATCAACAGAGTCAAAAGTCTTTTTGAAATGAACAAAGTAAATAACCAAACATTTCTGAAACTCTAAACATTTCTCAAGAATATGCCGTAGTGAAAATATCTGATCTACACATCCCCACCACTTCTAAATCCACATTGCTCATCATGCAATTGCCTTCAACCGGATTCTTAATTCTATTAAGCACAATCATGCAAAGAACTTCACCTGGAACAGAAAGTAGACTGATACCCCTATAGGAATTGCAAGAACTGCGATCATATTTTTTTAAAAATAAAGATAATAATAATTTTAGTAAAATCCTTAGGAACCATTTCTTTATCATAAAAGATATTCAAAATTTCAGTCATCCATGTGGCAACCGAAATATTCCCAGCTCTAAGCATTTCTGTAGTAATTTCATCTAGAAATAAAATAAATACCCCCTCAAGCAGCTGCTTGCCACAGAGGTCTGACAGTAGCCTGTCAGTTTATATGCCACAGTAGAAGATCTGAGAGGATGGCAGGACACCCCTGGGGATTTATGTTGTTTTAGTTTAGAAATAGCCAAAATATCTTCAGACTGTGTTATAGGACCTATATTAAAGCCAGTAATGCATCTATCATCATTACAAACAATGGGAGTAGAACTAACCACATTGTTTAGAACATCACTGAAATGCTCAGCCCACCTAGCCATGACAGAATTCTGACCTTCTATAACCTTACCTTGTTTATGCTTAAATCCCTGTATTCCTGTCCATTTTCTACCACACAAAACATTAACTATCTGGTACAACTATCTGCTGTTGTGCTGTCTAACTGTTTTCTTTGCTTTGTCAGCCAAGCCCATCAAGCCAAAGATTCTTATCAGTAGCTAACTGATCCTTTACACATTTATTAAGCTCTCTGTAATGCTTCCTATTAGGAGTAGTAAGTTATTGATTAAGAACATTCCTTTCTTTCTGAAATAAACTCAAGTGCCTTATCACTCAAATAATTTTGCCTCCTCTGCACCTTTTATCCTTGAGTACTGTTAGTTTCAAGAAAAGCCTGTTTAAAATGGTCCCATTCTACCTCAACTTCATTAGTAAGCAAACCATGACTGTCATAATGACTAAGTAACCTATCATGGTAAGCTTTATCTATCACTGAGTCTTTCAGAGCTTCAGAAATAAAGGTAAATTTTTTAACTTTAGCACAACACTTTTTAAGTTGCAAGACACTTTGAACAAGGTAATGGTCAGATCCAATTTCAGCTGCCTTATATGACCTGGTATTCCTAACAGAACTAACCTATTTGCTGTTAATTAATGCATAATCAATCATATTCTTATACAGCACATCTGGTGAAACCCATGAGTACTTATGTTGTAATGCTCCAAAATTATTAACTTTCTTTTGTCTGATTCAAAATAGATTCAAACTCCAGATAGCTTATTGGGCACCAGGCAATATTAACTTGCCAAATGAAGTTGAAATAGGGTTTGTTGTGTATATAGTGTTACTTATCGAGCAAGAACTCAAAAATGATTGTCAAGTTAAAGTTATATCTAAATCAAAATCACTAATCGTTGCTTAAGATGAAAAAATGCAAAAGTCAAATATTCAATTAACACAAAAAGTTTATTTGAGAAAAAAATCAGACTTACCAATTCAGGTGATGAATACAAAAATCAGAGTAAAAAAAACTCCATTTCTAAATATGACTCACAAAAAAACTGACTACTAATGACTTCTTCCTTCACCACTTTCCTACTAACTCTGTGACGTAACGTCACTTAATATAACATGCGGTGTACTGTGTTTTACTAAAATTATTATTATCCTTATTTAAAAAAAAAATATGATTGCAGTTCTTGTAATTCCTACAGGGGTATCAGCCTACTTTCTGTTCCAGGTGAAGTTCTTTGCATGATTGTGCTTAATAGAATTAAGAATCTGGTTGAAGGGCAATTGCATGATGAGCAATGTGGATTTAGAAGTGGTGGGGATGTGTAGATCAGATATTTTCACTAAGGCATATTCTTGAGAAATGTTTGGTTATTTACTTTGTTCATTTCAAAAAGACTTTTGACTCTGTTGATCATCATAATTTGAGGTTGATTTTGAGATCATATGGATCATATGGTATACCAGACAAGTTAATTAACATAATGAAAGCCCTCTCTAATAACACTGAGTCATGTGTGAGAGTTGGTAAGGCTTGTAGCAATTGGTTTAGCATTACTTCTGGTGTTCGACAAGGGGGGATTTTGTCTTCTTTTCTCTTTAGTTTGGTTATTGATTATGTTATACGAAGGGGCGGGGGTGGCTCAGTCGGTAGCGCGCCAGGCTTGTAATCTGTAGTTCCCAGGTTCGAGTTCCAGCTGGGTCAGCGTTGAGATTTATCTCCGCGAAACTCCCCGCCCTGCCCACGGTCAGTAGGGGACACCTATGGGCTTGGAAAGGCCGCCGTCCGTCGGATGGGACGTTAAGCCGTGGCCCCGTGTGCGGGAGAGCCATACCCTGTGCACGTTAAAGAACACGCTGGATGGCCTTGACGGGAGGCTACCATCTGTCTCCCAACAGCTGTTCCAGTGGGTCCCCTCCCCCAACCTTCTCTGAGCCTTTGGGGTCCATGTGACCTGGCCATTTAGCCCATGGTGTGCAAAAAAGTGCCGCTCAGAGGTAAGACAACCCAACCCAATGTTATACGAAATTCACTTCAAGGGAAAGATTTTGGCCTTAAATGGGCTGGAGATACGAAAATTTCTGATTTAGATTATGCTGATGATTTAGCCCTTTTGGCAAATGATGTTGATGAGATGAACTCTTTCATTCGAGCTGTTGATGAGACTGGTAGTAGAGTAGGTTTGGTTATAAACAGAGAGAAAACTAAAGTGATGAAAATTGGTCAGGCAGGCTGTGATTCAGTTAATCTGAATGGTTGCAGTCTTGAGCAGGTGTCACAGTTTAATTATCTTGGGATAGTGATGTGTGGCATGAGATTAACAGACGAATAGGGATTGCTGCTGGGACTTTTAAGAATCTTTGGAGACAGTGGAGAAATGGGCATATACACCTAAAGACTAAAATTACACTGTATAATAGTTTGGTTCTTTCTAGGGTTAGTTATGGTAGTGAAACTTGTACGCTGTGTAAGCAAGATAACAGGAAACTTGATGCTTTTGATTCTAGATGCTTACACAGTATCTTGGGCATTAGGTGGTTCAACTTTTTAACTAATGATGAGGTTAGGCAAAGCAGTCGCAACCATGTTGCCTCTATGGATAATTATAGATTGGCAAATAGTGTTATGAACAGTGTGCCTAAAGGCCTCAGAAAGAGGGGGAGACCTAGGATGTGGTGGACAGACAATGTCAAACAGGACCTTGTTATAATTGGTGTGGAGTGGTCCAGTGCAGCAGATATAGCTCAGGACAGATATGCTTGGAGAACTAAATTGCACTGTCTGGTTGGACCTCCATAGCCCATGGCTGCTTGAGGATGAAGATGATGTTTTTTGAGTAGTTATTAAGTAGCCATAACTTTTGGAAAAAAATTTTTTGAATAAAATCAGATGCCATTCCAATGTTTTTACTAAGAGAAGTCTTACACATATTTTTTCTAATAGAATCCTTGAGGGTCACTTGAACCCCTCTGCTTCATTTTAGATGGAATGGCTCTCATATGAATAAAAAAGCTAATTCTTTCTGAATAACAGAAAATTTTTATTAGGACTTTTCAACTCTGCTCAGTCAAATAAAAGAATCGACATTGGAATTTTTGTACCAAATATTCAATCAACAGAAATCAAGTCATGCTATATACCAAATAAGAGCATTTAATTGTTGTTAAGAAAACAATAAAAATTAAAAGAAACTGATTAAAGTTTTTTATGAATTTAAAAAGAAAAAAGTTTCGTTGTACTTTTTCCATTTTAATTCAAGTAAAAAACTTCCCAAAATTGATTTTGCCATATTTCAAAAGTATTTCATTACTTAAATGTAAATAATATATAAAATTTGTATCATTACTTAAATTTCCATTTCTTGATTATTTTTTTTTTAATTTTTCATTTTGCAAACTAGGTATAATGGAGATTTTTTTTTACTGATTAGTAAACTCTAAGGTGTAGTAATGAGTGAGAAAAAAAAATGAAAGTTAAATGAATGAAAATTTTATTTTACTTTAATGACACACTGTAATTTAAATAGAAACCAAAAAATATATAAATAAAAAGGGATAAAGAGCTGAGGAAAAATTAAATAAAAATATTGGAAAGCAAATAAATATTGGAAAGCAAACACTTCTAGATCAATTTGCATTAGATACTGCTGCAGAAAAGTTGACTTCATAACAATGTCAAAAACATATTAAAAACTTTTCAAATTCTGAATGCTAGTTGTGACATTACTTCAATTTTATTTAAAATAATACTAAAATATATCCTACTTTTAAAAATCAAACTTTTTGTTATGTCTTAATCAGATATCTCTTAAGGTTATTGACATTTGAGGTCACATATAATGATTCCTTTTTGGTCAAGTTTCAGATAATTCTTCTTTCTAAATGCAGTATATATTTGATGCAGTAAATAATTCTAAAACAGAAAAATATTTACATCACCAATGTTAAACTCCTTGGAATCAATATTTTGCTTCTGAATCAGGAACGACCAAAAATTTGTGTGATTCACCATCGGAAGAAATAAAATATTTCTGCAATCCCCCTCCCCTCCAAAAAATGGAGTTTTATGGATCAACTTTATTCAAAACATCATTACAAGTTATTGCAAACAAATTACAAAAAAAACTAATAACAAATGCAAAAAAAATTGCAAAATTTCAATAATTGTCCAATGCCTGGCATTATCCTTAACACTGCACAGTCAAGTTCCACTCTCAAGTATGCACAAAGTTTCAGATAAAAAAAACTGCATAGGGATTACATGCCAGTCACATGCTGAAAAAAATATTTTTTTTCCCATTTGTTAGATATATCTTATAAATGATAAAGATAGTTTCAAAATATTGAAACAGTTGTAAATGGTAAAATATACCAAGGAGGGGACATATCACTACTCTTCTGTAAGAATGACCTACAATGAAAACAAAGTAGTTAGTGCATATCTAGGAGCTTAATTCAAAACATAAAGTGAAAGAAAAATTATTTTCTTTCTGTTAATTTTTTCATAACCTTCTTTGAGAAAGGGCTAGGTTTTTGTCAACTTGCTCAGTCAAATAGAAATGCAAGCGTTAGAATTTTTTTTGCCAAATAATCAATTAACAAAAATAGGTCTTATATTATACCAAATTGAAAGTAATTTAATTCTGAACTGCATGACAATAAATTATTTAAATAGATGTACAAGATATTAATATGACATTTTCACAGTGATATAGTAAAAAAAATTAAAAATTAAAAAAAAAACTTTTTCTGTATGGCCCTTAAAAGTAGAAAATAAACCTAAAGCATATCGATGATACAATCAGTCACTGAGTTTGTATTCACTTTAAAGGAAGATAGTTTGCCGGCAATCTTGTGGAGTAGGTAAATTGGCACCTTATCTCCCTTTGCAGTGAATATGAACTCAGTTGCTTATTGCACCATCAATATTCTTTAGGTTTATTTTCTACTTTTTAGGTCCATATAGAATGATAGGTATTGAAAAAAAAATTTAATTTCATTTATATATATTTTTTGTTCTCACTAAAAGCACATATCGTCAAAAACTTTCATTTGATATATGTCTCATAAACATCGAGCACATTTTCCCCCACTTTTGGTGTCATATTTGAGGTAGCCCATGACATTGGAGACATCACAAGCTTTAATTTGAGATATGACTTAAGAACCCCATAAATATCTGCCCCCCCCCCCCCCCACTTATCAGGGGGAATAGTGGGGCAAAATTCAAAACAGTTTATGACTCATTGTATGAGCTTTCATTTGACACCTTACTCATAGGTGCGGGGGTGGCTAAGTCAGTAGTGCTCCAGGCTCGTAATTTGCAGTTTCCAGGTTCTATTCCCAGCTGGGTCAGCATTGAGATTTATCTCTGTAAAACTCTATGCCCTACCCACTTCCAGTAGGGGACACCAATGGGCTTGAAAAGCTGCCCTCCATCGGATGGGACATAAGCCTGTATCCCCCTGTTTAAGAGAGCTATACCATGTGCGTGTTAAGAACATACTGGATGGTCTCGATGGGAGGCTACAGTCTGTCTCCCAAGAGCAATTCCAGTGGGTCCCCTCCCCCAACCTTCTCTGACTCTTTGGGGTCCTTGTGACCTGGCCATTTAATCCATTCTGTGCTAAAAAATGTCACTCAGAGGTAAAACAACCCAAACTCATAATTGTAGACCCTTGTGTTTGGAAGATATAGTAGAATGACTATCACATTCCATGCTTTTTAGGGGGGAAGAAAGATGTTGGGTCAAATTTTTATAGTATACGACACTCCCCACATCAGTAGCTTTCATTTGACATGTAGCGTGTTACTTTCAGCATTTGCATTCAGGAGATACAGAGAAACAATCATTTTCATATTTCTCCTCTCTTTTGTGCAGAAGAAAGCATGGGGGGGGGTCAGTTTTTCATAGCTTATGACACTCCCTGCATCAGAAATTTCATTTGACGTATAGCTTGTTACTTTTGGCATTCACATTCTGGAGATATAGCGGAATAATAGTTTTCACATTTCCTCATTTTTATGAGGGAAGAAGGTATGGGGGGGGGGGGTCATTTTTTTTATATTCTATGACACTCAGCATCTCACAAGCTTTCATTTGAACATAGCTTGTTACTTTCCACACTCACATTCGGAAGATATAAGGTAACAATCATTTTCACACACACACACCATTTAGTGAGGAAGAAGGCATCGGTGGTCAATTTTTTATAGCCTACAACATTCATTTTCACACACACACACCATATATATATATATTTCACACACACACACTACATGTCAAATGAAGCTACTGATGTGGGGGACACTCCCCACATCAGTAGCTTTCATTTGACATGTAGCGTGTTACTTTCAGCATTTGCATTCAGGAGATACAGAGAAACAATCATTTTCATATTTCTCTTCTCTTTTGTGCAGAAGAAAGCATGGGGGGGGGGGGTCAGTTTTTCATAGCTTATGACACTCCCTGCATCAGAAATTTCATTTGACGTATAGCTTGTTACTTTTGGCATTCACATTCTGGAGATATAGCGGAATAATAGTTTTCACATTTCCTCATTTTTATGAGGGAAGAAGGTATGGGGGGGGGGGGGGGGTCATTTTTTTTATATTCTATGACACTCAGCATCTCACAAGCTTTCATTTGAACATAGCTTGTTACTTTCCACACTCACATTCGGAAGATATAAGGTAACAATCATTTTCACACACACACACCATTTAGTGAGGAAGAAGGCATCGGTGGTCAATTTTTTATAGCCTACAACATTCATTTTCACACACACACACCATATATATATATATTTCACACACACACACTACATGTCAAATGAAGCTACTGATGTGGGGGACACTCCCCACATCAGTAGCTTTCATTTGACATGTAGCGTGTTACTTTCAGCATTTGCATTCAGGAGATACAGAGAAACAATCATTTTCATATTTCTCCTCTCTTTTGTGCAGAAGAAAGCATGGGGGGGGGGTCAGTTTTTCATAGCTTATGACACTCCCTGCATCAGAAATTTCATTTGACGTATAGCTTGTTACTTTTGGCATTCACATTCTGGAGATATAGCGGAATAATAGTTTTCACATTTCCTCATTTTTATGAGGGAAGAAGGTATGGGGGGGGGGGTCATTTTTTTTATATTCTATGACACTCAGCATCTCACAAGCTTTCATTTGAACATAGCTTGTTACTTTCCACACTCACATTCGGAAGATATAAGGTAACAATCATTTTCACACACACACACCATTTAGTGAGGAAGAAGGCATCGGTGGTCAATTTTTTATAGCCTACAACATTCCATGTGTCAGAAGCATTCATTTGACATATCACTTGTTACTTTCATCCTTCATGTTCTGGAGATAATAGCTTAAGAATAGTTTTCACATTTTCCCTTTTTTTAGGGGGGGAAGAAAGCATTTGGATCTTTTTTATAGCCTATGACACTCCCCACATCACAAGCTTTCATTTGGCATATAAATTGATAAGTTTCTCCATTGCGTTTCAAAAGATATGATGGAATAATTTTTGTAAAATCCACAAACCGACCAACCAACAAATGTTAAAGCCAAAAGGAATTGGAAGATGGGTATAAATGCTTTGGTAAGGCAATTAAGCCGTAATTATGGAAGACCCGATGAATAAAAATAGAAAACTGATTTCTGAGCCAAAGAAATCCATTTTGCTTCCATATCCAAGATTCATTCATTCTCAGGTTACAATAAAAGATGAAAGTTTTTATGACTGAAAAACCAAGAATTAACAAATGATCTAAAGTAATGCTAAAAAAAAATGCAACAACAAGTTATGACTTCCTCACCATAAAAAAAAAACAACCAAGCAAGCATGGGAATTAATTTGGAAAGTGAAATTGCTTGCATAAAGAATAAAATCAAAAACTGAAAAATAACAAATCAGCACTTTAGCATCGATTTAAATCTTAGAGGAAAATATGTCTTGAGCCGGATGGAATACGAACCCACAATCTCCTGATAACATGTCAGGTGCTCTGGGCCACTGAGCTACTGGCCGCCGATCAAGATCTCCTCTAATTAGCACTATGAACATTCCTTTTATGTTTCATATTGGCGCTAGTCAGGCACTTTTAGCCACAAGTGGCATTTATATTTGCCAATAGATGGAAGCATGTATTACAAGTATACAGATAATAAATAATGAAATAGGCTCGACATATTCAATCAAGTAACAAATCAGCACTTTAGCATTGATTTAAATCTTAGAGGAAAAATCTTGATCGGCGGCCGGTAGCTCAGTGGTCCAGAGCACCTGAGATGTTATCAGGAGGTCGTGGGTTCATATCCCACCCGGCTCAAGACAGTTTTTCCTCTAAGATTTAAATCGATGCTAAAGTGCTGATTTGTTACTTGATTGAATACATCAAGTTTATTTCATTATTTATTATCTGCATACTTGTAATACATGCTTCCATCTATTGGCAAATATAAATGCCGCTTGTGGCTAAAAGTGCCTGACTAGTGCCTATATGAAACATAAAAGGAATGTTCATAGCGCTAATTAGAGGAGATCTTGATCGGCAGCTGGTAGCTCAGTGGTCCAGAGCACCTGACATATTATCAGGAGGTCGTGGGTTCGTATCCCACCCGACTCAAGACAATTTTTCATCTAAGATTTAAATCGACGCTAAAGTGCTGATTTGTTACTTGATTGAATACATCGAGCTTATTTCATTATTTAACTGAAAAATATTCTCATGACTGACCAAGTTTTTAAAAAAAATACACTATCCATGTCATCATCAAAATAAAATTCAAAATGGATGCTCCCTTGAATGAATGTTTCAAGTTAGAATAAAGGTGATATACTGTTCATAAAGGCTGCATATAAATCCATAAACAATAAACTCTGTTGTTAATACCATAAAAAAATTTTGAATATTAAAGTTTGAACTAACTTTTTTAATTTATGTAAATATGTAAAATAGGCATTTCAGAGCTCTTAAATAATGCTAATTTTATCAATTTATTCCTCATGTATCAGAAAATGAAAAGCCTTGTCTCATGCTCAAACTGCCATTAGCACAGTGCAGGAGATGGGATTGCCACAGGCTAAGCTTACTCTCTTATCACTCCCCCACTAGCTGACAGAGAGCTCCATCGAGTTAATTTAGTTGTTTACTAAATATCTGACCATCTGTATTCTCAATAAAACAAAGTCAGGTGCCAAGGAAACTTTTGTTTTTATTGGCAGATTTCAGTGATTTGCACAAAAGTGCAACTGTATGTTTTTGCTTCATTTTAATATATTTTGCAATTTAAACCGATTTTAGTGTTTCTAAACTATTTTTATCATCATTGGATATCTTTTATGAAAGAAATACAAGGAGAAAAATCGATATTCCTTTGGTCATGTCATAGTGTCATAGGAGCATGATATGTGTCATAATCACCTGGTTTCATTTTGAAACTAATTTTTGGTACTAATGAAATGTAATTTGCATTTTTCAAATACTTAGGTGATTTTAATTAGTGTTGTTTAGAGATGACTAAATATGGAAACAGCAAACTTTTAAATATTACAAACGATTTATTTTATGATAGAAATTTATAATTTCAGTATAGAGTGTTGAGAGATTTTCCACTGACAGCAACTTTCTACCCCCTTTTCTAAGAGGGATGTGACAAAAGCAACTTTTTTTTAAATTAAAGGAATGAAAGACAAATACTTTTAATGTTGTATATATACTAATAAAACACTACCATTTGCATATCCCCTTCCCCCATCATCCATTATCTCAAATTAAAACTTTTAAGGAGGGAAAAGGTAAATGAAAAACTTCATTCTCTTTGAAAACAAGATTCCCTTATGTGCCAGACAATGTGTTCTAGTTTTTACATATGTCAACAGTTCTTAAACTTCAGTCGGCTGGATTCCATATTTTTTGCCAATAAACAAAGCAGAATACTAAGCATATTTTGATACTGTATAGGTTACCTTAAGCAATTCAATTTAGATTAAACTGAGAAAAATACATTAAAATATATGTATTACAGGAATTTGAATCCCTGTTGAGAACACTTATTAGACTCCAATTTAAGAACTGCTGACTTATGATGTAGTTGTGTTTACCTACACTGATGCTCAAAATTAAAGGATAATGTATAAATTTGTACATAACTCAAAGTATTTTTAAGGGAATGCAATGAAATTTGGTAAAGAGGTTTATTATTACATTGCAAATGTAACTCAAACAGAAGAAATTCATAATCATAATGTGCATGCATTAAGATCATAATTGTGCAGTTAATATGAAGGAACAGTCTATGGAATAATACTTAGTCTGTTACATATGACATGGTATGTTAATATGGAGTATGATCACCCCAGACAGCCATTCAGCTCAAGCAATGACTCTTCATACTGTTTAGGAGGGTATTTATGAGGTCTTGAGATATTAATGACCACTCCTCGACAAGTACTGTTCCGATTTTGTGGAGTGTTCTGGGAGGGGACTGGGGAGCTCCAATTCATCTCCCTAGAGCATCCCACACATGCTCAAAGGGATTGAGGTCAGGAAATCTAGGTAGCCACTCCATATAGCAAATATCTTCCTCTTTGAGAAAATCATCGACCACATGAGTTCAGTGAGGGTGGGCATTATTGTTCATAAGAATAAAATCTGGACTGTGGCTCCCTGGAATGTCCTGATATATGGGTTCAGGAACTTGCCTCTGTACTGCAGAGCAGTAACAGAGCCATCTGGAAAGATGTGCAGGTCTGTATGCCCGTTCATCATGATTCCTGTCTCAACCATCACAATACGGCCACCGTGATTAGTCCTTTTCTGTGATATTCGAGGACTGTTACAGGCCCCTGTTCTCTCCAGGTGTGAATACATTGTGAATCAATACTTAGGCTGAATCGCCATTTACCTATGAACATAATGTGCCCACTGGCAAGTGTGTGTTGTCAACTCCACGTTAAACGAGCTTGCCAGGTGGTGGGAGTTAGAGGCACACAAATAACAGGTCTCCTGGCATAAAGGCATTGCTCACGAAGTCTCCTGTAAACGGTATGCCTTGAAACCCTCATTCCTGTAGCTGCTGCAAGCTCCAGACAGTTTCTAGCAGTCATCACTCTGTTCCATCTGGCAGTAAGACTCATATTGTGATCATCTGCAGCAGTTGTGGCCCTGGGACAGCCTTGTCCTGGTCGATAATGAACATCTCCTGTCTGTTGAAACTGTCCCCAAAGTCTTGACAGGACATTTTGTGAAACATTCAATGCTATGGAAACTTCTGTCTGTGACTGATCTGCTTCCATCCTTCCAATCACTCTGCGCCACTAAAAATAATCTGTGCGATGCCTTTGGGACATAATCAGTTCAATGTGCAACTAAAGTGAAAGAAAGGGTTGACTAGAACAGCTACAAGCTGTGAGTAGACTCACACATCTTTTTAATGCATTCCTAATTTGCATATTCTGACTTATGTGTGGCAACTAAATGCAGGATAGTTTTCCACTTAGCATATTTTCCATGTTTACCCATTTTCAGTGCATTCTTTTACATATACCAGCAGCAATGTATGTTTTTACCAATTATCCTATAATTTTGAGCACCACTGATTTCTTATTTACTGATTCAAATTATTATTGGAGACTGAAAATGTTATAGTCTAAAAATATGAAATAAAATGTGATTAAAAGTAAAATTCTTATAAATTTAATTTTGACAGGCGGTAAGGCAAATTTTTTTGTTAGACAATACATGTTATATTTTGAAATTAATAATAAAATTGTATTATTTTATTTTACTTTATTCTTTATTAAATTTTAATAATCTTGCTTTGTCATTAGTACCTTTGTGTTGTTGAATGGAGACTTAAATAAACTAGTGATGTTCACAAAATATGCCAAACACTTTGGAAGATTAATCAAAGTGCATAAATTGGTTTCACTTCACATTGCTGATAATGTATCACAATTAAAAGTCTTCAGTAAAATGAACAGAGGCATAAAACTAAAAAAAAAATCCTCAAATATAAGTGATTGCAATGCGAAGCATTTATGTAATTTGATGAAAAATTATTTTCTGAAATGTGGTTTTAAAGTGTATTGTTTAATAGATATGATCATGGGTATCAATAGTGGTGAGGGAAATTTGTGCCCACTGGAAAATTTTATAAAAAATTAATTTAAAATACATGTGTATCAAAAATGAATGTAGTTTTTTCCTTAATAAAATGTAACATTTTTTAAACGTTTTCTTTTTGGAAGCATATTATTTATTAATATGAAAAAATATTTAACATGTATTTTTAATAATTTTTTTTCCATTTTGTTTCCTTATGATTTCTGTTTTCATAATTGCACTCATTAATGAATGCCTCAACCTAAATATTTCTATCCTGAAATATATCCTTTTTGCCCTCTTAATCTTGTCCTGCCCACAGTCAGTAGGGGACACAGACGAGCTTGGAAAGGCCCCCCCATCCGTCTGATGGGACATTAAGCTTTGTCTCCATGTGCAGGAGAGCCATATCCTTTGCCCATTAAAGAACACACTGGATGGGGTTAACAGGAGGTTTCAATCTGTCTCCCAACAGCTGTTCCAATGGATCCCTCCCCCAACTTTCTCTGAGCCTTCAGGGTCTTTGTGGCCTGGCCAATTAGTCCATTGTGTGTAAAAAAGTGTTGCTCAGAGGTAAAACAATCCAAAGCCCTCTTGAGCCTAAAAACTTGAGATGGTTCATTCAAATTGATTACACTTACTAATTAACAAAAAGCCCTAATCTGCTCATTTGAAGCTGATCACATTTGAGATGAAAATTTTTTAAATTATGCTTGTCTTTCTAAATTAGGTAAATGAAACTTTTCCTATACATGTAATTGTATACAAACAATATTTGAGAGGTTTTCAAGTATAAATAAAAAAAATAAATACCTCCTCAAGCAGCTGCTTACCACAAAGGTCTGACAGGAGCCTGTTAGTTTATATGCCATAGTAGAAGGTCTGTGAGGATGGCAGGACCTCAACAGGAAAACAACACACACAACCATGCCTTACCCGGGGCTCGAACCCAGGTCCTGTAGATCAGTAGCTAAGCGCGCTACAGAATAATATTAAGGAGGCACCAGTTTGGAATATTTTTGTTCAAGGATCTGGCATAAAAGAAGCTGAAGACCTTTCAGAAAACCAATTAAACTGAAAGGTATGAAACCACTCTTAACATCGATATCAGATTTAGAGAAAAAATTGTCTTGAGCTGGGTGTGTTATGAACCTATGACCTCTCCATAACATGCCAAGTGCTCAGACCATTGAACTACTGGCTGTCAATCATGATCTCTGTTCAATATGAACTTGTCCAGTATATCGTCAAGTCATTAGAGTATATCATTTCATTAAAGATCTTGATCTGTGGCCAGTAGCTAGCAGAACACCTCACATGCTATCAGGAGAGTTTTGGTTCATATCTCACACAGCTAAAGGAAATGTTTCCTCTAAATTTGATATCAATGTTAGAGTAGTTTCATACCTGTCAAGAAATTTATTAAGTAACCAATTAAACTGTCTGTTGCAAAATTACAACCAGTCAACAGAAATAGATTGTATTATAGGCCAAAGTTATGTGTGGGGTAGGTGGATAGAAGGATGGATGGATGGATGCATGCATGCATGCATGCTAGCTAGCAAAACAAGAATTTTAAACTTCCCATTTCAATTATTAGAGAATATAGAAAAGAAGCACTAAAAATACTTGTGGGAACAATGGGAAATAATAACATTGTGTCTCAGAAACTATATGCAAAATCCTGTAACACTGCTGAAGAAGCATATCATATAAAATCAGGTGACTTTTTAAAAATGAATACAAAAAATTGAATAATAATGAAAACAGCCAAGACTTTTCTTCAAAATGTGTCATGATAAGGTTAATTCACTCAGAATTTGAACCATAGTATGCTAATGCCTAATTTTCTTTGAAAGATAAGCTGAAAAGGATCATAGAAAGGTCTTTAACCCTTATAGTCTCAACTTAATTTTGCTGGACTAACATTGTTTGGAGCATGATATTATTTTTATTTGAGCCCAAATTTGCTTCCTGTTGTAAAAAAAATTAAATTAAAAGAAAAATTATAATTTGAATTTTAGTTTTATTTTTAAGAAAAAAAAAATCCTGCATTATAAATACAGTCGGCCCTTGACTTTCGCTGGTTTAACTTTTGCGGATTTGATTATTCACGAGTTTGCCATCAATAATTAAATGGGAATTTTTTTTAGTTTTGTGGCCTACTGTGGAAAATCACAGACGAAGCAAGTAGATTAGAAAATGTAAAGAAAACTAAAAAAAAAGTTCAGTAAGTCATAAATCCATAAAATATATGCATTATTAATCTATTTTATCATTTACTACCATAAATATATACAAAAATTTGTTACAAAAAGTTAATTTTGGAAAAAGTTTCAATACACTAAAAGAACTGTGTGGCTATTTTTATGACATCAACCTGTCTAGATACGTTCCTTGAAGGTGAAAGAATTGGTAGAAGAGATATTGTCTACGTACACCAACATTTTTAAAGAAATGAAAAGGCAAAAAAGCCAAACTGAAATCGTGATTTATTTCAAGAGCAATAAGATTTTAAAGTTTATCCTTCAAACTATTTGCATAAAGTTTTTAGGAGAAAACTCGGAAGCTTTTCGGAGCAAAGACTGCGCTCTGTCTCTGGGGAAAGTGATGCTATGTAGTGTACTATACAGCAAGAACTGTGTGTCAGAAGTGTTTGTATTTCATCATCATCTGTACATAGTCATCACTAGACTTGTCATTGTGTGCAAAACAAAGAATAATTTAAAAGCATAAAATTATTAAAGTTTATAAAACACAATACTGTATTGTACTGTATATAGCTGTGTTTTATAAACTTTAATAATTTTACTGCTATCTAAATACTGTACATGTATTTAATTGCATACTGTACATGTATTGTGTTACCTCTCTCTTACTCTCTCTGTGTGTTAGCCTACATTGTTCATACTGTAATTTTAAATTTATGAAACATACTGTTGCAGTACAGTGTATTGTTTTACTTTTTGTGTGTGTTAAATATGGTTAAAAGTATTAGGAGTTAATGTTTGGGGAGGGGGGGGCTAAGAGATATTCACTTTTTCCACATTTGCAGTGGGCCTGCACCCCTAACCCCCGTGAATGTTGAGGGCTGACTGTATATTACATTTTCTCAATACAGGAGATAATTTTCAAAAATGTATTTTATTTAACAGTTTTATACACTGAAGTCCCATTGAATTAGGGATAGCAACCTAGTAACGAGTTGTACCCCCTCTGGCTTTGATAACGGCTATCACACGACGGGGCAAGAACTCCACAAGCTTGCATAAATGTTCCATAGGTATTGCAAACCATGCATCCTCCAGAGCTATCCACAATTCTCTCAAGGTTGTTGCTGATGTAACATGGACCTGAACACTCTGCTCGACGATATCCCAAAGATTTTAGATAGGATTTAAATCTGGACTTCTAGGTGGCCAATTCATTATTTCAAAGTCAGCAGAATGCTCCTGCAACCATGCAGTAGTCAGCCTGGACCTGTGAGATGAATGGTTGTCTTGCTGGTAGACGCCATATCCATTGGGATGCATGATGACCATAAATGAGTGTAAATGGTCAGCCATGAATTCTATGTACCGGGATACATTGAAAGTCGACATTGAGAGACAACAAAGGTCCCACAGACATCCAACTGAAGACACCCCAGGCTGTCACTGAGACACCACCAACTTGTACTGTTCCGACCTGATATGCAGGATTCATGGGGTTGGCACCATATCCTCAGTTTCCCATCAGCGTGATGAAGTTTAAATTAGGATTCATCACTCCAGGCTATCCATTACCAATTTTCAATGGTTTAGTTTCGATGTTCTTTAGCCCAAGCAAGGAAAACCTGGCGTCGTGCCATTAGAAGTGGGACTCTCGTAGGTCAGCGGCTCCCGAAGCCGAGACAATGAAGTGGGCATTGCACGGTCTGTGCACTGACATCCCGGCTGGAACCTGCATTCAGATGGGAGGTGATTTCAGATAATGTCTGGCCCTTATCGGTCCATACAATGCTAGTCAGACAGTGAAGCCCACAATCATTCAAGGCTGGTTCTCCCTTGCAGTTTGTTTGGGTGCTTGATTTTTTTGCCAGAATTTTCATACTCCCGGAACACTTTTGAAACTGTCATACAAGAAAATCCAAGTTCATTGACACACAGTTTCAGAGATCAAGTGTCTGTCCCATCCGTTGCGCACTTCACATTTGCCCTCTGTCAAATGCATCTAAATCCTGCACCTTTCTCATTATGTTTCTCATGACGAATGCTTGGGGTAGCCAAAGCTGTCAGCTTTGATTATATGACCAGAGTTTCAGCCATGCATGCTCGCAAATGCGGGACTTGCAGTACTGAATTTGGATAATGTCTCCTATCCCAAATTCAGTGGCACTTCAATGTATGGGTTAAAATAAATTTTCAATTAGTGTTACCATATTGGCATATGGAGGCTGAATGGATTTAAACCTTATGCTGCCACAACCTATAAAATCAGGTTCACAAAGCCTGCATATATGACCATGAACCATAAACTCAGTCATTTTGTGAACCTGATTTTATAGGTTGTGGCAGCATAAGGTTTAACCCCTTTCAGTCCCCATATGCCCATATGGTAACACTAATTGTAAAACTATTTTTTAAATATTAAAATAACTTTTTTTTGTTTATATATATGTGTGTGTAAAAGACATTTCAGAGCTCCCCAAAATAATGCAAAGTTTTTAAATTTTTTCCTCAACTTGATGTGTCAGAAAATAAAATGCTCTTTTTCTTGGGGTGAGGGTGGCTCAGTCGGTAGCGCGCCAGGCTCGTAATCTGTAGTTCCCAGGTTCGAGTCCCAGCTGGGTCAGTGTTGAGATTTATCTCTGCAAAATTCCCCACCCTGCCCACGGTCAGTAGGGGACACCGATGGGCTTGGAAAGGCGGCCGTCTGTCGGATGGGACGTTAAACCGTGGCCCCCTCGTGCAGGAGAGCCATACCCTGTGCACGTTAAAGAACACACTGGATGGCCTTGATGGGAGGCTACCATCTGTCTCCCAACAGCTGTTCCAGTGGGTCCCCTCCCCCAACCTTCTCTGAGCCTTCGGGGTCCATGTGACCTGGCCATTTAGCCCATGGTGTGCAAAAAAGTGCTGCTCAGAGGTAAAACAACCCAACTCTTTCTCTTGCTCAAATTGCTCAAAATTTCTCTTGCTCAATTAGCACAGATTATGCTTACTCTGTAGCTGCTGTTCAATATTTAGAGCATTCCTCTATTAGACTGAGAACTCCAGTGAGTTAATTGATTTATTTAGTAAACATCAACCATAATAAAAAAAAAACCTTAATAAAACGAAGTTAAATGCCAAGGGAACATTTTTTTATTGGAGGTTTTCAATGTTTTGTACGATTATACAGCCCTATATGCTTTTGCATCATTTTAATATATTTTGTAATTAAAAACTTTCAACTTTTCTAAATAACTTTTATCAGGTATCTTTTATGAAAGGAATATGAAGAGAAAAATCGATATTTCTTTCATCATGCCATAGGGGTGTATTATTGATCGGTAGCATCATAGAAGCATGATATCAATCAGCAAACATCATAGTTTTGATTTCAAACTTAGTCCGCTCATGTTAGGCTGTAAAAAAAATATCCCCTCAAACAGCCACCATACTAGAAGGTCTGTGAGGATGGTGGGACCTAAGCAGAAAGACAAACATCCATGCCTTACCCAGGTCCCTCTGATCACTAAGCCAAGCGGGGCAGGGGTGGCTCAGTCGGTAGCGCGCCAGGCTCGTAATCTGCAGTTTCCAGGTTCGAGTCCCAGCTGGGTCAGCATTGAAATTTATCTCCGCAAAACTCCCCGCCCTGCCCACGGTCAGTAGGGGACACGATGGGTTTGGAAAGGCCGCTGTCTGTCGGGTGGGACGTTAAGCCGTGGCCCCGTGTGCGGGAGAGCCATACCCTGTGCACGTTAAAGAACACGCTGGATGGCCTTGATGGGAGGCTACTATCTCCCAACAGCTGTTCCAGTGGGTCCCCTCCCCCAACCTTCTCTGAGCCTTTGGGGTCCTTGTGACCTGGCCATTTAGCCCATGGTGTGCAAAAAAGTGCTGCTCAGAGGTAAAACAACCCAACCCACTAAGCCAAGCTTGCTAATCACTTAGCCATGGGATACAGATTGGATATTTATGCTGCTTTCAGAAAGTACTGAAATGTTTTTTGCATTTTGTTTTGGTGCTGAAATATAGTTTTTGAAGAATAAACCAATAGATATTATATTATCAAGTTGAATTGGAAAATCACGAGATTTTGTAAAATATTTCATGGACTCAATTGACTGCAAAAAATCAACTGATGCTGATCAGTTGACTTTTTTATATTCAGGAGAGGGGTATTGATTCCACTACTTCTAGGATTATTTATATTTCATCTCAAATATATATTGCAATTAGGAAAAAATAATTAATCAAAACTGGACCAAAAAATTGAATCATTGGTTGTATGAGACTTAAAAAGGTGGCTACTTTAGGAAACTTCTGATAATTATAACAAAATTTTAAAGGACTTTTTCATATTTTAAATTAAAGTAATTTCGTAACTAGAATTCAGAATTTGTAATTTTTAAGCCAAGTTTTTCTCACTTTCATAAAGTTCAGTTTTCCATAGTGGTCTGTATCTAATGCACATTGATCTGGAAGGCTTCAATCTCAATTTCAGTGGTAAAAATTAACTACCACTTTGAAGTATTTTTAATTTCTTCACAGCTTTTTATCTCTTTTTACTTATTTATTTTTCAGTTTTTATTTAAATCTTGTTTTAAATCATTTTTTTAACACTACTACCTTAGTCTTTGAGTTGCTGAAGAGGGGAAAAAAATCAGATTTGTACATTTGTTTGCAAAAATGACCAATACCCAGCTTGCCATTAAAAGTGCAACACCAGGAAAGACAAGAGGTATCAAAGCCATATTTAGTGAATATATAGCTTATGTTACAAGGATCAAATGATTACAAATACATCTCGGTTAGACTTGTGGAATACAAAGAAATCAGTATCTTGTGTGAACGGCAATACTGCTGCTTCGCCATCCGGCATTGAGAGGATGAGACATCAGATGTGTGTTTCGGGAATGTCAGTCCATGCAGTTTCGATACATTGCCAAAGTTCATCTGTTGTGGCAGCTGCTGGTGTCTGGTGTGCTAGTTGTCGTGAGATCATGGACCAGATATGTTTGATTGGGGACAGATCCGGTGAATGCGCAGGTCAAGGCAGAAGTGTCACATGGTGGCTATCCAGGAATTGTTGGACGATGCATGCCACATGTGGTCAGGCATTGTTCTATTGGTAAATGGCACCAGAGAGTCCCTGAAGATGAGGTACAACCACAGACTCCAACACCTCAATGATGTAACACTGCTGTTCAAAGTACTGTAATGCATACAAGGTGCGTGCATGAGTGAAGTCCAATGGCACCCCATACCATAACACCAGGGGCTGGACCTGTATGGTGCTGCATCATTCATGTCTCACTGCCGTGGCCCCGTGTGCGGGAGAGCCATACCCTGTGCACGTTAAAGAACACGCTGGATGGCCTTGACGGGAGGCTACCATCTGTCTCCCAACAGCTGTTCCAGTGGGTCCCCTCCCCCAACCTTCTCTGAGCCTTCAGGGTCCATGTGACCTGGCCATTTAGCCCATGGTGTGCAAAAAAGTGCCGCTCAGAGGTAAAACAACCCAACCCAACTCTCTTGTGGAAGTGAATGGAAGGGGAGTGCTGCCTGATTAGTGTGGCCTACTGATCTGGACAACTATGGCTACTTTTTTTTTTCTACCCTGCTGAGGAGTGGTCAACCACACGGGGTCCTGGTGCTGACCATATAAACCTACTGAACTGTATTAAGGCTCTGGGCTTGATTATGGATCCTGATTTTGCTGCACTGGTGGGCTTCTGTGGAGGGAAAATCTTCCGTTGTGTTTTTTGTTTGTGGGTTCACAACCCCAAGTGAATAGATTCACAGGATATGTTTTTCAGCTGGTGGATAATCCTGAGCAGAGGTCATCGCAGGCACCTGAACTCTTTGCTTCTATTGGCATCGTCAAATTGTACATTGGAGGAAGTCTTCTGTGTCTTACCACCACTAAAGGCTGAAGCCTTTAGTGGTGGGGGAAATGTCTTTGCCCCATGTCTGTGATTAGGGGGCTGTTTGATATTGTCGGCATTCTCTCTCTCAATAAACATAGTTTCTTTAAATATCCCACTAACCTTTTTCTTCCCATAGGTAGTTGGAATGTGTCACACAAGAATTCCACTGTTATAATTTAGATATTCTTGGCTTGCAAGATACCAGATGGACTGATAAAGGTCAGATTCTTAAAAATAATCTTAAATTTCTCTTTTCAGGGAGGGAAGACAATAAACATCACCAAGGCATGGGTCTGCTTCTCAGCAGACACGCTAGTGATGCTCTTCTAGGATATGAATGCATTCGTAAAAAATTTTTTACAGCAAAATTTCAGACAAGCATTAAATACTTGAAGAATGTTATCTGCTGTTAAATGCCCCCACTGAGGATCCCGATGAAGATGAGAAGGATAGGTTTTAGTTTAGTAAAATCACAATAATAGCTGTACAATAAATTGTATAAAATTACCTATTTTCAAACATAAGGAGTGCTTACAAAATATCATTGTAATGCTTATATTACAACTATATTTGATCCAAACATTATCAATCAATCTAAGTGATATATTTCCATAACGTATACTAGGTTAGTTGACAAAAATATTGATATTTACCAGTGATAGTTGCTGGTGTATCTACTTGCATAGGCACATTAGATGTCTAACATGACATATAATTTCCATGTCAGACTTTGTGAGCAATCTTTGATGTTGAAGAATGCAATTTAGATACCGTTAACAAGAAACCAGTCCTCAAGGGCATGATGTTATAGATGTCATTTCATAACAATGTAGTACAGTTGTAATGCAGCTAAATTATTACTTCATATTCGTAGTTCTTCAGGTGTGCTGGTATAATCCCAATGATACCATGTGTCTTCTATATTTCTTGCAACTATAGAGTACTTAAAGCTGTAGTTGTACCATTAACTAAATGTTCTCATGTAAACTATATTATATGATTTGCAGCACTTGTTTCTATATCACTAGTGTATATCACAGATGGATCCACAAAATGCACTTTTATTACTGTTTGAGACATAGATGCATACTTTTAAACATTTTAAGACCGAGAACATTAGTATAAAAACAGGATAAAAATGCTTTCATACCCCTGCCTCCGATGTTAAGACAGTGAACATTTTTTCGGCGCTCCAACAGTTCATTTGAGCTACGCGCGTTTCTCCATAGTTGCATATTACAGCGTCATCAGGCTCTAGTGGTGTCAAGAGTGGCGTGTTACTTATACATTTCCCAGTTCCTACGTTGTTGATCATGTGATATTACGCAATGCTTGATGATTGGGTGTTTAGGAGAAGGTTCCATGCAGATGGAATAGGTGCTATGTCACTGTTGCATAAATTATGAGGTGTGTGGATTAGCATCTTTTCGGCATAATTCAGCTGAAATTTAGTCCTTGGAGCAATTAAGGGTTTGTATTATACTTTATTTATTTGAATTTTATTTTCTATTATAGTTTGAGCGTAAGCTGTGTTTGGAATTTGTTTATTTAAATCAGATTGATGCTCTTTCATGCGATCAACGTATTGTCTATGGGTTTTACCTTATATGTTTATTCTTTCCGTCAAGTAAATTTAAGGAGTCAGGTATATTGAGTTGATAAACTCTGCCGGTGGGATCTAATAAAACTATCTCTAATAACTCTAAATATATCTAAACTAAACATATCTAAATATATCTCTAAACTCTAATAAAACGTGAATTTTGTGGCTCGATCATTAATTAGTAAGTTTTTAATTGTATTGTTAACTGTTGTGGGTAATGCAATATTATATTTTTTTAATGTAGTATGTAATGTTTTCGAAATGCCTGTCATGTAAGGAAAACTGTATGCATAGGTTGTTGTTTTACATCCTGATTTGGAATTGGCTGAGAGTTTTTTAAGACAATGAATTTAGCATTATGTTGCCATCTTTTTAATTGTTGCATGGTATAACCTGCTTCTTGGGCAGTTTTAGTAATATATTCTATTTCGGTATCAAATGTTAAAGCCTCGGAGCAGTATCTGTATGCCCTAATATATAATGGTAAAATGCTAGATTTTTTGTATCTTAATGGATGTGCAGAGTCGGCTGGTATATATGTGGGAATATATGTTATTTTACAATATACAGTAGTATCACAATAGTTATCATTACGTTTTATTAATATAACTAGAAAAGATAATTGTCGTGTTTCTTCGGATTCCAATGTAAATTTAATTGTAGGTAATATATTATTAATAATGTTTATAAATTCTGTGAGTTTCTCTACATCGTTTGGTCAAAAAATTAATATGTCATCCACATACCTGATGTACAGTGATGGTTTGTATTGAGATTTATTAAGTGCAGTTTCCTCAATGTGACACATAACAACGTCCGACATGAGTCCAGACAGAGGTGATCCCATTGGGACCCCCTCCATCTGGAGCCATGTCTTCATGTTCACATCGAAGAAATTTGATGAGGTGGCCAGGTCAAGAGCCTCATGCATACTAAAATACTCTGGTACAGTGGGCCTGGCCATCCGTAACCACTCAGTCTTTAAGCACATCTTCGCATCCAACACGGGCATGTTTGGATACAAAGACACAACATCAAAAGAGTGCACGGTAAGGTGCTTATTAACTATTGCATTCTGAATCTTGAATATTGCTTCATGACAGGAAGTAATGATATTATCTGTGGGGAGGAAATATATTTGGAAAAACTTATGTAATGCATTTTTTAAATGGTAAGTGGGTGATTTACGTTTGCTTAGGATTAGTTATGGCAGTGAAACTTGGACAGTTTGTAAACATGATCACAGGAAACTAGATGCATTTGATTCTAGATGCTTACACAGTATCTTGGGCATTAGGTGGTTCAACTTTGTAACTAATGATGAGGTTAGGCCAAGGAGTTGGCAACCTCCTTTAAGCAGCATATTGTGCAGAGGGAGACTCCGTTGGTTTGGCCATGTTGCCCGTATGAATAATTATAGATTGGCGAATAGGGTTATGAACAGTGTGCCTAAAGGCCTCAGAAAGAAGGGGAGACCTAGGATGCGGTGGGCAGACAATGTCAAACAGGACCTTGTTGAATTGGTGTGCAGTGGCCAGATGCAGTAGATGTAGCTCAGGATAGACTTGCTTGGAGAACTAAATTGCACGGTCTGGTTGGACCTCCGTAGCCCATGTCTGCTTGAGGATGATGATAGTAAAGGTCTAAAAGGGTAGTTATTTTTATGTAGTTTAATTTTTACGAAGAGTTGAGGGATGTCCGGGTATATTGGTGGATAACATTTATTAGCAACTTCTTTCGATAGAAAGGGATCATTTTTCAATTTACATAATTTATTTAATATATTATTAATAGGATTGCATGAAACAGGTTGACATTTCAATTGCATCAAAGTTTATTCGATTTTCTCATTATACTGTTGTTTATCTATCAGTACTATTTGATTAGTTTTATCAACTAAAAGTATTTTTATATCATTGTTTTCTTTTAATTGCTTTAAAATTTTAATATCCTTATTGTTATTGTTTATACTTTGTACATGCTTTATGGTTCGATATAACCATATAATTATACAAACACTCTCTAATAAAACGTGAGTTACTCCCCATCTGCACGTCTTAAATTGTGCGCTGTTAATCCAAATAATTCTAACCATATAATCATTCTTTATCCTTATATTCATATGGTATTTTGTTGATAGACTGTTCTAATTGTGGTATTAGCTTATTTAGGTCAATTTTAGTGTTTTCATAGACAAATTTGGATCCATTTTGTAAAATGGTTCGTTGCTCCGTAGTTAATGATAGTTTAGATAAATTGATAAACTTAGCCTGTGGTTTACTTATATTTACCTTAGGTTTATATCCATGTTGTTCATTTAATAAGTTATTTAATTTAATATTATGGCGTTTTTGTATAATATATGTTTGGCATTCGAGCTTATAGTCCAAATGTCCCATTAACTGAGTTAGATTCGTAACATTTAGCTCTAAATACATATGATATACTTTTACTTCTTTTAATCGTATTTCTTTACGTGTTTCCCTAATGGTTCGTGTTAACATTAGTTACTCAGCCTTTTGTAGAATAGATTTTAGGATATTATTAAATTTATATTTATTTAATCTTAAAGTTTTGGGTATTATTGCAAGTGATTTGCATATAGTTAAGAATTGCAATTTTAATATTAGTTTATGAAGTGTGATACGCTCTCTAATAAAACATGAGTTACTCCCCATCTGCGCATCTTAAATTGTGCGCTGTTAATCCAAATAATTCTAAACACAGCCAGTAAGGTAAAAGTTTAGTAAAATCGCAATAATAGCTGTACAATAAATTGTATAAAATTACCTAGTCTACATTATGTAAATATAAGTCAACTAACCTAGTATATGTTATGTAAATATAAGTTGATCACTTAGATTGGTTGATATGTTTGGATCAAATATAGTTGTAATATAAGCATTACAATGATATTTTATAAGCACTCCTTATGTTTGAAAATACGTAATTTTATACAATTTATTGTACAGCTGTTATTGTGATTTTAGTAAACTTTTACCTTACTGGCTGTGTTTAGAATTATTTGGATAGGTTTTATGGACAACATGAGGATATTTTGAATTCTGTCAAGAAAGGAGATATTACCCTTGTTCTTGGTGACTTCAATGCCCAAGTTGAATTGACTCTGATCAATGCCCAAGTTGACTGACTCTGATCTTTGGGGAGGAGTGATAGGCCCTTTTGGTATTGGTAGCTGCAATGGCAATGGGCAACATCTCCTACAAGTAAGTAAACTCAATGGTTTCAAAATAACTAACACTTATTACAAACACCACAACATACATAAGTACACATGGGTTTCACCTGATGGGCTGCATAAGAATATGATTGTTATATATTAATTAACAGCAAATGGGCTAGTTCTGTTAGGAATACCAGGTCACATAGGGGAGCTGAAATTGGATCTGACCATTACCTTGTTAAAAGTGTCTTGCAACTTAAACTTATAAAGTATTGTGCTAGGGTTTAAAATTTTATTTTTAATACTGAAGCTCTGAAAGACCTAGTTATAGCTAAAGCTTACCATGATAGGTTACTTAATCATTATGACAGTCATGGTTTGCTTTCTGCTGAAGTTGAGAAAGAATGAGACCATTTTAAACGGGTTTTTTTTTTTTTGGACACTAACAGTACTCTTTTAGGAAAAAAGGAGCAGAGGAGGCAGAATTATTTGAGTGATAAGGCACTTGAGCTTATTTCAGAAAGAAAGAACTGCAGGAATGTCCTTAATCAATACCCTACTAGTCCTAATAGAAAGCATTATAGAGAGCTTAATAAACGTGTAAAGGATCAGTTAGCTGCTGATAAGAATCTTTGTGTTGGCTGAAAAAGCTGAGGAAGCAGTTAGACAGCATAACAGAAGAGAGCTGTATCAGATAGTTAATTTTTTGTGTGGTAGAAAACGGACAGGTATGCTGGGATTGAAGGATAAACAAGGTAAGGTTATAGATGAGGATTCTGGCATGGCTAAGTGGGCTGAGCATTTCAGTGATGTTCTAAACAATGTAATTAGTTCTACTCCCATTGTTTGTAATGATGATAGATGCACTGATGGCTTTAATATTGGCCCTATAACACAATCTAAAGTTATTTTGGCTGTTTCTAAACTTAAACTTCATAAATCCCCAGGTGTAGATGAAATTACTACGGAAATGCTTAGAGCTGGGAATGTTTCGGTTACCACTTGGATGACTGAAATTCTGAATATCTTTTATGATAAAGGCATGATTCCTAAGGATTTTACTAAAGCTAGTATTATACCTATTTTCTAAAAAGGTGATTGTGGTTTTTGTGATAACTATAGTGGTATCAGCCTACTTTCTGTTCCAGGTGAAGTTCTTTGTATAATTGTGCTTAACAGAATTAAGAATCTGGTTGAAGGGCAATTGCATGATGAGCAATGTGGATTTAGAAGTGGTGGGGATGTGTAGATCAGATATTTTCACTACGGCATATTCTTGAGAAATGTTTAGAGTTTCAGAAATGTTTGGTTATTTACTTTGTTCATTTCAAAAAGACTTTTGACTCTGTTGATCGTCATAATTTGTGGTTGATTTTGAGATCACATGGTATACCACACAAGTTAATTAACATAATGAAAGCCCTCTCTAATAACACTGAGTCATGTGTGAGAGTTGGTAAGGCTTGTAGCAATTGGTTTAGCATTACTTCTGGTGTTCAACAAGGGTGAATTTTGTCTTCTTTTCTCTTTAGTCTGGTTATTGATTGCGTTATGCGAAATTCACTTCAAGGGAAAGATTTTGGTCTTAAATGGTCTGGAGATACGAAAGTTTCTGATTTAGATTATGCTGATGATTTAGCCCTTTTGTGCAAATGATGTTGATGAGATGAACTCTTTCTTTTGAGCTGTTGATGAGACTGGTAGTAGAGTAGGTTTGGTTATAAACAGAGAGAAAACTAAAGTGATGAAAATTGGTCAGGCAGGCTGTGATTCAGTTAATCTGAATGGTTTGCAGTCTTGAGCAGGTGTCACAGTTTAATTATCTTGGGATAGTGATGTATGGCATGAGATTAACAGACAAATAGGGATTGCTGCTGGGACTTTTAAGAATCTTTGGAGACAGTGGAGAAATGGGCATATACACCTAAAGACTAAAATTAGACTGTATAATAGTTTGGTTCTTTCTAGGGTTAGTTATGGTAGTGAAACTTGGACGCTGTGTAAGCAAGATAACAGGAAACTTGATGCTTTTGATTCTAGATGCTTACGCAGTATCTTGGGTATTAGGTGGTTTAACTTTGTAACTAATGATGAGGTTAGGCAATGGAGTCTGCAACCTCCTTTGAGCAGCATATTGTGCAGAGAGAGACTTCGTTGGTTTGGCCAAGTTGCCCGTATGGATAATTATAGATTGGCGAATAGGGTTATGAACAGTGTGCCTAAAGGCCTCAGAAAGAAGGGGAGACCTAGGATGCAGTGGACAGACAATGTTAAACAAAACCTTATTAGAATTGGTGTGCAGTGGCCAGATGCAGCAGATGTAGCTCAGGACAGACTTGCTTGGAGAACTAAATTGCACAGTCTGGTTAAACCTCTGTAGCCCATGGCTGCTTGAGGATGATGATGATGAGAAATATTATGAATTATATGGCCGAGTGGTTAACATGCTTGGGTACTGATCTAAGGGACCTGGGTTCGAGCCCTGGGTGGGTCGTTTTTTCTGCTGAGGTTCTGCCATCCTCTCAGACCTTCTGCTCTGGCATATAAACTGACAGGCTCGTGTCAGACCTCTGTGGCAAGCAGCTGCTTGAGGGGATATTTATTTTTTTATTTTATATATATTAAGGTATAGTGTACTTCAGAAAATACAATAAAAGCTTGCAAATTTTTTTGAATAAAGGCTTGTAAAATTTAGTTGTTTTTTTTTTTGGTATATGACATGAACTATTTCTGTACATTGATTCTTTTTTTTTAATTCTAAAGTTGACTTGTTTATTTGACTGGTCACAGCTAGTGAAAAGCCTAAACTTTTCTCAAAGTATAGTACCATGAAAAATTACAGAAAAAGAGTAAGTTTTTCATTTAAGAAAAATTTATTTTCATATATATATGTAAACAGATAGCCTTTCTATAGATATGCATTATAATAATATTTACCTATTGCTTTTGGCTTTGACATTTGTCAGTTGAGCAGTTGGTTGGTTTGTGCGATTTGACAAAATGTTCTACCACATCTTTTGAACACAATGGAGAAACTTGATGATTTATGTGCCAAATGAAAGTTTGTGATGCGAGGAGTGTATAGGCTATAAAAAACTGACCCCATGCTTTCTTTCCCCCTAAATTTTTAGGGGGAAAAATTAGTGGGAATTAATCATTTAGGGGGAAAAAATCTTTTCCCCCTAAATGTGAAAACTGTTCTTAAGCTATATCTCCAGAATGTGAAGGACGAAAGTAACAAGTGATGTGACATGCATATATATCTCCTGAATGTGAATGCTTCCAACGTAGGTAATATCATAGGCTATGAAAAATTGACCGTCATGCTTTCTTCCCCCACTAAAAGGGAGGATGAAAATGATTATTCCCCTGTATCTCCTTAATGTGAGTGCAAAAAGTAACAAGCTAGGTGTCAAATGAAAGCTTGTGATGTGGGGAGTGTCATAAGCTGCAAAAAATTGACCTCTGCTTTCTTCCCCCTAAAAAAGGGAAAATGCGGAAACTATTGTTCCACTATATTTCTAGAATGGGACTGCTGAAAGTAATGAGTTATACATCAAATGAAAGTTTCTGATGCGGGGAATGTCGTAGGCTGTGAAAAATTAACTCCTTGTTTTCTTCTCCCCTAAGGGGACAATATGAAAATCATTGTTCCCTATATCTCCTGAATGCAAGTGCAGAAAATAACAAGCTATGTGTTGAATATTGACAGCAATATGACAGAAAATAACAAGCTATTGTTTGAACTGATAAATTAATGTTTAAAATATTAAAAGTTTCGTCCATCTTACATTTTGGACACTAGGACACCCTGAGGGTATCATGAGGGTGAGGGTGTCATATTGTCCGAGATGTAAGATGGACTAAACTTTTAATATTTTAAATGTTAATTTATCAGTTTTAACGATAGTTTGGATAGCTCAGTTGTAAAAATAAATTAACCAATTTGTAGTAAGTGCAAATGTCGGACAACCTTGAATAATTACCACTTACCAGTGTTTCAACCTGAACTTTGTAATGACTTTAACAACTTATACCCATGTTTGAATATGCTGCCAATGATTGAAGCAAGGGTTTAAAATCCGAAGCCGGCATATGTAATGAGTTTACAGTATACATGTGATTCAACTGTGGGTTCTATTTGAGGCATACAATCTTCTCAATAGAACAGTAACATCAGCAGTCGGGATCCTATTTGTGTGTATATTGGAGGATAACCAGATGGTGATTTCTAATGAATACCAATAAAACATGGACAAAATACCATCTCTTTATGTACCAGTGTATGGAACTTGTGTGCTGATGAAGCTAGAATCATTGATATGAAAGTAGTGACAAACGAACAATCATCGAAGGCATACGCTCTTCACATGGCCTAGTGTTACAGTCTGTTCAGTAGACAAGGACTGGTAGCTTAGTAATACCTTGGCAATGATAAATGCATCATATTACATCTGAAGCCTTAGGATAAAGCAAGTTGTACCAGCAAAAGGAAATGGTAAATATCTATGTATTCCTCTTAGATCTAGTATATCTTAACAAGGTTTTAAGGTTATATCTAGGACTTTTAGGTTACTCTAGTAATAACTTACCATAGTTATTATGTGTCCAATGCAAGTATTATACACTTGGCATTTCTCTGGTTAAGAATTGTAATACACTGTGCTATCTAAATGTAAACAGCTTTATCGTGTTACTAAATTTTAATCATAGTTAGCTGTGTTTAATTTATAATAAGAGTTCGTATCCACTTCAAAGGAAGATAGGACAGCATTTACTTACTCAAGAAGATTGCCAGTCCCTATCTACCTTTGATGTGAATATAAACTCAGTGACTGATTGCACCATTGATATACTTTAGGTTTATTTTCAACTTTTTAGGGCCCTGTAGGAAGATAGGTAATTTTTAAAAAAATTATTTCCATTGCGAGATGCATTCTTTTACTACATGCCTCTCTAAAAAAAAAGCCTTATTAAAACAAAACCAGTCATCTTTTTTTGTTAAATATTTTATTTTCAGAAAAATCCAGAATTAAATGCTGATTAATTTGGCATAACAGCATGCCATAATTCCTTTCACTAGTCATTTGGCAAAAAAAAGTAAAGTTGCTTTTTTTGACTGAACACAGTTGAAAAGAAGCCTCGCCACAGGGTGCAATTTGAAAAAAAGATCCACGTGTCTCTTGGAAAAAAAATAAAAGTATATGAAAGCACAGGTATAATTTCTTCAAATTTAAAAAGAATATTTAAAAAATCATTCAACCAGCTTTAACAGAAAGTGAAAGGATTTTTGTTATTGCAAGTAACAGTCAAAAGGCAAAGCCTGAATGATAATAGTATTAATGCTATTACCATATATTTCCATATACCATATGCTCATTTTTCCCCAAATGTAGTATCCAGATAGCATAGTTCATTCCTTACAAAAGAATAATCATTTTACCCATAAGCCAAAAGACACCATTTGCTGTGGCAGAAAAATGTGTGACAAAAGGGCAGTGTGTCATTGTTTGGGAAGTAGTGTGCATATGCAACATGTGTTCTTTAAATAATGAGTGCTTTGATGATGATTATTTTTCAATAATCATAAATTTTTGTTTTCTCTCAGCTGGTGTCCATTATTTTCAACTTTTTTCCCCTAAAAATATCCTCTAAAAAATAGGGTATGTAAAAATATATGGCATATTCTGAAAAAACTGTTTTTAAACAATTAGCATTATATTTGAATATTACTTACTTTAAAATATTTATCTGAATATATTTTGATTATTTTTCAATAATCACAAATTTTTGTTTTCTCTCAGCTGGTGTCCATTATTTTCAACTTTTTACCCCTAAAAATATCCTCTAAAAAATAGGGTATGTGAAAATATATGGCATATTCTGAAAAAAAAAAATGTTTTTAAACAATTAGCATTATATTTGAGTATTACTTACTTTAAAATATTTATCTAAATATATTTTGATTCAAGTATCATTTTTAATTCTTAAATTGATATTTTATATAATTTTTAATTGAGATATAATTGATATTTGAATTTTGAGATTTTTTTATTCTGCAATAAAATAAACTATTCTTAAAACACTGTAAATTTTATGTTGAAAGTGAATCCTTGAAGCAATATGAATTTAATTTGAAAAACCTTGGGTAGTTCAAGCTACCTGATCTTAAAATGAAAATAAGTTCATGAGCTCGAGTCATAAAATCAGTCAAGCTTTGCCAACACAAGACATGTTGAAATTAGATAGAATATGTGCAGTTTGTTACATGTGACTGTGAGGAAGGTGCATGTCGATAACATGCCAATTTTACTCACTGTGGTGGCCGGATTTATTTTAAAGTGTTTTGAGAAAATAAAATGAATAGCTTTAGAAACTCATCCTGAAGTAACTAATGAAAAGAAATATGTCATGGTATTTACCAAAAGAACATTTAATTGTGCTTAATAAAATGGCAAAAATCTGAAAAAAAAATAGTAGGTTAAATTTTTTAAGCATTCTATTAAAACATTGTAAATTTTTATTGTATTTTTCCCACTTTATCATTAGTAAATTTTAAAGAAATATATTATTTCCATTTTTTTCTATATTATTTTCTTATAATATAAACAGTTCATAATATTTTGATTATTGCTTAATCTTTCATTTAGTTCAATTTTTCTAAATTATTTAGTCATTTATGTATATAATGCATAATGATTTTAGACTTTTGACGATCAGCAAACTCAACCTAAGCAGTGGTTTTAAAAAAAATTTGCTGTAAAAACTATATAATTTAAATAAAAATTGAAAAATATATCAGAAAATTGATAAAGAATTATGAAAAAAATTCCAATAAAATTTTCAAAGCATTTAAAGTTTATCTGAAGCATTGAATTTGAGAATCAGTTGCTTTATTATGAAGCTGCATAACTGCTAAGGAAAAGTTTGATTCTAAAATTCGGCAGAAATTTTGGTTAAAATTCACATTTCCTACCTTAACCCTTGAATGCTCAGGAAATTTCAGAAAAGGGTATAGAGGGTATTAAAGACAAAGGAATAGTACTATTTGGACGATATGGGTATTAAAGATTATGGTGTGTTTTGCCGTTATGGGTGTTAAAGGGTTAGTTTATTTATCAATACTTTTAATTGCATTTCAACCAAATAAAGTCCTACCTTTTAAAAATCATGCTCTGAGTAATCCTAATGCTTGTTCTGATTGCCACCATTATAGATCGCTAGCAGTTTCACTTTCTATCATTTCTAATTATTGTTTATAATCACAGTATCCATTTGGGAAGCAATAAAAAATAATTTTAGAAGCATTAAAGTAAATTAAAAGCATCTTTAAAATCGAAAGTCTGCTAAAATATTGATCAAAAGCCGATGTGTGTAGTTCCCAGATGACACAATTTCTGGTAGTAAAGAAATCAGTATCCTTACGTTAAAAGTTTAGAAAGCATTACAATTCTAGTAAAGCTATAAATACACGAAAGAGTGGGAAACACAACCAATTGATAACACTAGACAGCAAATTGAAACTTTTTTTTATAACATTGGTCAAATAGGATGTTTTTAGCTAATTTTAACTAATTTTGTGGTGCTGAATTCAAATATGGCTGTGAAAAACCTAACAGCACGTACAGTTTTTTTTTTAATTATGGATTGATGTTTTCAAATATCAATGAAAACGCATATCCGAGAAATGAAAATAAATGTGGCTATTAAATTGCAACTTAAAACTCCGTAATTAATTGATTGATTACAGTGAAAAAAAAATTAGAAAATCATAGTTATATAGACCACTGAATATAAAGTAGCAAATGAAATAATATTGAAACGCAAAATAAGAAAACATGGGTAAAGATATTTTATACTTACAAGAAGTTAATATTTGTCTTTTATGTGCTGAGGTATCTTCCTTCTGCAAGAACCAGCAGTAATCACCCATCATTGCTAGACCCATCTGCTTTGGTATCTCTCCTCCATGATTCAGATATCCTGGTGAAGTCTTTCCCCTTGCTCATCACTGACAGCTCCTAAGTTCTTGGGGGGGGGGGGGGGGGGGGTTCAGTCGGTAGCACGCCAGGCTCGTAATCTGTAGTTCTCAGGTTCGAGTCCCAGCTGGGTCAGCGTTGAGATTTATCTCTGCAAAATTTCCCGCCCTGCCCATGGTCAGTAGGGGACACCAATGGGCTTGGAAAGCCCGCCGTCCGTCAGATGGGATGTTAAGCCGTGGCCCTGTGTGCGGGAGAGCCATACCCTATGCACGTTGAAGAACACACTGGATGGCCTTGACGGGAGGCTACCATCTGTCTCCCAACAGCTGTTCCAGTGGGTTTCCTCCCCCAACCTTCTCAGCCTTCGGGGTCCATGTAACCTGGCCATTTAGCCCATGGTGTGCAAAAAAGTGCCGCTCAGAGGTAAAACAACCTAACCCAACCTAAGTTCTTGGGAAAGAAGTCGAGGTGTGAGTGCAAGAAATGGATCTTCGAAAACGTTTGGAAGCCAAGATTTTCATAGTTTTTGGGAAGATCTTGAATGAGCTGATGATAGTTTTCCCCTTTATGATTCCCCAGAAAACCCTCGACTACAGACATGAAGAATTTCCATGCAGCACGCTCCTTCATATTCAGTTTTTCTTCGAAGTCAGTATCATTCAGTAACTTCCTGATCTTAGGACCAACAAAGATCCCTTCTTTGAGTTTGGCATCACTTAGTTTTGTAATTTTTTCCTTCAGGTGCAAACCCTCTTTTCCAGTTTTGTCCATAGCCTTTACAAAGTTTTTCATAAGCCCCAATTTGATGTGTAGTGGTGGGAGCAGAACATCAGATGGGTCAACTACAGGCTTATACCTCACATTACTCCTTCTGGGAATAAAAACATCTCTTTTGGGCCAGTTTTTTGTAGTGTTCCTTTCTGACCCTACTGTACCACAAACACAGAAAACAGCAAAATTTTGTGAAGGCCTCCTTGAACCCCGGAGCAAGAGAGAGATGACTTTTAGGTCACCACATATTGTCCAGCAGTGAGTATTTTTTCCATGCTTTCATGAGTTTCTTTCATTCCCACAGTGTGTCACTGGAATGGAAGGTTTTGGTTTCCTTTATGCAAAAGGAGAGCTTTTAAGCTGAATTCTGACAAATCAATAAATAGATGCCATTCCTTAGGATTGTGAGTTATTCCAATTTCTTCCATCAGCTTTGAAATATCTGTACAGAACCACAAACCATCTTGCATCTCATAATAAGCAGATAAAGCCAAATTTCTCTTTCTGAACAGAGAGACTCTTGGTCATAAGATTCCACTCATGAAAGCTTGAACCTAAAACCTCAGCTTATTGTTTGGAAAGTCCTAGATCTCAAACAAAATCATTTAGTTTATTTTGCTGAATCAGATGAGGCTCGTCTAACTCTTTAGGGGTGTATGTAGGATCAGGAGCTGTATGTGCCTCAGTCTTCCTCTGATGAATGGAAATCCAACTTTTCCCAGTTGGTTGGAGGTGTTTGGTATAGGAAGATCTTCTCCTTGAGGAACTGGCCTTATGGCTGAAGGCACATTTGGATATTGTATTTTGCTTTTGTTCTTTTTCGAAAAGCCCGACACTTTAATTAAACAAAAATAGCAATCATGCAAGTGACTAATTGGCACATGCCAAACCATTGGAACTGCAAAGGGCATGGATTTTATCTAACCTTTCAACCATTCACTCAGGCGAACAAAGCATAAAATGCAGCACACATGTGGAACCCATGTTTTGTCCTGATCTCTAACATGATATCCAAAATACAAGTTAGTCTTTATTCACAATCATTGTCAAAGAATGACCCTGGGATTTTAAAATATAATTTCCACACACATAACAAAACTTATCTGGCACATTAACACATCTGCGACGCTGCCTTTGTGCCATTTAAATCCCAAAATTCACTCTTCAAAGTACAGCATGTGTTCCTCCTACAATGAAAGCAACGAGAATGGCAGTCTGAGGTTAGGTTACTGTTACATGTTTTCTCCAATTTGGCAATCAGTGGTGCCAGCCACAAAAAGTAAAATATCTAGTATCCTCCCAGTTGCCTGGAGGTGTTGGTATAGGAAGATCTTAAAAGGAATCAAAATGACAGATAACATGAAAACATGACGTGCTAGCCTTTTTTTAAAGCCAGATCTGAAATTAGCACCCGAAAAATAATTAAAGGCAGCTACAATTGTTCATGTTATAAAAATCTTGTAAACCAGTGTAATCTGAGCATGGTACAACAGAATAAAGGAAGAACTGAAAATGTGCATCCGACTGAAGTAGATTTATTTTTAAATTTTATCATAATTTTTTCAAGTGAAATCAACAGGAAAAAACTTTATATCATAGCTTTAAATATTATTTTTGACATCTGATTAGAAACAGTTGAAAAAAATTCAGATTTCTATTTGGAAAAATATTTTTTCACAACTTTGTACTAAGAGAGCGAAGCTTCGGTCTCCGACCACTAGAATGGGAAAGATGAAAGCGATTCTTCGGGCTGCAACATGGAAAGAGTTAAAGCTGAGATCAGAATATTTTGTAAAAAAAGTGCCAAAAATGTGCTGGTGGTATTTCTATGTTAGTGTTACAGAAGAAATCTTTGTTGAGGAATATTAGCATGGTTTCTACTGTTGATATTTATTTAAATATATTTTTTCTGCTGTTTAACTTTGTTTTGCACCTAATTTTACTGGCATCCTGTCATCTAATTGATCTACATTTACTGACAATTTTTCCATATATTGGTGAGTTGTTAACAGCCTTCATAGCTTTAGAGGCATTTCGTCTAGAGCAAGTGGTTTTCAATCTTCTAAGCCATGGATCATTTTTCATTATGTACAGCTACAGATTACTACCTTGAAGTTAATATTGTAAATTGTGTACCTACCATTGGTAAGGATTTTTCTGGATCCTCCCAGAGAACATTTCTTTAATCATCCACCACTAGTTTGTTTACACCTAATTGACAATACCCCTGATATGCAAATATAGATAAAATGCACAAGCATGGAGCACCATTTCACCTGTTAGCAAAAGGCATCCTCCCACCTTCATTTAGAATCTTGTTTTGTTAACCCATTTTCTCTCCCACAGAATATACTTTGGCATAAAATTAAAGGAAATCAACTTTAGTTCTCCACAAGATTGTACCTTTGATATTAAGCATTTTACCCAAGTACTCTAAATTGGCTTTGCTCTTGAGATTATTCAGACTACAGCAAATAGTTTCACCACTGTAAAAGAACAGTTAGGAATAGTCCAAGCTATGAGATTAAATGAAAATTATTTCAAAAGTGAATAAAAACATTATAAAACAGCAATATGGCAACACAATGGGGATACCATTGTTAGACTTATTTTCTGATGCAGGAATATGCCACATTGGAGATACAGTTCTAAGAGAGTTGAAAGATCTCTTGACAAATTGGGGATATTTCATAAATGATGATATAGTCAGTCTCTTAATACTCATAATCATCTGACAACCCTCCTAAAGACAAGCTCAGTAGTTCCAACTACAAACCTTATGAGTGTCATAGTGGAAAATCGATAAATTCCTTTTCTTGGTGTGTTAATCCATCGTGTCCAACCTACTTAGAGACTATGATATACAAAAATCTATGTACCAGGGCATTCATATCCCTCCAACTTTGCTTTGTGCACTTCAAGATAGTCTTCATGCAGCTTTATATTCAGTGTTCATCATTAAGGTACTTTTGTCTGTACATTTTCAATATGAACTCTACCTAGGGACTGACTTTGATATTCTAAGGCCCTGATCTATAGAAAATTTGAGGCCTGTGCTATGGCAAGGCAAGTTTTTAAGAGGCCACAAAAATTTGAAAGTCAAAATATATCTATTTATCTACAGATAAGATACCAGGTTTGCACAATAGATTAATTTAAATATTAAAAAACACTTTAACAGGGCAGAGTAAAACTTTAAAGGCATTTTTACCCCCCCCCCCCTTCCTCATACTCTGAGGCCCTAAGCTGTAGCTTAGCTTATGCATAAGTCTGGTCCTGACTCTACCAGTAAGGAATCCATTTATTCAAACGAATGCACGTATTCAGAAGATCTGCCAAAAGGCTAAAGCAAAAATTACAAAATATTTTCAACAAAACTCTACTAATATGTAGATAGAGCTTATTGAAGATTCCGACAGAAGTTTCAAAACACAAGGAAAAAGGGGAAAAAATAAGATATAGCAATAGCAGTGTATTCCAAAGTTACCTAAAAATTATATTATCTGGATTACTCATCTATAAAAATTCTAGCATCACATAATATCTATTGTAGACTATTAGAAATAATGGATACCATTTATGTGTATTATATGTTTGAAACACTGAAATATACCATACTCCATCTGCTTGGAAAAATCATTTTAAAAGATAAAAAATTTATTAAATTAACCAGAGGAGTTTGTGACTGAAATTATTGATAATAGAAAATTCAGTGGGAAAGGTTCATTTTGGATAAACAGTCAGCACATCTCTTTGTACTACCACTAATTGCATGTGGCCAGGTGACACAAGGTAATCAGGAGTTCTAGTGACTTTATATAATTCAGTATTATTGGCACAGCCATTTCTGCTTGAAGAAGAGGAATGCAGAGGGACATTGCACATTTTTTTTTTTTAAATATGTAAAAATATGTCTTCGTTTTCTTTCATTGTGTAGTAAAATAGTAAGTAAAAGTGAACTGTTGCTCTTAGAAGACATGGAGATCAAGTTGCATTAAGGCAGTGTATAGTTTCAAATTATGGTACTTTATCAACCATATAATATCATTTGCCTGCCTTAGAAGATATCTCTAAAGAAAATAATAATGAAGAGTGAGAGCAAGGGATTGATATAGCTCTGTGGACACCTAAGTGTACAGATGCATATTAATGTACCTATGTATAGTGCAAATTCGATAATCTGACCTAATTAATGCATGGATGTATTTGGACTATCAAATTGTTCATATTACTGTATTTCAAATGAAAATTAATTTTTTTTTTACTAAAATAATTTTTAAAATAATTTTAGGTACATATGTATTAACAACTGAAAATTGGTACAAGATTAAATTTGGTTAAAATAGTCATCAATCTTCTGTTTGTTCCTTTCATTTGCACCTTTTATGTTTCCTCACACAACAAATGTAGTAAAAAAAATTGATTAGTAGGTGTTTCATTTTCTTCTGCCCATATATGTATAATGTAATTTCTACTTCTGGATGTTTAGTCAATTTAATGTTTTGCATTATCTAACAAACTACTTCTAGATGCTCATTCAGTTTTACTTTGTATTTCCTAACTATTACTCCATTATGAAACTTGAGCTTCACAGTCGAGTAATTTAAGTTAATATCTTTAATTCTCTATGACACTGTTAAATACACTGCTCACAAAAATTAGGGGATATTTCAAAATGAATATGAAGCAATAAAAAAAAAAGAAGCATTTCAATCTTTTTTATTAAACAAGAACGTCAGAAAAGCAAACAAGTCAAAGAAAGTTATTCGATTATGCAAATGAGATGCAAACTCAATTGTCATGATTGAGTAGCAAGTGACATATTGGTGGGGGTGAACAGAAGCATGTCAAACTGGGTGAGAGTGTCACACATTGACTGTTCAGTAGGGTGTATGGTCACCCAAGACTGCCAAAACACACTGACAATGATGGGGCATGGACAGGATCAGAATGTCCAGCAGTTCTTGTGGGATCCTCTGCCACTCTTGCTCCAGGGCAACTTCCAGCTCAAGAAGTGTTATGGGAAGCATTGGACGGTTTGCCAGATGTCTTCCCAGTGCATCCCAAGCATGTTCAATGGGATTCAGGTCTGAAGAATGTGAAGGCCAGTCCATGCGTTCGATTCCTGTCTCTTGAAGCATGTTGTTGACGAGATGCGCACAGTGGGCCTTGCATTGTCATCCATGAAAAGAAAGTTGTTTCCAACTGCTCCAGCATAGGGTACCACTATAGGGTGCAGGACCTCATCTCGATATCTGACAGTAGTCAGCGATCCGTTTCTGATGATGTGGAGGTCAGTACGATCACCACCAATGCTGATGCCAGCCCACACCATGATTCCACCACCACCGAAGGAGTCCCTTTCTTGCATGAAACGTGGATTCTCCTGTGTTCCTTGTTCACGCCAGATCAGGACACAATTGTCAGGCTACAGACTGAACTGTGACTCATCAGAGAAGAGGACAGTTGATCACTCATCATGGGTCTAATGACGATGTTCATCAGCCCACCTTCTATGGTATTCAGCAGATAACGGAATGCATATCATTGGTCGCCGGGCATGCAGTCCAACACGATGGAGCCGATTTTGTATGGTCTGGGTGCGCATATCCATCGTCTAGTGGCAACAAGAAACTGTCCCTGCAGCTCTGTTGCATTGCTGTGCCTGTTCTTTCTTGCCAATAAGGTCAAGTAGCGGTCATTTCTTGCTGTTGTGGCAGATAGGTGACCCTGCCCTCATCTTCTTTGTACTGTGCCAGTCTCTTAAAAGCGATTCCACAGTCTGCTAATCATGCTTTGGGATGTTCCAAGTGCTGTTTCCACTGTCGTCTGTGTTTGACCAGCTTCAAGACATCCTATGGCTCTCCAGGCTTTGCATTCGGGCAAATTGTGTTGCAGGGGCATTGCAAGGTCTGGGAAATTGCAGGATGTGCACTTTCAAGATCAGGGAACGTGCAGATACTCCAGTACTTTCAGCTTTTTGTATAGTGCATTTTCACCAATGAAATAAAAGTTGGTTTTGCATCTCATTTGCATAATCAAACAACTTCCTTTAACTTGTCATTTGCTTTTCTGATGTTCTTGTTTAATAAAAAAAATTCAAATGCTTCTTTTTTTTTATCACTTCATATTCATTTTGAAATATCCCCTAATTTTTGTGAGCAGTATATTTTAAAGCACTTCAACAAAATATCTATGCTACCTATAATCAGAAGTAATGAATAAGATTTAACGTACCTTAGAGTTGACGAGTGAGGGATCTTCGTAGATGAAAGTTGATGGTGGGAAGTTCATTTTATAAAGTCCTTGCCAGCAAGTGATGAGTCACAGAAGATTCAAAGTGGATAACATGATGAGGAATATTATTGAATTGGAGTAGGTTCTTAAAGTGAAATTTTCTTCCACTAATCGAAGTTTTGTGACTGTGCTGGGTTCAGTAATAACTAATGATGATTATGGTGAGTTATAGTTAGCAACCTTAGGCATTGCAACTAGGAGTACTTGTTTGTTTAGTGCAGTGCAAGGGAGGGGCAGGCGCACTAAATTTCACAGCTGAGATTCAGAATGGCCAGGAGATATGCAGGTGACCATAATGCATGTAGAATTTTGGTAACTTTCTGAGATATGAGAATTTTGAGGAAAGCTTCATTGTGTGACAATTAAAATTTGCATTATTGCTCGTTATGATTATAATGAGTGTGATTATTGAGTGACTAATTTAGCATATTGTTAGTTGGCTGTTGTGTGAGAATTATGGGGCGGGAATGGCTCAGTCGGTAGCGCGCCAGGCTCGTAATCTGTAGTTCCCAGGTTCGAATCCCAGCTGGGTCAGCGTTGAGATTTATCTCCGCAAAATTCCCCGCCCTGCCCACGGTCAGTAGGGGACACCGATGGGCTTGGAAAGGCCGTCGTCCGTCGGATGGGACGTTAAGCCGTGGCCCCGTGTGCGGGAGAGCCATACCCTGTGCACGTTAAAGAACACGCTGGATGGCCTTGACGGGAGGCTACCATCTGTCTCCCAACAGCTGTTCCAGTGGGTCCCCTCCCCCAACCTTCTCTGAGCCTTTGGGGTCCATGTGACCTGGCCATTTAGCCCATGGTGTGCAAAAAAGTGCCGCTCAGAGGTAAAACAACCCAACCCAAATGTGGGATTTATAATGTGTTAACAAGAAAGTATTGGTTAGATGTATGTGTATATGGATAGGGGTTGATTGTCATTTTGGTAGGGTTTCTCATACAGTTTGCCAGGTGTATATAACTTTATAGCAAAAAAAATTAACTATGGTCTGAGGTGCATAAAAAATATAAAGGTATTAAAAAATTATTGTTATTATTAAAAAAATATTACTTATGATAATTAATATTTTAAATATTATTATATCTTATGAGATTTACTTTTATTAATTTTGCATATGTTTCGAGTTAATGATTTTAACTTCCAATACAAATTCTTAGTTTTTGAAGCTTTCATTTTGGCAAAGAATCTCGGGTTCCACTTGTGCTTAATTAGAACTAATATCCACAGATGCTCATGCTCTTGACCCAACGAACTGAACAATGACTTTATCATGCAAAAGCAGAAAGAATTTAGTTTGATGCATTCCTTCTTTCAAATTTATTGGTGACAATTGTAATTTTGAATAACTTTCAATTGTTGATGTTAAGTCTATGTAGATTTCAAGAAATTCAAACCCGCCATCCCCAACTTTGGTTGATCCCAGCTGGTTTGCACATAGTCTATATTCTTCCCCTGGGTGAAGGGAATGTTCATACAAAGTTTGGTGCCTCCAGCCCTTCTGGGGGTTGAGTGCATAAACAGACAGACACACACACACAAACTTACCTCTTTATTTATTAGACAACTACAAAAATTTTTAAACAGCAATTCCTGTTTTTAAAAGAGTTTTTTTGTTGCACTAAAAACTGACATAGATGTCTTTGGGCCTCTTATTTCGGATTTTATCAATATCTGTGTTCATCTTGGACCTAGGAAGGATTACACGTTACAGTGCTATGGAGCAATTCTATTAATGGTATATCATTCAAATATTTCCTCTGACAAAATCTTGCAAATTATTGCTGTTGGAAATCAGATTTTTTTAACTCAATTTAGGTGATTTTTATTATTATTTATTGATTTTCTGTTTGTGGGTTGACAGCTCCAAGTGAATAGTTTCCCAAGATATGTTTTATCAGCTGGTGAATAATCCTGAGCAGATGTCATTGCAGGCACCTGAACTCTTGCTTCTACGGGCGTCATCAAATTCTACATTGGAGGAAGTCTTCTGGTGTAGATGGCTTCAGCCTTAGTTAGTGGTAGAACGGGTCTTTGCCCAAGCCTGCAATTAGAGAGCTGTTTGATATTGTCGGCTTTCCCTCTCTCAAGAAATATAGTTTCTTTAAACATCCCACTAACCATTCTCTCTCCACAGGTAGTGTTGGAATGTGAGGACTCTGCACAGAGATTATTCTCTTAATATCCTCATACAAGAATTCCACCATTATAATCTTGATAGAGAATTTGATAGAGAATCTTGAAGAGACCGCATGGGCAGATAAAGGTCAGATTCTTAAAAATTTTCTTAAATTTTTCTTTTCAGGGATGGAAGATAAGAAGCAATCTCCAAGGTGTTGGTCTGCTTCTCAGCAGACAGGCATGTGATGCTCTTCTAGGATATCAGTGCATTAATGAAAGGTTTCCTATAGCTAAATTTCAGACAAGCATTAAAGTCTAGAATGTTATATGCAGTTATGACCCCACTGAGGATGCTGATGATGATGAGGAGGAGGATAGGTTTTATGGACAGCGTGGGATATTTTGAATTCAGTCAAGGAAGGAGATATTACCCTTATTCTAGATGACTTCAATTCTAAAGTTGGTACTGACAAGATATTTTTTAAACTCAATTTAAGCCATTTTTATTATTATTTATTGATTTCTGTTTGTGGGTTGACAGCCCCAAGTGAATAGTTTCACAGGATATGTTTTATCAGCTGGTGGATAATCCTGAGCAAATGTCATTGCAGGCACCTGAACTCTTGCTTCTATGGGAATCATCAAATTCTACATTGGAGGAAGTCTTCCAATGTAGATGGCTTCAGCCTTTTGTTAGTGGGGGAATAGAATGACCTTTGGGGAGGTGTGATAATGCAATGATAATGGGCAACATCTCCTACAGGTAATATAAATTGAATTTAATACACAGTGGTGAATAGTTTAGTTAGTGGTGGTGGAATTCTTTAGTTGCATAATAATTTAATTGCAAACTTTACTCTTAAGACAAGTTTTAAATGCCCTTAGTTGTGCTCATAAGCATAGATATGGGTAAAGTTTTTCTAGCTTACACTGTTGTTGTTTACAACACATAGTAGTTTCAGCTCATATTTCTTAGCACAATGTTATATTTACAGTAAAGTTTGATGTGCTGTATTTATTGATAAATTATATTGAACACAAAGTTCTTGATAATACTCGCATATCAGTTGCCATGAACATGTTCTATCAGGGCATATCATGGATGAAACTTTGTAAGTTGAATGTGGACTCACCAAGTGTGTTCCTGTCAGGCCAAATGTTCGTTTGCTGTAACAACTTCTGGTCTGCTAGTTTTGGCTGGTACTCTTGACACTAGGTTCCATTGTTGACATTATTAGTGGAGAAACACAGTCCTTTTGATTTGCAGGATATTCAACATTTAACAGGTTGCTGGTAATGGATAGTAAGTGTCCAAAATGCAGATTTTTTAACCCAACCTTGGTGTTTTTAAAGGAATTTAAAAGTTTAATCAGAAATAATGAATGAGATTTAATGTACCATAGAGATGATGAGTGAGGGATCATTATAGATGAAAGTTGATGGTGGGTGACAAATTCATTTTATAAAATCCTTTTTATAATCAATTTATTGTTATAATTAAGTGTATTATATTTTTAAAGAAAACTTTAAAAGCTTATAAAAATGTTAAATTTCTTGATTCACATTTCTACATCTCTCAGCTGTTGTCTTGCCTGATGACAACCTCAGCTGAGAGATACAGAAATGCTTTGCAGGGATTTTTTCTGCTTAATTTTTTAAGAATAAGATTCATATAAAATGGACTCTACTGCATTATTGTAAAAAAAAAGATTAACATATTGTAGGTGGTTATAATTAAACTGGTGATATTTAGTTCTCTGAAGAAGAATGTTTGGCCACACAGAGTTGAATTTGGAATGGACAATAGTCTGGCAATGCAGAATGTAATGATATGAAGAAAAATAATTAGTTTCCAAAAATGCCGACAGATGAAACGTGTTACTGTGCTATGAACTACAAAAATGCCACCCATGTCAGGCGTTAACACTTGAAGTGCCTGAAGACACTGTAGGTTCAAGAGAATTTTGGTGCACGTTTTTAAATTTTAGTCGAAAGTAAATATCCTTTTTAACTCTTCCCGAGCCATCAGTGCTATAGTATATATGTCATATTACTATAGATCAGGAGCATAGGTGCTGGTCAGCATTGCTAGTGAAATAACTGAAACTTAGATTTGTAAAAAAAAAAAATAGAATTCCTGTTTGAATATTTTTTACATATATCTTATAAAGGATAAACTGGTTTCCATAAATTAAGGAACAATATGAAAACCCATTGAAACTTCTACATTTCTATAAAAATTATTATTTTTCAAGTTTACATTGTTTGGTCTACTTTCTGTATAATGCAAGACATGTAACTCAGTTAGAAAATTGGGGTTGAATAATTGGTTCAATTGGCAGCACATCAGGTTCATAATCTGCAGTTCCCAGGTTCGAGTCCCACCTGGGCCAACTTTGAGAAGGCTATCTAGTACATATTATCCATAAACCTAAGGGTTGCAAAAAATATTTGATCGTGTTTTTGCTTTTGCATGATAAAAATAACATAGATCTCTTCTTGAATAAATAATGATCATATCAGCTGTTCATTACTTTAAGGCCTGTTGCCTAACGCTTTGCTACCCATCCAACCTCTACTGATTGAAATTGATATGTTGATAAAAAATACCTCTGCCAAAGGGACAACGTAACAAAAGTTAATCTTCTGTGGTAAGCAGCTGCTTAAGGGTTAATATTTTTTTTTATAAATTGTATATACCATCTAGAGCAGCTCTTGTGAAAGGCTGATCTAGAAATAAAATTTAGAGGATTGAAGGTGTAGAGCATATGAATCAAAAGATAGATGTATATAAATACTGTGCGTAAGAACAGCAGTTGAAAAAATCAAATAACATTTTTAATTCCCAAAATATATACGAATATAGACACATGATAAAAAGGTGTAGGTTAACTTAAATAGTCCAAGTGGTTCAATATAGAGTATGGTCACCTCTTACTGCTATACAGGCCTCATGAGAGGTAAAACAATAACAACCTTTGGGGTTCTTGCGACTTGGCCATTTAGTCCACTGTGTGCAAAAAGTACCATTCAGAGATAAAACAACCCAAAGGACATGTTATGAATGACAATTGAAAACACAATTCTAAGATTCTGGCATGTTGTTAACATTGATGGTCATTGAACAATTTGAGGTGCATTAACGTCTGATATAGTTACTGTTTGCATAGTGTTCACCACAATGCCATGTTCCACCTGGTGGCACTTTTTGGAGCCTATTTTTTCTTCTTGTCATTCCCTTTTGCATTGTGTGACTATTGTCCATTCCAAAATTCAAGCCAACTATTTTGGCCCACAGTCCTCCAAAGTGACACACTATAATTATAATCTCCCTGTACTTCCAGTTTTGCTGAAACTACTTGAAAATTAATTCAACACTAGCCAGAATTCATTGTTAAAAGCTTAACACTTTAACCTTTTGACGGTTTTCGGTCTCTCAAAAATATCTCAGCTGTAGTGGCATATTTCCCCCAGATTCTTGTAGAGGGGTTTGAAGAGGCGAGCCACCACTCCCAGTTTCCAATGACCCTCTCCATCCATTAGTTAATCATCTTTTTCTGGGCATTTGGTCCCAGCCACTGAGCAGGCACGGAAATGTGCTGGGACAGGTGCTGTCCCAGTCACTGTGAAAAGGTCAAAGGTTAACTTTTAGTACATCTATTCTTATGCCTTAGCTATTGACATTAAGCTTACTAAACTTTTGAACTATATTATAGTGTGTGATAAATGAACATATATTTTCTTTACTAATAATAGCCCTGTGTGCAGGAGAGCCATACCCTGTGCATGTTAATGAACACACTGGATGGCCTTGATGGGAGGCTACCATCTGTCTCCCAACAGCTATTCCAGAGGGTCCTCTCCCCCAACCCTCTCTGAGCCTTTGGGGTCCATGTGACCTGGCCATTTAGCCCATGGTGTGCAAAAAAGTGCTGCTCAGAGGTAAAACAACCCAACTTTACTAATGATAAGATCGGTTTGATATTTGGCATGAATCAATTTTCAGCCATGTACTTATTAACTCATGTAATCTCCATTTCCTTACCACCTTTTGATGAGCATAAAATTGTAATGAACATCTGTTCCATAATTTACTGATAAAGATTATTTATATCATTGCAGATCTCACTACCAATAGTTGGCTTGTTTTGCACAAGTCACATTAGGGGTGAAGTTGTCATATTGTACCTAACTAGGAAGTACAGCACTATCCTTGAATTTAATTTCGAAAAACGTACTAAAATGATAAAATATATACCAATTTCCATATTTGTTTGGGGATGTTGGCTCAGTAGCTCACCAGGCTGATGCTATCAGATTTTAATATCCCCATTGTGTTTGTGATTTTTCTCTATTACCCCTCTTCCGTTGATGAAAAAGGGAACACTAATGAGCTTTTAAAGCCCACCACATGCCAAATGGAATGTTAAGCTTTATCACCATGAGCAGTGGTGTGGAGAAGGCTCATTCAAAAGTGCCAGATCATAATCTGCAGTTTCCAGGTTCTACTCCCATCTGTGTAAGCATTAAGATTTATCATTGTTAAATCCCCACCCTGCCCTTGCACTTGGTCAGAAAGGGAGCACAGATGGGCTTGGAAAGACTACTGACCATCATATAGGGCTTTAAGTCATGTTCCCTTGTGCAGGAGAGCCATACCCTATTCACATGAAAGAACATGCCAGATGGCCTAAATGGGAGGCTTTCATCTGTCTCTCAACAGCTGTACAGTGAATCCTCTTCACTGAAACTTCTCAAGCTATTGGGGTCATTTTGACATGGCCATTTAGTCCATTGTGTGAGAAAAAGTATTGCTCAGAGTTAACCCAGCCTATTATGTACAGGCAAAGTACATGTTAGGCATACATTAGTCTCTTAACAGCTGTGCAGTTGCTTACTTCTTTAGTTAACAGCTGTTCTCCTTCTTGGCTTTGAGCCTTTAGGTCCTTGTAGCCTGGCCATTCTGTGCATGAATGTCATTCATAGGTTAAACATTTTGCAATAACTTTATTCTTGAAAAATTCTTTTGCTTATTCTTGGAAAGAGATTCAAAAATTTTAGATATCAGTAGTAAAGCATCATACGGAATGTTCTGTAGACATGGGACTCATCAAGTAGCTGAAATAGCTAAAAAAAATAGCTAACTATTACAGATATTAGGTATATTATTTTGTACTTTGTGCAATACATAACTATTACATGAATGTTGCTTAGGTAAAGACTTATAACCAACCAGACACCTGAAATCAGTCATATTAATATTTGCTTCAATATACTAATTTATAACATTTTAATTATTGAAGTGTTAATTATAACACTATTGGCAGGTTTTGTATGTTTATGCTCTGAATTGCAAGCAGAGTTTTTTATTGACGATTGGGTTGATTTACCTCTGAATGGCAATTTTTTGCACACACTGGGCTAAATGGGCAGATCACAAGGGCTCAGAGAAGGATGGGGGAGAGGGACCCACTGGACTGCTATTAGAAGACAGATGGTAGCCTCCCATCAAGGCCATCCAGCATGTTCTTTAAATGTGCACAGGGTATGGCTCTTCCACACATAGGACCATGGTTTAACATCTAATCTGACAGACAGCAGTCTTTCCAAGCCCATTGGTTTTACTGGTTATGTGGGCTATATACACTACTCTCCAACATGTATTGGGTACCCTAACTATGAAAATAAACTTTTTTATGGAAAATTGACAATAGATTTAAATTGAAGATCTCACACAAATATCTCTATTTACTTTAATTTATTAAATTATTATATTTTAAAAGCTGTAATATTTCTTACAGACACTGAGGTTACATTTATCCTGAACACTAACTCAAAATTGATAAAATCAGGAAAAATCATTATTCACACTTCTAAAATTGCATTTGTTTTAGTAATTACACTGGTTTCCATAAATTTAAAAAACTCAGAAAAATTATGATAAACAAAAAAACAATATGAATGATTTTAATTTAAAAAAAAAACTATATGAAATTTGATGAAAGCATGAATTACAATGCTAGTTTCAGAATGGCATAAAATATTTTACACTAGAAACAGTTTTTGTCAAAAAATAACACAGGAACTTGTCCAAAAATGAGGTATCAGAATGCAATAGGCAAAGTTCTCTAATAAGGAGTGTGGTCACCACTTACAGCAATGTAGGCACGACAGCAATGTTCCATGCTGTTTATGATGTGAATCAGCTCAGTAGGGAGTAATGACCATTGTTCCTTTAAAGCAGTAGTAAACTCCCCCTTTGTTTCAGGTGGCAGGTTGGGGACAGCAGCACATCTCCCTAAAGCATCCCACACATGCTCAGTTGGATTTAAGTCGGGAGGTCGAGCTGGTCACTCCATATGCATAATGGTCTCCTCTTGAAGGTATTGTTCCACTTGTTGAGCTCTGTGTGGATGAGCATTATTGTCTTGTTAGAGCATTGAGGTAGACACATGCTACCTCCACCGTAACTGTCTCTTTGAACGGATGTTACTGGGATGATAGTGAGTACCTCGTTATTTCCATATCAAACAATATCCGGAATTGCTCTGAAAGCAATATCTGGACTCATCTCTGAAGAGTACTGACTTCCATTGCTCTTCTGTCCAGTTAACATGCATGTGTGCCCAATTCACTGCTCTCTCCTTTGACATGAGGGGGTATAAAAATTACCTTCTAGCATACAGACCTCCCTCATGAAGCCTTCTACACACAGTAGAAGTTGATACAACCCTCCCAGTGGCTGCTGCAAGAGAGGATTGTAGTTGAGAGGTAGTAGATGTCCTGCTCCTCCGTGCTGTTAATCACAGATATTGGTCTTGTACAGCGAGCGTAACTCTAGCCTTCCTTGGCTAAACCTCTGAGATGCAGAATCCACGCTAAAAAATTGATTCCACAGTCTATGGAGCACAGAAGGACTCACATTCAGCCATCATGCCACGTCTGACTGACTTTGGCCTGATTCCAGCCAACCAATAGCTCTCCACAGCAGTTCATTTGGCAAATGATGTCTCGAGGTCATTTCTACAAAATGGCTATTTCGAATTTCTTTACTCACATTTACAACACAAAATAACAATTCACTTCAAAACACCTGTTTTTATGCAGCTATCCGATTATGCAAATTGATGCAACCTAGACCAATTTGCATACCGATATGCTCACTCGGCACTACTTTACTGGTTACATGAATAAGTTTGTTGAGGGTTTTTTGGCGAATTATCGCGAATTTTCTCATTTTTCCATAATTTATGGAAACCAGTGTATTTGTCATAACAATTACTGTTTTTGTTTAAATTTAACTTTTGAGCAAATTATTATGACTTCTAGCGCTGCTGCTGCTGCAGCTTACATAACTCTTTAAATACTAATAAATATTGTTGAAAAATCTAGATTTAGACTTTAAGTAAGGATAATTTAGGTTTTAAATTGATCTTCAGTGATAAAATATATTTATTTTAGATACTTCAGTGAAAAAAAAATTTTTTTTGGAAAAAGTTTATTTTCAGAATGGAAATTAAACCTCTTTAATTCATAATGTGGTGTATCCAAATATGTTGTGGAGGGTAGATGATATATTCAATCAATCTGTGAAGGTAAGTTTATAGAACTCTCAACATGTGTCACCAACTTAAGAGTTTTCTATATTTTTACGTATCTGTAATTGTAATTAATTTTTCTTAGATGTAACCAAATAATCCCTACTCCAATAATTTGGCAGATAATATGAAGTGTTAATTGTATCATTGATGGTAAATTTTATTATTTATATTAATGAGTTGAATTATAGTAACCATAGTTTATTACCATCTAGTTAAAGCTTTGAATAAAGTGAAAAGATCACCAAAGGTTATTTAAAGTAAAAACAAGCAATTGAATATTTTACATATCTGTGTATTTAAAGGGATAATTTATTTCCATCTTTAGGTTTTCATTCATTATGTTTGATAAGTATTATTTTTTGCAGCAAGATTACAGAAATTCTGTCCCAGCTTCTATCAGTCAGCAGCAGAAACTAAGAGTCTGTGAAGTATGCTCCTCTTATCTGGGACTTCAGGATAATGACAGAAGGTTAGCAGATCATTTTAATGGCAAATTGCACCTTGGATTCATTAGCATTAGAGAAAAGGTAGAAGAGTTAGAAGTAAGTAAATATGTATTTATTAAAAGAATACTCAAACTTTTTATGATTGTATAATTAACTGTATTTCATTGTAATTGTTGTATATCATTTGTATCTTTTGCACCTTTGATCAGTTTTGTATTCATTATTGCTTTTAGTTTTTTAGCTTAGTTCTCATTATGTTTCTTGATTTATACATATATATAGGTACTATTTATTAACCCTTCCAGTGTCCAGCCTGAAAAACTGGTTTATATCCAGAGGCCAAATTTAACTTTAGAACTTTTTTGCCAAATAATTAGTGAAAGGAATTATGGCATGTTATATGCCAAATTAATCAACATTTAATTCTGGATTTTCTGAAAATAAAATATTTAACAAAAAAGACCATATGTTTCATTTTAATAGGACTTTTTAGTCATGTAGTAAAAAAAATGCATCTGGCAACACAAATAAAATTTTATATAAAAAAAGCCAATAGACAGAAATGATTATAATGCACATGAATAGAAAGGCTATTTATTTCTAATAACAAAAAAATTCTTGTTTAAAGTAAACATTTCTTCCATTTTGAAAATTTTTTCTCCATATTATACTTTGAGAAGGCTTGTTGCAGTCCAATAAACAAATCACATTTAGAATATTTTTAATAAGTAACTTATCAACAGAAATAGCTTGTGTTATATACCAAATTAAAAAGAATTTAATTCTGAATTTTACTGTAGTAAAAAATTTTAACTCTGTAGTAACATATTAATTTTAATAACAATTTTTACAGTGATATAGCAAAAAAAAGGTACACATTTCATAATTACTTCCAAAATCTTCCATTTTTAAAAAGTAGCAGTTCTTTGTTAATTATCAGGAGATTTTAAGACTTTAAGGAAAATTTTGTAGATAATAGTTTAAATCAAACTTCTGAACTTAAATTAGGGGATTGCTTCAGCACAGAGTAATGTTAACAAACAAATTGGCAATATCTTATGTAACTTCTAAGAAATAGCAAACAGATGGCTTTAACAAATTATATCATAGTTTAATAAAATATACATCAAATAAAAAAGAAAATATTATTTATCAAGCTTAAATTACATATTTTTATAAGATATCTATTAAAAAATTTAAATGGCAATTTTTATTTTTTTAAAAATAGTTTTTTTTTATTGTACTAAAAACATATATATATATACATTCTGGACACTGGAAGGGTTAAGAAGGTGAGAAAGCTTGCTACAGCATCCACCCAGCAAGATTTCTTATGCCAGTGCAAAGTTAGAAAAACCATCATTCTAATTTGCAGGTGGTGCAGACTGTCATCAGTGTACCAACATCTGAGTCTTTCTCACTCTTCATACCCACAGCCAAGTACCTCCCAGAGCAGATCAAATGAAGTTTGTGTTTCCTGGATATTGACACTGATTTCAATTCCTATTCCTGAGCTTTCTGTAACCACCTGTGGTAGGCAACACTCCTGTCCACAGAAAACATGACCTTCCAAATCACTAGGGCAGAAGAAATGGACTGCCTTTCCTCTTCAAATGACAGTCTCAGATCTTTGTCACTTGAATGAATCCAAGGACATGCACACAGGCTGCACTAAGTTTTTAAAATCATCATTGACAACAGATTTTTATATAAGAAACTTCATCTGCCCAATTCTCCAAGACCCAAGTTAGCCACACATACAACTGATGCTGATGACATCAAGACCCTCCAGTCATGAGTTTATCTGCATCTGTAAGAGGCATACTTGCAGAACAGTCAGTCCCACAATTCATCATTTGGGTTGTCAGATGGAGATGGTCCAGCTCACAGGGGTGTCACCATCCTCATAGCCACTACTCTTCATTCCATGTCATAGCCTCACCACCACCACCCTTAAGGCAATTGCCATCTGCCTCTCCATGATATACTCATTGACTGTCTGAGCTATCTTCCATTTTGGACCAACAACTAGATTGACTTTGATGATCTCATCTCACAGCTGCTAACCCTCTTTGTTATTATGGACATAATGGATACATCCTCTTTTGGGCAGTACTGACACCAATGAGAGGGGTTGGGTCCTTGAGCAGTGGCTTGGGATTCATTGCTCTACCTGTTGAACACTGGTGTCAGTACATATTTTCATCCCCAACCCACAGTTCACTGCCATTGATTGACCTTACCATCTGCTTCTCCCTGATACTTCTATTTTTTACATAGAAGGTTGAGGTCAACCTATATAGAAATTATCACCTTTCTCTGATAAGTAACATCTGTTGGGAGGGATTTTGTGACCCTTTGAATGTGTCACAATGAAAAATTAATTGAGCTGACTAGTGGTTTTAACCTCCTGTAAGAGATTTACCCTCCATCATTAGAAGCCCATCAGTGTTGCAGGATCAGAGATCATGAAATGCATCATCATCTAAGTAGCTGCCTCTACCATTCACAGATTCCAATACAGTTTCCTTGTTGCCTGAAACTGTGCTGGAATCCTGATTCATCACACAAAACTTTGAACAAGAGTCGGGAGATGGTAGGTATCTGACATCCTCCAATCTTGAAGCATATGCATGCCATAATACACTCTATATAACGGTACTGATAAAGTGGCACATACAAAAATGCCTTAAGTAAAAATGGTGTACAACAAAATGCGTGAACGAAAAGGCCACCTGTACAAAGCATTATGAATGACAGACAACACCGCATGCACAAAACGCCTCGTACAAAACAGCGTAAGCAAAAACACTGCCCAATAATTTGCTTTGACTAGCTTGCTACTGGTCTTCCTATTGTTTTTCACTCTTTTGTGCATGTAGTAAAATATTTTAAGTGATAAAAATTATTTTTATGTCAGTTGGGTATCATGAAATATTATGATTTTACACCCTCTAATGGTGGAAAAATTTGTAAATTGCAAAATTTTGGTGATGGAATGTGGAGGTCATAAAGTTTGCATTGGCAACAATAAGTTTGGCTGTTACCAAGGTAAGTTGGAAAATTCAACTTTTTCGTTTTAAAAGATAATTCAAAAATTCTTTTTAGTTGGATTGCTACTAAAGAAATGTTATTATTGGGATTTTTCAAATCCTTTGGTAGTTTGAATTTACATCATTAGAGGTCACTAAATATGGACAAAGTGAAGTTTTTAATGAATAATGCAAGTGATCTGTTCAGGATAGAAATTTAAAATATCAGCATTGAAAGATATTACTTTGACTGCACTATCTGTCCCATTTTATCAGAGGAGTTAGAGAAGAGCAACATTTTTTTTATCAAAGAATAATAGGCAAATACTTTTTATATTGTATAAATACTAATAGAACTATTTTCATTTTCACCATCATCAATTAATTCGAATTAAAACTTTTAAAGGAGGGCAATAGAAGGCAAGCAAAGAACTTCATTTCTTTGAAAATGAAATTCCCTTATTTGCCATATTTAATATTTATATTCCATATTTAACTGTGAATCATTTTTTAATCAAAGAAAACTGTCCTATTAATTCCAAAAAAAAATTTTTTTTTCTTGTTTCTTCTCTTGTTGAAATGCAGAGAACTCATTTCCGTAAACCTGAATTCATTCATTCAAGTTCAGTAGTGACTGCTGGTGATTAACTTTCCTGGTGTCATTAACGGGTTTGTCTAATGATGGAAGCCTGGTCCTTAAGTCATTTTAAACCAGTGTCTCGCAAACTGTGTGCCGCGGCACAGTAGTGTGCCATGAGAGATTCCAAGTGTGCCGTGAGAGATTTTCAAATTGACACTAGATATTCGAAAGATTTCATTTTGACTTGACTTGTGTTATCGACATGCTTTAATATCGACGTGCTTTAATAAAAATCTTTCAGATTTTATCAACTGGGATCTTGTAAGTATTTATCAAGCTTTTTCCAAATTTTGGTATTAATTTTTGATTATTTGAAGCCATAGAATGGACAAATATTTAAAACAAACACTGAGTTATGAATTAAAGAACGAGAGCAAATCTTCAAGTAAAACCAGGCTGATGACTTCAACAAAGCACAAATATAATGACGATTATATAGAGTTTGCTTTTATTCTTTTTTAGGTGTGCCGCAGAAAAAAAAAATTAGAATCAGTGTGCCGCAGAAAAAAAATTAGATTTCAGCCGCAGACTAAAAAAGTTTGTGAGACACTGTTTTAAACCATGGTACCCTCTGCCTTCTTCTGCTCCAAAGCTGACCCTGCTCAGAGTACAGCTGTTTATCGAGGTCTCCTCGCATACCAAAAGTCCACAACAAGATCCACTCTCTTGGCCCACAGATGGTTCCTTGCATTAGATTCTTTCTTCTCTATAAAGGTACAGCACTATTTTAGCTTCATCCACATTAACAGCTAAGAGATGCAAAAGGATTGGAAATGATGAAGAGAACCTCTCCTCCTTTTCTTGGAACACACCTGTTCCATTTTGAGGTAGAATTCTGTCATTTTGTATGTCAATTTGTCTTAATACAATGAACGAGTTGCTCTACTATTTTTCAGCACTCAAGTTTTCAAATATTTTGGCTATGCTATTTTCTTTTTATTGTTAGTAATAAGTCATGTAACTCAGTGAAAAATGTTATTTCTCTGATTGCAAATAATAATCTAGTATACCAGATATTGCAAAAACAGTTTTTGTTTTCCTTAGATTTATAGCTTCCAGCTAATTGGGGGGGGGGGGGGCTCAGTCGGTAGTGTTCCAACCTCGTAATCTGCAGTTCCTAAGTTCCAGTCTCACTTGGGCAAGAGTTGATATTTATCTCCACAAAAATCTTGCCCTCAGTCAGTAGGGAACACCGATGAGCTTGGAAAGGCTGCTGTCCATCGAGTGGGAAGTTTTAAATGAGTTTGTAGCCTCTTGACCATCACATTTTACCATCAAAATTTTAAATTTCTAGGATAAATAGATAACTTGTAATATTCTTAAAAACCTTCCGCAAAATTATCTGCTGGTAGGAATTGGGCCCAATTAGACTCCCAGCTGCCATACCCCATCCATGACATATACAACGAGTTTTGTATTCTAATATGTCTCTTTTACAAACACTGTTGTATTTGGCTGGCTGTAGTCCATCAATTACTCTGAACAAGTTGTTAGCCTTTTCATCAATGAGCTGTTGTTGACTGAATATTTCTTAGATGTTGAACCATTCTCAATACATTGCCTTGTGAAGGTGAGACACTGTTGTGTGGAAACTGCAGCAGGATTGCTTTTCCGAAACGCTTGTACTAGTGTGTCTAGTCTCACTACCATGCCATTTTCCAAGTCTCTTAAATCCTTTCTTTCTCATTCACATACACATAATCCCTAAGTATCTTTTTTTATCTGATTTAAATAGCATGAATTCATAATGCTGTCACTGAAGGAGCAGTCTTTTTCCTGGAAAGGAGAAGTTGCATCGTTAATACATTATGTGCCAAGCTGATTTCACTAAGATTTTTCCCTGGGGTGATGCAACTTTTTTTCTTTAATTGCCATCATTTCTACCTCTAAATGTCATTTTATGTTAGTTGTTTTATCACTTGTGACTTCTAAAATGAAATTTTTTATATCATTCATATAGGAATGACATAAAACATGAAAATTTTAACCTGTGTGGCCATGTCATGCAATTATGTATGACATTCATATGAGTATGAATGGCTCTGAATGAAAACATGATGTCATACATATATACGGTGACCTGGCACTGTTTGAACTATTAGCATCATTCATAAATGAATGACGTAGCATTCATTGTGTTAAGTAGCCACTCAATGTGCAAGGTGTTGGAAAGAAGAGTAAATGCCATATTCATGGTAGAGGTCAAACTACCTTCTTTCCAACACTCTGTGAGGCTTTTGCAAGCATCAGCCAACACTTGATTACCTGATCCATCTTGAACAGTGATCGGGAATTCATTTTTATGAAGAGATTATCTGGTGTCTATATCCTTAACAACAAAAAAGCATATGATATGTCATGGCAATTTGTCATTCTTTGTGACCCCCATGTGTGACAAGGTCACATGGCAAGCTTCATCTTCAAATTAAAGTCGTCTCTTTCTTTCCTTCTCTTTCAAAACTGGACTCTGTATGTCATCCATTGTCTAGTTTTGACCTCCTGTTCTCTGGTTTACTCTTCTGCCCAAGATTCAGTGAAGTATATTAGGTCCTCCATATGAACATGACGGCTATCAGTACCTCACCATTCCAAAGTCTTTATATCGAGACCAATGAGCCATCTTTAGTAAGTACACCTATAGTAAGTACACTTGCAAATTGTGATCACCACTGGGTATCCCACTAAAACAGCAATTTTTGCTGCTTTTTCCATAATGTGAAACTTAACGCTATAGAAGCAATTACTTTATTGTGTGCTAGTGGCATAATTTTGTTTAGAAATGCTTTTAATTCAATTCCATAACAATTAGCATGGATTCCAGTATGTTAAATATATTGAATCTGTTTTACACAATATGAGTTGTTCATAATCTGCAATCTTTGAGGTTGAATGATAAAATGTCTTTTAATTGAATCATAAGAATTGCTCTAATGATTTGAATAACAAAACCTTTGAATGTTGTATGGATAGCTTTTGTTTGTAATAGCTGTTCTAGTCAGTACCAAAAATGGCAATATGAATTAAAAATAATGCTTTGAATATACAAGATGATTTAAAAAGAATTGAACACTTATGAGTATAAATTTTTGAAAGTGTTCAATTCTTTTTTAATCACCCTGTACTATTAATATGTAGTGAGAATTACAAACATGCTAATATTCTTAAAATTTCTTTTAGAAAACTATTCAGGAGAAGCACATTAAAAAAATCCTCGAAGAGGAGTTTAAAAAGTATGAAATACCTATTGAAGAAAGCAGTACAAAACGAAAAAGCCGTAGTAGAAGCAGAAGTCCAAAGCATAGCCATGACAAAGGACAGAAACATGAATCCAGAAGCTCGAGCCATAGCCGTAGTAGAAGCCATAAACACCGGCATAGGTTAATAAATTTTCTTTAAAAATCAAATATAAGTAAAAGCAAAATCGGTGTTTTTCTGTTTTACAATTTAACAGCTTAAAATTGTTGAAATATTACTATTAACATAAAATATATTAGTGTAATAATATGAGAAATGCTAATTTTTAGTTGTTTATATTTTATATTATGTATACAGTGTTGTACTCGTAAGGCATAGCATAAAAACACACAAGTATTAATCCTTCCCATATCCCAATCATTTGTTGTACTCGTAAGGCGTAGCATAAAAACACACAAGTATTAATCCTTCCCATATCCCAATCATTTATACATGTTGACAAAATCCAAAATATGAGGCTGAAGACATCTATGTCTGTTTTTTAATACAGCACATAAACTTTGATTTTTTTAAAATAGAAATTGTTGTTTAAAATTTTTTTCATATATCAGTAAATGGTTTTGTGGTAAAAACTTTCGCTGATGTTTGAGATTCAATCCCACATCTCTACAGAAACATGCTGGTTTTAAAAGTCAATTTTTAAAAGTAAAGCTACGCTGCCTATAGAAAGCCATTAGAATATAAGTTATATTTTCATAGTTAAATTATATCTGCAAACAATTATCTGTACTATAATAATGACTCCTCCTGATACATTGCCTGTGTGACATTTGTAGTGATTTCATAGGCAGGTAATTTATATAAATCAGTTTCATTTTCTTTAACCCATATTTCAGTTAAGACTATTACATCAGGGTTGAATTCTGTTAAATTCGAGTACATTGAAAAGTGATCAAAATTCTTTCTTAAACTTCTAATATGCCATTTATAGTAAGATTTTTTAAAAAGATTTTCAGCACTAATTGTTTTAACATTGCACTTATTTATCAAGGTTTCCCCAAACACATCAATACAGTCTGATGTGAAAATACAGTCAGAAAAATAATCACTAAAGTTCATTAAAGCAACTACAATATACAATATATTTTTTATCCTAACACTTAATATTATCCAATTCTTCTACGTTTCTCAGTCTTAACTGTCAACTTTTCTCAGTCACCTTAACTTTTTCATCTTTTTGTCGAAACACTTTCCCATCTTTAACCCAAGAAAATATGAAGTTATTTTCCTTTTGATATTTTTAGCTTTGTTCAATAAGTGTTTATTTTCCTGTGTTAAATGTTATTTTGACAAAAATTCTTCCTTTCGGGTTGGGTTGTTTTACCTCTGAGCGGCTAAATGGCCAGGTAACATGGACCCCGAAGGCTCAGAGAAGGTTGGAGTAGGGGACCCACTGGAACGGTTGTTGGGAGACAGATGGTAGCCTCCTATCAAGCATGTTCTTTAACATGCACAGGGTATGGCTCTCTCACACACTGGGCCACGGCTTAAAGTTCCATCCGACATAGATAAAAAGCCATGGTCAGTAGGGGACACTGATAGGCTTTCCAAGCCTATCAGTGTCCCCTACTGACCGTGGGCAGGGTGGGTAATTTTGAGGAGATAAATCTCAATGCTGCCCCAGCGCCTGGCGCGCTACTGACTGAGCCCCCACCCCCACCCCCCCCACCCCCCCACCCCCCCGCCTTCCTTTCGGGAAATGGCTACAGACTTCTTTAGCAATTATTGATTTTCTTTCTCTCGAACATGCAATCCAATTTTCTTTCATTTTTCTCGAATTAAGTTGAACTACTTTCAGGCAAACATTATATATTTATGTATTTATTATATAAAGTTTCACTGGAACAAATAAGTTCCATTGAAATATACCACTGGAATGCATATATCCCATACCACAACCCACTCTTTTAGAAACTAGGTTGATGTTACAGGATTAGTAGTAAATCTATTAATATAAATGCATGCACCAGTTTAAAAAGAAAATGAAATTTGTAGTGAAGGGTTTAAATAGAATGAATAATTATGGTAAATGTGTTTAATGTTGAAAGTATCTTTGAAATAAACACATTTCAGTTAATTCGTATGGAGGAAAAATTAAATTTTCATAACATCTCATTTATTGATACACTAGTTGAACTGTACCTGGCACTGCCCAGGTCTCACTTTTAATATGTATTCTGTGCATATTGATTTTCACTGCCTCAAATGTTGTTAGTTTTGCAAGTATCACCCCTGACACCTTCACTCCCACCCCTTAGCACAAATTCAAAATGTGTATATGTTGATGTTGTAATCAGGAAATATGATTAAATGTAGTGCCAAGGCCAAAAAATGAAATCACATTTAAACTCCAGAAAATGACAGCTATGGAATTGGCAGTGATTATTGTTTTCCATAAGATTATCATGGTAAAATATTTTTGTTTTTAACAAGCCTCCTTTTAGAATTTTGACTTGAAACTGCCCCCTTCAACTTGGATGACAACTAAAAACATTGCCAAATTTTAAAGCATCTGATACGATTTCCTTATGAATGAGGCAGGGATGGCTCCATAATCTGTAGTTCCCAGGTTCAAGTTCCACCTGGGTCAGTCTCAAGATTTATCTCTGCAAAAACCCCACCTTGCCCTCAGTCAGTAGCAGACACCATATGCTTGGAAAGGCTGCCATCTGTAGAATGGGATGTAAAACCATGACTCCGTATGTGGGAGAACCATATATTGTGCACATTAAAGAACATGCTGGATGGCCATGGCTTGAGGTTACCATCTGTCTCTAAACAGCTGTTTAGTGTGGATCCCCCTCCCCCAACCTTCACTGATCTGTCGGGGTTTCTGATCTGGCCATTTAGCCATTTGTGTGCATAAAAGTGCCTCTCAGAGGTAAAACAACCCAACCCTATGTTGAAATCTGTGTACAATTAATCAGTTGTAGCTTGCCAGTTTCGATTTGCATATTGCACTGATGCACAAATGTCACTAATCTCTGGTATGCACTTTCACCCACTGTTGCCTTTTGCTGATGGTCATCCCTTTAGATTCCCATGCAGGCATGACGTTGGAAACTGTTCTTCATGAAACATTTGCAAATTCAGCTGTCTTATTGGCGAAGCTTTGGCCAGATGCACTCCTTAAAACATGCCCCTTTCAAAATTGCTCGGATCTTCTCTTGATAACACGATATCAATAATTGCATGCAGTTATGCCAAGTTTGCCTGTATAGACATGATCCTAAGCATGCTGGGATGTCATTTGCATACTTTCATCAGTGCACATCTGCTTAACGTAAACTGAAAGCTTTCTACACATCTTGGTGTTTTCATTTTTCTGTCCATTACATGTATATTGCACGGTGTGTTCAAAAATTAACTGTGGAGTTGCATTTAAAAAGTAACTGTGCACTAAAGTGTTATTTGGTTAATCGTGTAATTACTTTTTGAAAGCTCTGCAGTATTCTCTGTTAGTGTACTATAGTACTTTTATGCAAATGGCTTATATAGCAATTGATTTAGGTCAGTTGTGCTAAGATTAAAAAAAGTTGTGTTAAAAAGTGTTCATCCATTTCATAAACCAGATGGAATATCCCATTAATGTGAACAATCCAAGTAACCTTGTATAATGCTAACCGATATTTTAAAATATGCCACACTGCAAAGGAGTAAAAGAAATAAAAATCATATTTAATGTAAATTATTATATTATTCGGGAAGAAATTTACTTTCAATTAATATTTAATTTAGCTATTTTTATTCATCAGTTTATTCCAAAATTAAAAGTAATATTCACAGAGTTACTTGTGGATGTTAATGTCGATAAATCAAAAAATATTTTTGTGGAAAAAAGTTTTGCCAACATATGGGACTTGAACCCATGTCTCTCCAGAAACATGCCAGAGTACGTTTCTGAAGAGACCTGGGTTCAAGTCCCATATGTTGGCAAAACATTTTTCCACAAAAATATTTATTGATTCCAAAATTAAGCCTTAATTGCATAGTCTGGTCTATTTTTTCACTTTATCACTGTAAAAAAGTCTTATTAAAATTAATATGCTTTAAAATATGTTTAATTTTTTTAATTTGGTATATAACATGACCTCTTTCAGTTGATTAGCTATTTAAAAAAAAATTCAAAATTGACTTTTTGATATGACTCTGCACAGTTGGCAGAAAACCTGAACTTTTATCAAAGTATGGTACCAAGAAAAAGAATTACAAAACGGAAGTAATTTTCTTGCTTCAGGTAAATATTTTTTTTTTGGTGTTCAGAAATAACCTTTTATTCAAATGTATTAGTCATTTCTGTCTTTTTTGCATTGCCAGATGCATTTTTTTTTACTCCCTGCCTCTAAAAGCCTTAATAAAATAAAGCTGTCTTTTTTGTAAAATATTTTATTTTCAGTAAATCCAGAATTGAATGCTGATTAATTTGGCATGCAACATGCCATAATTCCTTCATTAGGTGTTTGGCAAAAAGTTGGAAAGTAATGTTTTTGGCTGATCATAGTGAAAAAATAGCTGGGCCTCTGGATGTAAACTAGTTTTTCAGGTTTAACCCTGGAAGGTTTGATGATATCACATTTGTCCATTAGTATTTATCCTTGAGGGTCTTATTTCTAAGTGCAGATGACTGGTAAATGATAACTTGAGCATATTATTCTTTTAATTTGATTCTAATTTTTAAGGAATTAATCATTAAGTTTTTATTTTGTATAAAAAATAAATATATTGTTTTCTAAACTCTGTTTCCTAATAAAAGGGCTTAGAAAGAATTTTTTGAGCAGATTTCATATCCTATTAAATGTTAATGTCAATATAACCTAGTAACATAAAAATGGACTTTTAAGAATTGCAATGATGCAATAATTTGAAAAACATTGAAAGAAATCAAAGAATAAGATTCAAGACACATGTCATTATAAACCCTCTCTATGGGCTGCCTGAAAGTAATGAATTGTAAAATAAAACACACCTTTTGATTACCCACGTGTTTTTACTTTAAAATATAAAAACAATCATTCAGAAGAAAGAAAAACAAAAGGAGATATCAAGGAAAAAGCACTTTTTTTAAAAAGAAGGGTAATTCCAAGTTCATATTCTATTTTTATGTTTTCTTATATTGCTAGGTTACAGTTGTCATGCTGGTGTGGTAAATACAGTAAATAATAAAACCATCAATAATTAGGATCTTCTCAATGATATATTGTACTCTTTTTTTGAGCACTGGCATTGTAATGAAGGAGAAACCTTGACACACCTATTGTTTGGATGCTGTTCCTTCAGCATCTCCTTAACCATTATGGGCAAAGCAATGTTGGTGTAGTATTGGCCATTTATGGTCCTTTTTTTTTCAGGTAAAATGTCCATGACTACCACTGCTTAGGAATTGGAAAAAGTTATGAACATCCTCTTCCTTGAGACAAAGTCTTGGGGATGCTGTTCATTTGTCATAACCCAAATATAGTTGTCAATCTTGCTGGGAGTTGTATAATAATAAAACTAAATCTCATTACCTGTGACAGTGTCTGTTAACCATTTGGAGCAACTAGGTTCAAACATTGCCAGTATCTCCTTGCACAAGTAGACTCTAGCCCTTTTTAGCTCTTCTGTCAGATTGTGGGAGTATCCATTTGGCACAGATCTTTCAGAACTTTACATATTGATGAGTGATTGTTTCCATACAATCAATGCCACACTGACATTTAAATCTATTACCTAAACAATGATGTGTGGGTTTTCCTTGATGAATTCATGAACAGCAGTGATGTTTCTCTCATTCAGATTCTCCATCAGTCTTCCTGCACAAGGGAGGTTTTCAAAGCTCAGCCATCCTTCTCTGATTTTGCATATCCATCCTATAAGAGTGATATGAACAGATGCGATCCTCATATACATGTGATAAACTGGCATGAATTTTTTTTTTCGTTCCCAAGTTGTATCCTTGTGAAAATGCAAAATCTTTCCCCGTCTTTAGTACGCTCCTTGGGAATAACACACAGATTTCACAAACTGAACTTTATGCACTGCCAGCAAAGAGAGAATTGATGATATGGCCTTTGTTTTTAGCAGCTTAATGGCAAGTTTATAAACAAGTGATAGCTTGTTAACTTCAGAGGAACAAGTGCAAATCAACAGACACGTGTCAAGAACTTTTTTAATGCCCTCTATGTATAAATGAGATAAGGTTGTAAAGCTAGTAAATTGATTTAAAATCTTAAAATTGAGTTTTTATTTACTCAATTTTAAGATTTTAAATTATTTTTATTAGTAATTTAGAAAAGCCAATATTACATGCATGTACTGTTATATATACACCGATCAGCCGAAACATTAAAACCAACTACCTAATATGATGAAGGTCTTCCTCGCCACCAAAAGAGCTCTCACCCGATGAGGCATAGATTCATTGAGATGTTGGTAGGTGTTGCAAGGTAGTTTTAATGTATTGACTGGTCGGTGTATGTGCAAAATTGTTTTCTTGTTCAAAATGTTTAATGGATATTTATGTTCATCAAGCCACACTTGTGTCACAGGGTCACTGATAATCTGCCCACAGATAAACAGGTGTTTGGTGAATTACAATTTGTTTTTGGTAATTCACATGCAAATATGAAATAATTAGTTGAAAAAAATTGGTGTCCTGTTTGGGATTCAAACCCAGGTCTCCCAGAAGTATGCTCGGCATCATAACTGCTAGACCACCAAGAGCTAATCATTTCTCCAACAAAGTGATATAAGCATTTTAAAAGTTTACTTCACAATTTTCACTGTATAAATACTTTTAAAATAAACAATTGCTCTCAACTGATGGGTTGCTTGCAATGGTGGCTACTAGATAATAATCTCGCCTTTGGGCAAAAGTTCCGAGTTTTCCGTTGCAACTTAGTTTTTAATTGCGCCCGTATTAGATTAAAAGCAAGTAAGTTGTCATCATAGATGCTGTCTTGTTTATTGTGGAGGCTGGTGCACTCCGTTTTTTCATTCTCGTCTTAGCTCCCTGTTGTTTGTCGCTGTCAGCTGTTGTTTCATCACTGCTTTTCACCGGAACTTTTTTGTATCAGAGATACCAGTCCTTTTGCATGTAATGTTTTTGACGGTCAGCTTGGTGGGCTTTCTCTGCTTTTCACTATATCACTGATCTTTGCACACAATTAGATGGTCTTATCCCATTCCTTGAGAGTTTCAGGTTCTTGAAAAACTTAAAAAACTTTTCCTCCAACTTAAGCTGATATGTGTGGAGGAAAGAAATTACAAGTTAAACCGGATGCGTTTCGTCCGTTTGACTGACAGCTTCTTTAGTCATCATTTGAGAGCAAGTGTTTATTTTTAAAGTATTTATACAGTGAAAATTGTGAAGTAAATTTTTAATTGAACCTTGCACTGTGTCCTTGAAATTAGATATAAGCATTCCTGTAATTTTCGTTGATTTGCCAGTGGTGCCATCTATTATCAGGAATCAGGCACCCTCGCCACCACACATGATGATAGTAATATTTGTCTCCTACTCTTACTCAATGCTTCTATGTCACTTTGCTCAAATTTAATTATGATACCTGGCATGCTTATGGGAGACCTGGATTCAAATCCCAATCAGGACACCCAATTTATCAAGTGTTTTTTTTTGTGATACTTTATTACCGAATTACTTGTAAAATACTGAGCATGAGTGACCAATATTACTATCATCGTATTTGGTGGTTTGGCTGCCCAATTTCTGATAAAGTGGCACCACTGGCAAAACAACAAAAATTGCAAGAATGCGTATATGTCACTTTGTTGGAGAAATGGTTAGCTCTTGGTGGTCTAGCAGTTATGATGCCTGGCATGCTATTGGTAAGACACGGTTCGAATCCCAGTTAGGACAACCAATTATTTCAAGTGTTTCTTGTGTACAGGACGTTTTCCTGTATATTTTATTACTGGCATACAACTATTTAATTATATTGTATTTTGCTTAATACTTACAGATCTCGTTCGCATGAAGAAGATCGCAAGCGACATAAATCTGATCGGAAGTCTGAATCGCATTCATCTCGTAGTAAAAGGTCACACAGGTCTGAAAGCAAGGATCATAAAAAAGCAAGAGACTTATCAAGTAGAACAGAGAAAAAACGATCACGATCCAGTTCATCATCACATAGCATTTCTGAAGGCAGATCATCCTCTGAAAGGTGAATTTAACAATTCGCGATTTAATATCATCTGTACGTTATTTTTTATGCAAAAAATATACAAGTTGTGTACATCAAAAATATAATATGTATTTTGTTCTTTAAGAATAAACTCAAATTATAAATTATTATTTCTATTAATGTTTAAAGTTATTTCGGTAACTAAAAAAGCAAAGGAAAATATGAGAGTAAAAAAGCACACTACAAGGTAACCCTGCTTAACATGCCACCGGCCATTGCAGATTCACTATAACCTTCCCACCATATTTTTAATCTAATACCTCCTTGATCTGATCCGTTTCATATATATTCTATGGGAATCTGCAAATTTATCAGATCTCAAAACATCAGCTCAGTTCCAAATCTGATGAAAATTATTTAACATGATGGAAAGTTGCCATCTTCAGAAATCAGGATAATACCGGATTACCCTCTATGTCAGTCAGGCAGTTCTGTTACATATTAGGGGCTAGTGTATAATAGATAGTATAAAGTATATATAATAAGTATAAAGCGTATATGTAGCTACCTAAGCTGTATATACAGCTTAAGCAGTAGCGTGCCAGGCTTGTAATCTGCAGTTCCCAGGTTCGAGTCCCAGCTGGGCCAGCATTGAGGTATACCTCTACAAAACTCCGCACTCTACCCATGATCAGTAGGGTGTATCGATGGGCTTGAAAAGGTGGCAGTCCGTCAGATGGGGCATTAAGCCGTGGTCCCATGTGCAGCAGAGCTATACCCTGTGCATTTTCAAGAACACGATGGATTGCTTGGTTGGAGGCTACATCTGTCTCCCAACAGCTATTTCTAGTGGGTCTCCTCCCCCAACCTTCTCTGAGTGGTGTCCTTGTGACCTGGCCATTTAGCTTGTTGTGTGCAAAGAAGTTGGGCCAGTGTCGAGATTTATCTCCACAAAATGCCTCCTTGCCCTCTGTCAGTAGGAGACTCCGATGGGCTTGGAAAGGCTGCTGTCTGTCAGCTGGGATGTTAAGCTGTGGCCCCTGTGCACTATAAAGAACATTCTGGATGGCCTTCATAAGAAGCTACCATTTGTCTCCTAACAGCTGTCTAGTAGGTCACCTCCCCTAACCTCTGGGCCCTTGGGGGCCTTGTGATCTGGTTGTTTAGCTCATTTTGTGCAAAAAGTTGCCACTCAGAGGTAAAACATTCCCATGTACAATTGACATCAAACATGTACATTGACTTTCTATAGAACCATTGTCTACATGGCAGTTGAGATAATGACCTCTCTCCATCCTCACCTGCAACCGAAACATCGATATCACCTTCATGACACGTGGCAGGAAGTTTTATTCAGCCCCAGCACACCAATTTGTCACTTCACTGAAGACAGCTCTTGCTCCTGATAACTTTTTATTATGCAAGTTAACTTGCATAGTAAGGCTTGCTTTAAAATTGCTCAGTGACGCAGAATGCAATTATTTTATTTTTGTTAAAAAGCTAATATTTTTCCCATCAAATTGTTGAAAAATTATGCATTTTTACAGCATAAATGAAACAGCTGGTGAAGCACTCGATCCATAATGTATTGTCTTCTGTGGGAAGTCTCGTGCTAATGTTGACTATCAAAGTCATTAAGAGCTACTTTGTTTCCTAAAGATGCATGGCTTTGTCAGAGGGGCACAACTATAATTCCACATGAGAGAAACATGGCTGTGATGCACTGCTTGAATGCTATAAACCAGAGATTCCCAACCTTTTCTGGACCATCGCCCCCTTTAGAAGAGAACAAAAATTTCAACGCCCCCCTAGTCCATAATAGTTAATTTTATATGAAATATTAAAATATTGTTGCATATTATCTGTACCTAATTTATCTGTTTATTTATCAATTAAAAATCATAAAGCAGAAATTAATAAAACGACAACCAAATGTGCAATAAAATTGTTTATCAAAATTTTAAAAATGAACACAGAATCAATAAGAAATAAAAAATGAGATAAACACAAAATTAATAATAAAAAAAATTAATGAGATGGTTGAGGCTGGTGGAGTATTAACAATTTGTTAACGTCGGGTTCCAATTTCGTTAACATCAATTGCAGATGGCCACGTTCAGTGATGTGTAGTCTGTTCCTCTTCTTTGACAGTAAATTGGCTATTGCACTGAATCCACGCTCAGCCATATAGGACGAAGGAAATGCGATTAAAAACTTCTGTACTATTGTCCACAATCCAGGGTAGAGAACTGGTATTGATTTTTGAAGCCAGAACTCTTGGTATCCATGTTTGAATTTTACTTTGAGTATTTCGTTAGTCGTGAGTTCAAAGAGTTTCTCTTCCAAATTTGACGATTCTTCAGTATCTGTGTTTGCGAAAGGATCTAAAACCCAATTCGGTATATTCATGTTTAAAATATCTTGGAAACGCTCCGTAAAATCAACATGAAGAACTTCCAAGTGTTGGCAGTAAGTAAATCTTCCGGTTTTGCTGAGACTGCTGATAATGTGGGAAAGTGGTTGTATTCACCTCTACCTAGATTTCGTTTGAATAGAAGTTTTCCCGCAAAAGCAGTTATGACGTTTTTTGTTTTAATTAAATTCAACTCATCACCTTGCAATTGTAAATTAACTTGATTAAATATTTTAAACAGGTCTGTCAAATAAGCGATGTCATATTTTGAGGTAATCACGTTTTCGCGCAATTTTTCGTCTCTGTCTTCAAGAAAGTCCAGTACCTGAGTCAAGTAGATTGAAAAAACGATTCAGACAAACACCTTCAGAGAGCCAACGTACTTCTGTGTGCAGTAGCAAGTGATTGTAATCTTCATCATTTTCATTACAAAGCTTACCAAATAATCGGTCATTCAATGAATTGCTTCTAATCTTATTGATTGCTTTAATAACGTAATGGAGCGACGTATGCAGACGTTCATTCAAATTTTTTGCAACCAAATGCTGACGATGAATAATACAATGTACAGCGAGTACATTTGGTACTGCTTGTTTCAAATGCGCTATGAAACCCTTATGACGCCCTGTCATTGCTGGAGCACCATCAGTAGCAGCAGCAAAATATTGCAAATAGGAATTTCTCTTGAAAAAACTTTTGCATGGTATTAAATATAGATTCTCCCTTTGTATCAGATTCCAAAATTTTAGCAAATAATAACTCTTCATGAATTTTTCCTTCTTTTATAAATCGTACGTATGATAAGAGTAGAGCTTCGTTATTTGGTAGAGTTGATTCATCGAGTTGAATGGAAAATTTGGAAGTCTTTAAGTAATCACATAATGATATTTCAACGTCTTTTGCCATTTCATCTATTTTTCTTTCCACTGAATTATTACTGAGGAATTTTTTTATGATATCTGACGGTGTCTTATGATGAAGAACAATTTTTAATATCTCTTTGACTGCTGGCAAAATTAATTCCTCGCCAATTGTGTGTGGTTTTCCTGCTTTTGCGATTAACAATGAAACGTTATATGAGGCTCGTAGTCCATCATCATCTTGTTTAGAAGACGACGCAAAAAGGTTTGACATAGTTGGCTGTTTTAAATATTGCTTTTCCAGTTCTTGAAAATAGGATAAATCTTTGTTCTTCTTATCAGCATTCATTTTATTTAAATGATCTTGTAGCCTAGAAGGTTTCATAGCTACATTTGAAAAAACTTTTCGGCAAATTAAATACATAGGTAATGATTGGTTTGTAGGAGAGTACGTAAATCCATATTTCAAATACTCAATACTGTACTGCCGGCATTTCTTTTTAGATGTAGATTCAGACATTTTCAAATACAAATTAACTTCTCAACAGATTTATAGATAGTTATAAAAATAATGTTTTTAATGACTTCTAACACTTATCACTGACGACTATTTATCACGGCGAAGCACATAAAAATAATAAAATATTCCTAGAGATATCGCTTTTATAGATTTGATTTTGTGCACGCATTAACTTGTATGTTTGCGATGCCGGCGCACTTGCTCCGTAAACAAGTCATTTCAAACTCCCATATTCTTGTGGAAACATGTTAAATTGCATGAACCGCGTGTTTACCTACCAACTTGCAAGGACTTGTCACCGTCAATCTATTCTAAACTAAAACAAATTAGGTATAGGTATACCTAATGCTAATTTAAAAATGCTTATTAACGCGATAACAATAAGATAATTTACATAGCTAGATAAAATATTTATTCATGAAAACAGGTATTTTCAAAGTATTTTATTATATTAAAAAATAATTATAAAAAAATATTAAATATAATAAATTTATTATTATTATTATTATTATATTATTATTGCATCAAGGTTGATTTGTCTATCAGGACGGACACACATGTCCAAAATAATAAGACTGATATAGTAGTGCATGTTAAGGTATTGAATGAGATTACAATTATTGAAGTAGGAATAACATCTCAGGATAACCTGCAGACAGTAGAGGTTGAAAAGAAGAGGAAGTATGATCTGCTGGCTAATGAGTTGAGCCTAATTCACAAGTGTAATGTTAATATTATACCTTATGTTCTGACGTGGGATGGTATTGTAACTACGTACCATAAAGCATACTCAAAGCGACTTGTAGTGGGAAAACATATTGGAGCTTATATCCAATCTGTGATCTTGAAGAGAACTTTTGAGAGCATCTCAGTCGACTTCAGACGTACCAGTACGCTAGTAGGCGGTAGCAGGGTACTTATTGTCCAAGCTGCAGTTGAAAAGCTGTACATGACGGATGAGGTAAGTGGATGACCAGAATCACCAGGAAGACACCACAGAATAGAAGAGATAAAAAGGTTGTCACAGAAAATTCCATTAAATTTATTTATTTATTTGACTGCCTCAACGCCTCCCATTTGCCTCTGGATCCGCTACCAGCGCCCACTGGGGGGCGGTATCGCCCCGTTGTGAATCTATGATTTAGATTATAATGAGTAGGTCAATCACGCTTAGGTGTTTAACCCATTTCTTCCCAGTGTTGCGTACACGCAACACTTGGGAAGAAATGGGTTAAAAATCCATCCATAGTAAATACACAGATTACCTGTAGAAATAGACTTCAACAATTATTAGAAACATCTGAAAAAAATTATCGCTGACGAGGCGGGAATGGAACCCGCAACTCTCCAGATTAGATGCCAGAGCGCTCTACCTGTTAAATCAGGTATCAGACGCATTAATTAAAGAATAAGCCATGTATATGAAGAAAAAAACCCACATAAATTAAAAACAGAGAGCAAAACGACAACAAGAAAAAACATGAATTAAAACACAAACATGAAAAAATGAAAAATATTTCTGAAATAAACCCATAAGATTACGTGCACAAAAATAACACTTATCGTACAAGTCATCATTTCACACTAATATTAAAATAAAAAACCCTTCAAGCAGCTGCTTGCCACAGAGATCAGACAGGAGCCTGTCAACAGAAAACACAAACGCCCATGTCTTACCGAGGCTGGAACCCAGGTCCCTTACATCAGTGCAGTAGCCATGTGCACTAACCGCTCGGCCACAGGACGGCCAGTTATTTATTTATTTACTGCAGTTGCTTGAAACAATACCAGATGCGACTTTTTAAACATTGCATTTCAAATACTAATAACCATTTCGAAACTTTAGTTTTAATGTGTGAATAAGTGCTCAGGCATAATAGATCTCTTGGTAAAGAATTAAAATCCTTGTTCATTTGATAAGATATCCGGGCTTTACTATAATTATTGTGAAAAACTGGTTCGACGAAATAATTTGTTTACCTTGTTGTAAGTGGTGTTGGCCCTTCGGACAGAGGATAGCCTCTGGTGCAGGCCATCCAGAGTATTCTTTAACGTGTACAGGGTGTGATTCTTGTACGTACGTGATCACTGTTCAACGTCCCATCTGACGGATGGTCAAATTTTCCATCGGTGTCCCTTTTTAACAATGGGAAGATGAGGGTTTCGAGAAGATAAATCTCAATGTTGGAACAGATGATGCTCGAATCAGGGATGTTTAGATTATGGGTCTGGTGCATCTCACCCCATCAAGACTTTTGGGTTGGGCTGTTTTATCTCTGAACTGCACTTTATCGCACACCATGGGCTAAATGGCCAGCTCAGAAGGACTGTGAAGGCTCAGAGAAAGTTGGGGGAGGGGACCCACTGGGGCAGCTCCCTCAATACTATGGAAATATTATGAGCATGCACAGTTGACTCTTCCACAGTTTTTGTAAACACATCCTATGTAGAAAGTCTTATCTACATAGGTTGAATGACAGGCCATTGACGTCAACTGCGCATGCTCAGTCTCCCCAGATGTCAGTCACACTGCTCAACTGAAGATTACATCTGAAAAGTTTCCTTCTTGTCTAAGCAAAATACTTGAAAAAGCATTTCAGGAATTCTTTCTATTGGAAACAATTAGCATATTAAGAAATCAATTTTGAATTTATTTTCTGCTTTGGCGCAGTAATTTTGCAGAGAAAAAGATAACTGCATTCACAAGGATCAAGCAAAATTTCGTATTTTACGAAACATTTTAATTCCATAACATTTTGCTTTTTTCTGATTATTTAATGATGGCTTGTTTTAAGTATGAAAGAAATAACTGCCAGTTAACCTAAAGCAATGTTACTCTGCAATTTACTTAATAGTAATGTCTTTTAAGATTATCTTTCTGTAACTTTTGCAATTTACGATTTATTTCATGGTAAATTAATTTTTTAATATTGGTATCATTTTATTCTATAGTATAAAACATGAGTTCGTCTGAAGAACAAATCAGTTTTCAATTTTAAAGTTTAAGACGTGTTACTTAAAGGGTATTTAGTTAAAATTCCTCTCTGTTATCCTAAAGAAAAAGTTTTATTGCGTCACTATGCCGTGCAAATTAACTGATAGAGGTAAGGATAAGTTAAATTTAGTTGCAGCGCTGAAAGAGTATTAAAGAAGGACAGAACAACACTTAGAGTACGATATTGGCAATCCTTTATCAAATTTAGGGGCCCTGAAAAGGGCCGTTTTCTTTCAAGTAGAGACCTGGAAGGACAGTTGAAGACCGATGAGGGATGAGTTGAACATTCAAACATCTAGCGTGGCATCCTTCCTTTGCAGCACGAAGAACAGAAGAAACGACCGAAAGGCTTTGCAGAAACGCTTGAATTTCCCCGGTTTGCTTTGACGGAGTTCCTCTCTTATCGCGTAGATATGTCCATTTTTGTAAAAGGCATTAGGATCGAATGGTTCAGTGTCTGACTGACTTCAGGAAAGGTGAAGTGTAAGTTGCTTGTGTCGAGAGGCCCCATGCCTTCTGTCATTGATTCCTTTTCGTCGTCCGGTGATAATTTATTTAAGTCCTCTATTTCTTTTTCGATCAGGGAGCAAAATATATCAATATTGTCACTTCCGCTGCATTCCTGGATGGTGGAAAGGGAACAGCACACACCAGTCTCCTCTTGTACATCACAATCTCTCGCGGATTTCAAAAATTCCCGCGTCGATTACTTTAGAGCATTCCTCTCCCTCTTGGGAGGACACTTCCGTTGCCTCAATAATTTCATTTGGATCCATCCAAATATATATATTTATATATATATCCATTATATCTTCCTTCTAAAACTTACTAATTCACGTCTTCTTCATTTCCAGGTCAACCAAAAGCAAATATTTACGTACAAAACACCTATCTAAGCAAACGCATGCGTCAATAACATTCCTTCAGAATGAAATCTTTTATTAAACCTATTCTTTCATTTCAACAGTAACAGTCTTCATTTTGTCACGTTTACTGAGATTTCGTGACGTCAGACGCAACAAAGGCACCATTTTCGTTCCTTCCTTCCGCCATGTCTAAGGTTGTTTTTACGACTGAATTTTGAAGCAAATAAAAGTTCTTCAAAGATATGCTGAGAGGTACTTTCTTTTCACGACATAAATTCTCAAAATAGTCTGCAAATTAAAACTGGATATTGGATTGATTAGATTTACTTCTGAGAGTCATTTTTTTTCCAGTGCACAATGGGCTAAATGGCTAGGTCACAAGGACCTAGCCATTTAGCCCATTGTGGTCGGCTGATGATCGGCTGTTAGGGTACAGATAGGAGTAGCATTACAAACGCTGAACACGATTCATTAAGGGGGAGAGAATACTTTAAAAAATCGAAAATAATAAATAAACCAGAATTAAAAATAATTAAGTGAAAATAAAGGATTTTTTTTAGGTTTTTAAACGCAACTAAGTTTTAATTAATATCAATGTAAAATATGATTTTCTTGTGTAATTTACACTGGAAATCTAATTTTAAAATATAATTTCACGAAAATAAGAACATTAGGATAAACATATATAGTATTATTGCTTTAAACGTTTATATCGTTTGCTATTTATTAGCAGAAAATTTTAAGCGTTTGATGTGATAGTTTAAAATAAGTTGTTTTTCTTAAATTGCAGAAATTGTAATATCCTATAATGCAAAGAATTAAAACAATGGTTTAGCAACAAAAACTAAATAAACTTCCGTGTTATTTGAAATTAATTTCAAATTTCCAGTTCCCTAACTCTGAAAATGAGCTTTTTAGCAAAAAAAAAGACTAGATAAATTGAAGATCTCACGCAAATCTCTCTAAATCTGAATTTTCAACAATATTCACTTAATATTTAAAGAGTCATTGAAGCTGGAACATTTAACAGCTGAGATGCCGGCACACTCTTCCTAAACATTCCCCCCCCCCCCCCCGCCCAAATTAATGAAAGCTGAAAAAAATAATCATTGCATAAACTTAAAGTATTATATTTATGTTAGTGAACAATTTGTTATAAGTTTATATTTTTTTCTTCTGAACTAAATTTTAATGAGCAGCAAAAGTTAGACTTAAATGCTTTAAGCTTCCATAATTCTTTGAATATTAAATGACTGTTTTTAAAGATATTTGACTGAGGTCTTCAACTTATATGCAGAGACCTATTTTCGTAAAAAAAAATTGTTTCAAAAGTTAAGGAGCTTTTGAATGTGGTTGTCCATCACATAAAGGGGAAGTGTCTGGTTACTTTTTGTACTGTAATAGGGTGTGCATGTTTCAGGATTGTGTCAGAGATTGTTTTCTCTCTAATCTGATTCGGAGTGGACTCGAGCTCGAAAATTAAGAGTCCTAACCCATTTCTACTAAAACGAAAGGTGGGGTAGCAGATATCGCTTCCACATCGCATAGTCAAGCATAAAAATGGTCCTTGCAATGTAACATTTACGTTCGTGAAGAAATGGGTAAATGTAAAGAAGAACAATGAAACATTATTCGAATTTGTTGAAATGAGACAAAGGATATAAACTTGGAAATTTCAGGAAATAATCTTACAATGGTCGGTTAGCTGGATGAAATCTCAACACTGGACAGCTATTAGAAGACAGATGGAAACCTCTGCTTTAGGCTAGGCGTTCCTTAAATAGTTTGCTAGGTTCTATGTGTTCTTTAAGGTAAAAAGACGCTAAAGTTTCTCCAGAATATGGCGCCAATTCTAGCAAGATCCTGTTTGACATTGTCTGCCCAACGCATCCTAATTCTCCCCCTTTTTCTTGAGGCTTTTAGATACATTATTCATAACTTTATTCACCAATCGGCATCTATGGATAAGGGTAACATGGCCAAAACAACACAGTCTCTCTGCACAATAGGCTGCTCAAAGGCGGTTGCCGACTCTTTCTTCTAACATCATCATAACTTACAAAGTCAAACCACTTAATGCCCAAGGTACTGCTTAAGCATCTAGAATCAAAGGCACCAAGTTTCCTACTTTCTTGATTATAAAGGGTCCATGTTTCGTTACCATAACTAACCTTGGAAGAAACCAAATTATTATCAGTCTAATTTAGTCTTCAGGTATATAAGCCTATTTTTCCCACTCTCCATAGATTCTTTAAAGTTCCAGCAGCAATTCCTATTCTTCGGTTTATCTCATGCTGCATATCTTCAGTATCTGTTACACAGCTCCCAAAATAATTAACTGAGACACCTGCCGAAGACTGCAACCATTCAGATTAACTGAACCACAGTCTATCTGACCTGCTTTCATCACTTTAGTTTTGTCTGTTTATCACCAAATCTACTCTACTACCAGTCTTTATATCAGTCATATATATGATATATATATATATACCATGCCTGACTATATAGTCAGGTATGGCTTTCTCACACACGGGGCCGTGGCTTAACGTCCCATCTGACAGACGGTAGCCTTTCCAAGCCCAGCGATGTCTCCTACTGACCGTGGGGTGGGGAATTTTGCTGAGATAAATCTCAACTCTGACCCAAATGGGATTCGAACCTGGGACCTGCAGATTATGAGCCTGGCGCACTACCGACTGAGCCACCCCCGTGGCGAGAAATGCAACTGAGTACTGGCATATATCAATTTGATACTCAAACGTTGAAAGATTTTGTCCGTTGGGCTTATTTTCATTTGATGTTATGATGTAAATAAATCACACAAACAATTCTTAAACCGAGGAACTTACTTGGACAATTACAGATGTCATAACAGCCCCGCCCCCCTGGGAAAAATTCAATGAAATATTAAATAATTAGGAATAACCCAGTCGTACCAAAAATGTATCTCGTTTTTTCTTTAACGAAATGTAATCTTGATTTTTTTAAATACTTTCTTGTGTTTATCATTGATATGTTGAAATATGTTTGATATACCTAGAAAGGTGAGAAAAAACACATTTATGGTCGGATCTAGGGAGGTGCCAATGGGACCATGCCCCCTTTGAGAATTATATATTTGAAAGTATAGTAAGGGTAATAAAAAAATATGAAACTTATATATATATGATCTTCTATGCATTTTTCAAGAAATTTTTTAAAGACCTCTGAACTTTTTTCCTTTTGTTTTCGGGCAACCTTAGTTGTATTTATGTATGATACGATGCATGTGTTTATGCTCTATTTACAACTGCGCTTAAAATCTTTTGCTCCACTGTGAAAGCATTTTTGCCCCACCCTGAAAATAGCCTACCGAAGACTGCAATTATATTAAAAACGTACGTTCATTGTTGAGCATTTAATACAAAAATGCAACCGAAGGTAAATTAAAGATCATAATGAAATCTACTTAAATCTCAATTTTCAATACTATTCGTTCAGTATTTAGAGATTTTCCCTTTCCTGAATTTTCTGAAATTTTCCCTTTCCTGAATTGGGAAAAAGCTTTCCCAGATTGAAACTGCCTGTGACGATTTCGCTCTTGAGAAATGAGTCATCACAAATCCTCAAATAAATTCCATAGACCGTTGTCCAAGAAACGATTCGAACCTGGACAGAATATTTTCAAGTTCAGAGGTCGGTTTGATGGGTCCCCCTCCCTTGCGCTGGAGACACCGTATCTAGAGAATGTGGAAAGCATTCTATTTTTAGAAACAATCCACCCCTTTTCGGCAACGCAACGTGGGAAAGAGATAGCTCTGGAGACATTCGGTTTATGATTCTATTCTTTGAATCTAACACACCTTAAGTGATTTTCCACTTTCGACATCCCATCTCGGGAAAGTGAAGATATTGGGATAACAGATGCGAATGACCAGTAGTATGCTATCTCTCTAATTTGAGCAACGCAAATGGCATCTGATTAGTTGACAATCATTTACATATCATGAAAAAAAAAAAAAAATTTGTTGCCAACTACTCAGATATTGATACTACTTAGATTGCGTTGCTCATAATAGAGAATAGTACACTACTGGTCATTCGTATCTGCTTATCCCAATTTCTTCACTTTCTCGCGATGGGACCGTCGAAAGTGGAAGATCACTTAAGGTCAGTTAGATTCACAGAATAGAATCATAAGCCGAATGACTGCAGGGCTACCACTTTTCCACGTTACGTTGCTGAAAACGGGCGACTTAGTTCTAAAAATATAATGCTTTCACACATTCTCTAGATACAGTGGGTTTGGTTGTTGTACTTCTGAGCGGCACTTTTTTGCACACAGTTTTTTGCACCATAAACAGATAACTTGAATAATTCGTTAAAAGGTTTGTCGTTTGCATATTTAGTGATATCTAATGATATAAAATGAAATTACCATTGAAAATGAGAATTGTGATATATCATTATTACGAACTAAAAACGTTTCCCAATTATCTCTTTAAGATAGTTGCATTTCCTACCTACCCTTGACGTAAGGGATCAACTCATTGTTGTCAATGGAATCTTCATGACCGTCACATTCCACCGCCAAAAATTCAAATTTCTAGCATAACTACATATTTTGCAATATTTATTTAAATTTTGGAATTTTTCGATTTTTTTCCATCGTTAAAGGGCGCAATTATAGCTTTTGGGAGATTCGGAAAGTAAAAATCGGAATATTTCATCAATACCTGTCCAACCCAAAAAATAATTTTTAATTTATCTCTAAAATCTTACAATTTCTGTTAAAACCAAAAGCGTTTCACCCCCCCCCCCCACGGTCTAAAGGGTCATCTCATTGTTGCCAATAATCTCATTGTTGCCTCATCTCATTGCCGCAACATTCACATTCCAATACCAAAATTTCAAATTTCTAACATAACTACATCGTTTGGTGTAATTCGTTTGAAATTTTCAACTATTTCCACCGTTAGAGGGCGCAGTTATGTGTTTTGTGAGATTCGGAGAGTGTGAATCGTAATATTTTATCAACACCTATCCAACACGAAAAGAATTTTTAATTTATCTGTATAAACAAAAAAAAGTTTGATGTCTACAGAAAGACAGACGATAAAGCGAAATTATCTCTTTAAAATAAAGAAAGCCATAAAAAAATCTTTTTGCCGTTTTCTAAAAATTATCAGTGCATCACAATCAGTGCACTGAAATCTTTATCAAAAATTACCTACCCTTTTCCGGAATCCGTAAGTATTCGTGCAATGCCATTAAACTTTGCAGGTAAACAATTCGAGCGACGACAAAACATGGCGTCCAATTTTGAGATGGCCAACCTCTACCTATATAGGGCCTCTAATATTTTACCAAGGTCATTCGAGTGTCGCTGAGACGGCGTGCCCCATGACGTCACAGTGGGGAGAGCTCAGTTAATGTACGTAAATGATGTGTGAGGTGATATTTGCTTCTTTTTTATCATGCGGAACTGTGCAGTAGTAAACTACACGAGTAATCCTTCGAAGAATAAGAAAAAACAATATTTCATATACATTCCTATTAGAAATAAAAATTAGTATGAAGTGGATGCTTCAGTGTCGGCGTGAAGATCAATTCAATGCGCACATGCTGAGATATGTGGTAAACAATTTTCAGATGTTTGTTAAGATCGATCGCCTTCAGATTTATTAAGTGAACTTTTAGGACTACCTATGAAACGTAAACTAAATGATAATGCCATTCCAGATTTAAAAAAAAACCCTGTCACATAAAAAATTCTGTCTTGTTACGATTCTACTCCGATCAGACGATTGTTATCACGGGAAAAAAAGAAATGATTGTTGGAATAAGAAACCGATCGTTCTGAAAATTATGACAGTGTACCCAGTAAAAAAGTAGCGTTATTTCCAGGAAATTGATAATTTAAAGACATTGGCTTATATATACTGCACTGATTCAAGGAAATAAAAACTAATGTCAGTGCGCGTGAGAAAATTACAGCAGCGGTTTCAAATTGCTATTAAAAACTAAATAAACAAGAGGGGAAAATCTCAGCGTTGCAAACAAGATTAAGATGAAAGCAAAAGCAATGGAATAAACAAAAATGAAAATTGATACTTCAGCATCATCATCATCCTCAAGCAGCCATGGGCTACGGAGGTCCAACCAGACCGCGCAGTTTAATTATCCAAGCATATCTGTCCTGAGCTACATCTGCTGCATCCGGCCACTGCAAACCAATTCTAACAAGGTCCTGTTTGACATTGTCTGCCCACCGCATCCTAGGTCTCTCCCTCCTTCTGAGGCCTCTAGGCACACTGTTCATAACCCTATTCACCAATCTATAATTATCCATACGGGCAACATGGCCAAACCAGCGGAGTCTCTCTCTGCACAATATGCTGCTTAAAGGAGGTTACAGACTCCTTTGCCTAACCTCATCATTAGTTACAAAGTTAAACCACCCACTTAGTTACAAAGATACTGCGTAAGCATCTGGAATCAAAAGCATGAAGTTTCTGTTATCTTGTTTACACAGCGTCCAAGTTTCACTACCATAACTAACCCTAGAAAGAACCAAACTATACTATTATATAGTTTAATTTTAGTCTTTAGGTGTATACGCCTATATCTCTACACTCTCCATAGGTTCTTAAAATTCCCAGCAGCAATACCTATTCGTCTGTTAATCTCATGCCGCACATCACCAGCATCTGTTACATAGCTCCCTAGGTCAGGGGTCGGCAACCTGCGGCTCTTTTGATGTAAAGTTGCGGCTCTCCAGTTCCATACGCAAAAAATTAATAATTTATTATCAAAACCCTTAAAAAATAAGAAAATTATTTTTAAGTTCCTAATTTATCAATAGCTTCTATTTTCATAATCGTTAATTACATATCACTACGCTTAACATGACCGTAATGAGATAAATTTGAACTATTGTTTTGTTCTTAGAGATGAGACTCTGTGACCATGTTTATCTTTCAGCCAATTGCATTCCATTTGCGTCTCACCCGCACCGCCACCATCGCGACGTGTTGTCAGTCAGTTGTCCTCGGATAGCGCTGTCGACGTTACGTTGCATGTGTGTTAATTTAATCGCTTGCGGTTTTTGCGTGTTTATTCGCTTGTTGTTTCAAGAAGAATTCGATTTAGAAGCGTATTATCTTCTCAAAGGTATGTAAGTCAGTAACAGAATTGGATTATATATCTGAGGATCGTGTTAACGTAGTAATAATGGTTAATAAATTGTTGGTCGTTTTAGATAGTTAAGTAATATTTAAAAAATCATTTTTTCAGCTCCGCTGCCAGCATGGCATCTGGTAAAAAAAAGAGAACTGAAGAAGAAAACCGAGAATTCAATCAGGTTTGGACGGAGTCGTTTGCGTTCATATGCAACACAGATGGCCTTCCGACTTGTCTCATTTGCCACGAAAAACTCGCACACAATAAGAAGTCAAATTTGGAGAGACACTTCACTACAAAACATACCCAGTTTGCCGGTAAATATCCAACCGGTGACGCACGAAAAAAAGCTGTTGAAGAGCTCCAAAAAAATCAAACACAGTCAAGTTCCATGTTAAGGAATTGGGTGCAATCTTCCAATAATGTAAATCTGGCAAGCTTTGCAGTATCATTAGAAATTGCAAAAAGAGGAAAACCATTCACAGATGGTGAGTACGTCAAAGATTGTTTTATACGTGCATCTGAAGAACTGTTTCGTGATTTTAAAAACAAAGCAGAAATCATGAAAAAAATCACAGATTTGCCATTATCTGCTAAAACAGTACAAGATAGAACTTCTAAAATGTCTTCAAATGTAACATGAAGACATTCAACTGGCTTCTGCCTTATCACTTGCTATAGATGAGTCTTGCGACATAAAAGACACGGCACAAGTTACTCTTTTTGTCAGGTATATGTCATCCCAAGGTCCAAAAGAAGAACTGCTAGGATTGCTACCGCTCTCAGGGCAGACTCGTGGAGAAGATATAGCAAATGCTGTGCAAAAACGTTTGGAAGACAATGGAATCGATATAAATAAAATTGTTTCTATAGCAACTGATGGAGCCGGAAGTATGACAGGAATACATAGAGGGGTAACATCAATTCTTCAGAAAAAAATAAACCACGAAATTCTAACGTTTCACTGCATAATTCATCAAGAAGCGCTTTGTGCCCAAACATTTCCGGCCGAAATAGTTGAGGTCATGAACTTGGTAATTAAGATTATTAACAGCATCTTGGCAAAAGCACTCTACCATCGCCAGTTTAAAGATTTCCTTGCAGAAATAGATAGCCAGTTTTCTGACCTACTTCTGCACAATAAAGTGCGATGGCTTTCCAGAGGTGACGTATTGCAACGTTTTGCTTTGTGCTTGAGTGAAATAAAAACATTCCTCAATGAAAAAAGTATTTACCATCCCGAATTGGAAGGAGACAAATGGCTGCAAAAATTCAACTTCATGGTAGATACCACAATGAAACTAAATGAACTAAATCTAAAACTGCAAGGAAAGGGCAACCCAGCCTACGCCTTGCTTGGAGAAGTAGTTTGTTTCGAAAAAAAATTACTTCTTTTTGTTGAAGACATAGAGAGCGGTAAATTACTTCATTTTAAAAATTTGAAGCAATATCGCGATGAGACCAATGCAACTATTGACACGAATTACTTCAGCATAGCTATAAAAAAAATGAAGGATGGATTCGCTGAGAGATTCGAGCAATTCAAAACAAACAAAAGTACTCTCGCGTTCATAGTAAATCCTCTCAACACAAATACAAATGAGATCAACATTGAGCCATTTGAAGTTGATGCTGGATCGCTTCAAATGCAATTGCTGGATTTGAAAACCAAAGACTTGTGGAGTGGCAAGTTCACAGAACTCAAGAGCAAGTTGGAAGAGTTGGAGGTCCAGAAATGCTTGAACATCGCGCAGCACAAGTGGACAGCTCTAAAAGAAATGCCGCGAGTTGAGGCCCTCATATTCGACGCATGGAATAGTCTTCCAGAATGCTACAGTGAAGTGAAGAAGTTGGCATATGGAGTGCTCACGATCTTCGGGTCGACATATTCGTGCGAGCAAGCGTTCTCTTGCATGAATATAATAAAAAGTAAAGTTAGAAGTCAACTAACAAATAAAAATCTAGAGTCGTGCTTGAAACTTAACAAGTTATAAGCCAGATTTAATCAAACTTTCAAAAGGCATGCAAAGCCAATGCTCCCATTGATGTAATTATCTATATTTGTGTTTTTATATGAATAAATATTATTTCGTATTTAAAGCCGTTTATTTTAAATCAAAAATCAAATATATATATAAGCAAATACTATAATATTAAAACGAAAATTTTTAGTGGCTCTTTAAAAACTGGGAAATTTTGTAAATTGTAACTTTTGGCTCTTCCGTTTCAATAGGTTGCCGACCCCTGCCCTAGGTAATTAAACTGTGACACCTGCTCAAGACTGCAACCATTCAGATTAACTGAATCACAACCTGCCTGACCAATTTTCATCATTTTAGTTTTCTCTCTGTTTATAACCAACTCTACTACCAGTCTCATCAACAGCTCGAATGAAAGAGTTCATCTCATCAACATCATTTGCCAAAAGGGTTAAATCATCAGCATAATCTAAATCAGAAATTTTCGTATCTCCAGCCCATTTAAGGCCAAAATCTTTCCCTTGAAGTGAATTTCGTATAACATAATCAACAACCAAACTAAAGAGAAAAGGAGACAAAATGCACCCTTGTCGAACACCAGACATAATGCTAAACCAATTGCTACAAGACTTACCAACTCTCACAATGACTCAGTGCTATTATAGAGAGCTTTCATTATGTTAACTAACTTGTCTGGTATACCATATGATCTCACAATCAACCATAAATTACGACGATCAACAGAGTCGAAAGCCTTTTTAAAACCAACAAAGCTAGCAACCAAAGGTTTCTGAAACTCTAAACGTTTCTCAAGAATCTGATTAAGTGAAAATATCTGATCTACACATTCCTTACCACTTCTGAATCCACATTGCTCATCACGCAATTGACTGTCAACCAGATTCTTAATTCCATTAAGCACAATCATGGAAAGAACTTTACCTGGAACACAGAGTAGACTGATACCCCTATAAGTTATCACAAAAACTGCGATCACCTTTTTTGAAAATAGGGATGATAATAATAGCTCTGGTAAAATCTTTAGGAACCATATCTTTATCATAAAAGTTATTCAAAATTTCAGTCATCCAAGTGGTAACCGAAACATTCCCAGCTCTGAGCATTTCTGTAGTAATTTCATCTACCCCTGGGAATTTATAAAGTTTAAGTTTGGAAATAGCCAAAATAACTTCAGATTGTGTTATAAGGCCAACATTAAAGCTGCCAATGCATCTATCATCATTACAAACAATGGGAATAGAACTAACCACATTGTTTAGAACATCACTGAAATGCTACGCCCACCTAGCCATGACAGAATCCTCACCTTCTATAACCTTACCTTGTTTATCCTGCAATCCTTGTATGCCTGACCGTTTTCTACCACATAAAACATTAACTATCTGGTATAGTTCTCTGCTATTGTGCTGCCTAATTGCTTCCTCAGCTTTCTCAGCCAAGCCATCAAGCCAAAGTTTCTTATCAGTAGCTAACTGATCCTTTACACGTTTGTTAAGCTCTCTGTAATGCTTTCCATTAGGACTAGTAGGGTACTGATTAAGGACATTCCTGCAGTTCCTTCTTTCTGAAATAAGCTCAAGTGCCTTATCACTTAAATAATTCTGTCTCCTCTGCTCCTTATTTCCTAAAAGAGTACTGTTAGTTTCCAAAAAAAAGCCTGTTTAAAATGGCCACATTCTTCCTCAACTTCAGTATTAAGCAAACCATGACTGTCATAATGACTAAGTAATCTATCATGGTAAGCTTTAGCTATAACTGGGTCTTTCAGAGCTTCAGTATTAAAGGTAAATTTTTTAACCCTAGCACAACACTTTTTAAGTTTAAGTTGCAAGACACTTTTAACAAGGTAATGGTCAGATCCAATTTCAGCTCCTAGAAGATCAGCACTAGCATGTCTGCTGAGCAGCAGACCCACGCCTTGGTGATGCTTTCTATCTCTCTCCCTGTAAAGAGAAATTTAAAGCTATTATTAAGTATCTCACCTTTACCTGTCCATCTGGTCTCTTGCAAGCCTAGAATATCTAGATTATAGCGCTGGAATTCCTGCATGAGGACATCAAGAGAATAATCTCTATGTAATGTTCTCACGTTCCACGTTCCTGAGAGAGAAAATGATTAGTAGGATTTTTAAAGAAATTAGGTTTATTGAGATTGGTAGGGCCCACAATATCAAACATCCCCTGATCGCAGGCATGGGGCAAAGACCTGTTCCTCTTCCGCTAAAGGCTGAAATCACTGATGCTGGTCGGAACTTCAGGCACAACCTTTTCAAGTGGACTTTTTCAAGAGCCATATGGCCTGCCGGAGACACATTACTCCAGTTTAAGCTTGATGATGCCCAACTAGCTAAGTAAGGTTCAGGTACCTGCGATGGCCTCTGATTAGGATTATCCACCAGCTGATATAAGGTATCCCATGCCTCTGTTCACTTAGAGCTGGCAACCCAGGACCAAACAGAAAACACAGCGGCAGACTCTCCCTCAACAGAGGCCCACCAGTGCAGTAAGTCCAGGATCAATAATCAAGCTCAAATCCATAAACAAGTCCAGTCTATTAGGTATAAATGGTCAGCACCAGGACCCTGTGAAGTTGACCACTCAGCAGGGTTGAAAAAAAAGAAAAAAGTGGCCATAGATGACCAGATCAGTAGGCCATACTGAACTGGCAGCCCTCCCTTTCCGTTCCCCTTCCAAAAGAGAATATCTCTTTTGAAAGGTACTAACGGCCTGCACCACGAGAAGGCGGGGTCGGACATTAGGTGCTAGACCTGGCCGGTTCTGTGCATCATCACTGGGTATTGGTACACAGCTCTCCTTCCAGTTTACGCCTACCTAATAAAAATTTCAAAATTAATCAAAACAAGATAAAAAGAAAGCAGACTTTTCGTTGAATAACTACAAGAAACATTTTCGTAGTAAATTAAAAACTGTTATTACGCCATATCACATTAAATGTTTTTTTTTTTGAAGGAATAAAATTTCAATTACTACTTACAGCGACAAATATTATATTTTTATTATTTTTATTATGATCATGAAAATAAAAAATAGATTGGTAAAAAGATAAGTTGAAATAAAGATTTGGTGTTTTAATTCGATCGAATTTAATTTTGGGAGCATAATCAGAATAATTTCTTTTATTACCTGAAGAAATTCTACAGTAATTCGATGTAAATTACCATAGAATTTCTTTATTAGTTTTTATTTATTATATTTATTATTATTTATAATTTATATCTGTTATTAACTTTTGAGAGCAATTACTCAAATTGAAATTATTGCTGTTAGATAATCCAATTTCCTTAACTCTAAATAGAGAACGAATATTGCTAAAGATTCGTTCTCTATTTAGAGTTGTTTTAGTTAGGTTGAAATAGATTTCAGATCTTTAAATTGTCTTCAGTCACACGTTTTTAAAAAAAACGATTATTGCAGATGTTCCAGAGTTCTGTATCTCAGTTACTATTGACATAACACGGAACCGAACTTAATAAAGTGGCTGCTGAGTGTGTTTCTATAACAATAAATATTTCCCTGATAGCTAGATAGACCTCAAACAGTTAAGAAAACTGAAATTGCACTTTTACACTTTTTCTGCCAACAGAAATCAATATTACCATACGCTTCTTATAAGCTTTGTTTACCGTCGTCTCCCCACTGTGATGTCAAAATGACTAGCCAATGATCGTCAAGAAACGTTTCCTCGTGGAGTGGCACAAGCCTCACTTCATTCACCATGGTGCTCTCCCCGCTGTGACGTCATTCGAATGATCTTGGTAAAACATAGCCTTGTGGCACCACTTATATATACTGACCTTGGATGGATGACAGGGAGATGGAAGATGGTTAGACAGATGGATTGTTGGACAGGTGGATGGACAGATGGACAAATGGTTGAACGGATGGATATTTGGACAGATGAACAAATAATTGGACAGATGGTAATATTGTTCGAGATATGGAAGATGGTTGGAGAGATGATTGGACAGATTGTTTGACAGATGGGGATGTTCGAAGAGATGGTTTGACAGTTGGATGGGTGGACGGACGAAGGAACAGAAGGAGGGACAGATTCTCGTTTTCAAAAACAATGAAGTAAATTACTGGGATTATCGTCCACTAACGGTAGAAATCCAAACTAATGGCTAAATGAAAATTTTTCATTTATCTGTCAAAACAAAAATTTTTGTTTCCCAAAGCCTTCTAATTATAAGAAGGAAAATCGCTCTCTCAAAGTGAACCCTGTTTACCACTACACTTTTCCAGGAAAATTTGAAATCTCTTACATAAATGGTCTCCTAACGGTAGAAATTCAAATTTTTTGGAAAATTCGCAAAATTTCGTCCATGCCTTACCCAGGAAGAGCCCCGGGTAAGGCATGGACGTTTGTATTGTTTTTCTGCTGAGGTCCTGCCATCCTCACAGACCTTCTACTATGGCATATAAACAGAAGGTCTGGGAGGATGGCAGGACCTCAGCAGAAAAACAGTACTATGTCATATAAACTGACAAACTCTTATCAGACCTCTGTGGCAATCAGCTGCTTGAGGCGGTATTTATTTTTTATTTATTTCATTCATAAAAACATTACATCGAAAATTTACAATCAAAGGTTTAATGGAAACAACACGAACAAAATAAAATTAAAAACGACGAAAATATAAAAGCAAAAAGAAAAAACACAGTTTTTATCTCCGAAATATTATCAAGGGTATAACAAACCCATGTAATTAAATACGTTATATTCGTAATATCTTTTTAATATTTCTTCACCCCTTACAAAATTGTTAGTTATCTGTCTATTAAAACAAAAAGCGTTGATTGTCTACAGACAGACGAAAGTGAAAACAATAGCACGTGTTTTTAGAAAACGAGCTAAAACACCAAAAGATCAATTGATACTCTCAGTTCAAAGACCGACACTTTTGGTATAATTTCAGTTATCGGTGGGTTAGTCAGTATTTAGTAACATTGAAATAACTTCTTAAAGCGGCGGGGATTGGCTCAGTCGGTAACGCGCAAGGCTCAGTTCCCAGGTTCGAGTCTCATCTGGGTCAGCATCTAGATTTCTCTCCGTTAAGTACCTACCCTCGGTAAGAAACGGGACACCGATGGACTTTGGAAGACCGCTGTCCGTCGAGTGGGATGCAAAGCCGTGGTTCCGTTTGCATGAGTGCCATACCCTGTGCACGTTAAAGGACACGCTGGATGGCCTTAACACGAGGCTTCCATCTGTCTCGTAACAGCTGTACAGGAATCCCCTTCCCCAACCTTCTATGAGTCCTCGGGGTCCTTGTGTGACACGGTCATTTAGTCCAAAAAAAGTGTGCAAAAAAATGTGCCGCTCAAAGGTGAAAAAAACCCTTAAAGAAATCACTTATGCAAAAGCAAAAATTATCCAAATTATGATTTTAAAAGTAATTAATTAAATATTTCAAAATTACCACCGGGGGGGGGGAGAGGGTCGAAAAAACTCTTTAACAGATAAGTGAAAAATTCTGAACACATAGTATGATTTGCACATAATATAAGTTCAGTGGCTTTTGAATTATGACTCCCCCCTCCCCTTGTTGCGTCAGTGGAAGCTAACTTTTTCTTTTCATTAGACCCACAAAGCTGTTAGCTTATTTGCAGGTTATAACGGAGCAACGATACGCGGGACTCGAACCTGGACCCCAACAGTTGCAGTGCTATTGCGAACCAACCCGATACTGCTGTGCCACGGAACAGCTGACTTCAAGCCTCCATAACTTCTAAATGAAGCATTTTTATGAGAAAATGGGACTGAAGATAAAGATCTCCATCAAGTCTCTAAATTTCGATTTTTAATAATATTTGTTCGGTATTTAAAGAACTCTAGAAGTTTGAATATTTACGAATAGTAATGCCAAACATAAGAATTCACCAGAGAGGTTAATTAAAATTGTAATAAAGTATTATTTTCAAAGCATTTAATGCAACATATGTACAATGAGTGTTCAATGAATCTCACATCGTGTTATGTGAATGGACGATAATTAGGAAACTCTCTAACTCTTAAAATAAACGTTTTATGGGAAAATGCGACTGAAGGTCAAGATCTCAATCAGTTTTATCTAAATATTGTTTTTTAATAATATTCGTTCAGTATTTAATGAGTTGTGGAAGTTTGAATATTTAACAATAGCAATGCCAGCCGCAAAAATTGACTTCATTAAAACTTAGTGATAAGTACTGTATCAATGTATTTAAAAAATAAATCTGCATTTTAGAACTTTGTGTAAAGATTTCTCTCAGTTAAAGGGTTAGGAAGTTTGAATATTTAACAGCATCAAAGGAATTATTTACGCGAACTTTTTAAATATACCCCGAGTGATCATTGAATGATGACTACTCATTGCTTGCCACATAGGTCTGATAAGATAATACCGAGGGATCATTGAATGCTGACTACTCACTGCTTGCCACATAGGTCTGATAAGATAATACCGAGTGATCATTGAATGATGACTACTCACTGCTTGCCACATAGGTCTGATAAGATAATACCGAATGATCATTGAATGATGACTACTCATTGCTTGCCACATAAGTCTGATAAGATAATATCGAGTGATCATTGAATGATGACTACTCACTGCTTGCCACATAGGTCTGATAAGATAATACCGAGTGATCATTGAATGATGACTACTCACTGCTTGCCACATAGGTCTGATAAGATAATACCGAGGGATCATTGAATGATGACTACTCACTGCTTTTCACATAGGTCTGATAAGATAATACCGAGTGATCATTGAATGATGACTACTCATTGCTTGTCACATAGGTCTGATAAGATAATACCGAATGATCATTGAACGATGACTACTCACTGCTTTTCACACAGGTCTGATAAGATAATACCGAGTGATCATTGAATGATGACTACTCATTGCTTGCCACATAGGTCTGATAAGATAATACCGAGTGATCATTGAATGATGACTACTCACTGCTTGCCACATAGGTCTGATAAGATAATACCGAGGGATCATTGAATGATGACTACTCACTGCTTGCCACATAGGTCTGATAAGATAATTCCTAGTGATCATTGAATGATGACTACTCACTGCTTGCCACATAGGTCTGATAAGATAATACCGAGTGATCATTGAATGATGACTACTCATTGCTTGCCACATAGGTCTGATAAGATAATACCGAGTGATCATTGAATGATGACTACTCACGGCTTGCCACATAGGTCTGATAAGATAATACCGAGTGATCATTGAATGAAGACTACTCACTGCTTGCCACATAGGTCTGATAAGATAATACCGAGTGATCATTGAATGATGACTACTCACTGCTTGCCACATAGGTCTGATAAGATAATACCGAGTGATCATTGAATGAGGACTACTCATTGCTTGCCACATAGGTCTGATAATATAATTCCGAGTGATCATTGAATGATGACTACTCACTGCTTGCCATATAGGTCTGATAAGATAATACCGAGTGATCATTGAATGATGACTACTCACTGCTTGCCACATAGGTCTGATAAGAGTCTGTCAGTTTATATGCCATTGTATTGTTTTTCTGCTGAGGTCCTGCCATCCTCACAGACCTTCTGTTTATATGCCATAGTAGAAGGTCTGTGAGGATGGCAGGACCTCAACAGAAAAACAATACAACGTCCAAAAAAACCGGGGCTTTTATCGGTTTTGAATAAGTTTCTTAACACTGGGGTTTTTATTCTTAAATATTCAAACTTCCGTAACTGATTAAATACCGAACTAATATTGTTGAAAAGCGAGATATTGTTTATATTTGATTGAGTTCTTTATCTGCAATTACATTCTTCAAAACAAAAAAAAATTATTTTAGGAATTACAGAGCTTTGACTTTAGCTTTGACATTGACATAGCACGGGGATGAATGGTCATCATTCAATGATCACTCATGATATATTTAAAAAGTTCGTGTAAATAATTCCTTTGATGCTGTCAAATATTCAAACTTCCTAACTCTTTAAATGCAAAGCTAATATCTTTGAAAACCCAGTTCTAGAGAAACTTGATTCAGAGTCGCGTTGGGTTGTTTTGATCCACACTCTTTCTGCACACAATGAACCATGAACTAAATGGCCAGGTCACAAAAACCCCTAGGGGGCTCACTGAGCAGCTGTTAAGTGACAGATTGTAGCGTACCGCCAAGCTCATTCAGCGTGTTCTTTAACGTACACAGGGTATGGCTCTCCCACACACGGAACCACGACATTACGTCCCATCCGACGGACGGCTGCCTTTCCAAGCCCATCGGTGTCCCCTACTGACACCGATGGGCAAGGAGAAGGCCAGCCGCCACCCTCCCCGGTAAAGGTAGAGAGAGATAAACCAAGAATAACACTGTCTAGAAGTTTTCAAAATATACATTCTTATTTATAAAGGGATGACTTAATGCGATTTAGAGTTAACGCTAATTTCCCCAAATTTTCACCAAAGCTATGGATTAAATTGGAAAAGGAAAAACAGTTAACTGCAAAAAATAGAAAAGGAAACTTTTTTAGCTCAGTCTTTGATTTAAGGTTAAATCAGGGTCTTTAAAACGGTGGGGATTTAAAAAATATAGTTCAACCAGTGGGGAGAGTTTTTTAATGAGGGGGAAGACAGTTTTGATAAGCGTTTAATTAATAAGGAATAAATACATAGAATATACAACTTTGGGAGTTGATTTATGTAAGGAGCTGCTTTTGCAATTATTTTGAGGTTTGCCACAACCGATCGTTGCCACCCAAAATTTAGTTGGACTTGGAAAATGAACGTGGATACCGTGGGAGTTTGTGATCAGTGAAGTTTAATAAAGGGAGCTTTTGATAAGGGGTGTTTAATAAAGGGGAGGGAATTTTAATAAAGGGGGTGGAACTTTTGATAAGGGGGTTTTTAATGAGGAGGGAGTCTGGGAATAATTACGACTAAAATAGAGGTTTTTTTTCCTAAAAATAGTACTCAGTCTATACAGTAGATGGTGCCAGGGGTTAAAAGGGGGGGGGGGAAGGAAGGAAGGGGGTTTAATAAAGGGGGAGTCAAAAATCGGGAAATTAGAGCTAAATAGGGTTTTTTCTAAGAATAGTACTCCTCATAGTCACCAGATGGCACCACGGGTTAAAAGGTGGGGAAAGGAAGGGGGGTTTTTAATAAAGGGGGAGGAATTTTCAACAATGGGGGATTAATTAATTTTTAATTAATTATGAATTATTAATTATGAATATTAATAAGGGGCGTGGCCGGAAATGGGCGTGGTCGGTGGCGTCAGAGGGGGAAAGCACAATGCGTAGGGGTGACCTGTTGTTGGGAACAAACTACTGGGGGCATAGCTATTAGAGATAAGCCCCCTTCAGAAAGTTAGTAAAGGTAATACAGTCAAAATATAAAAAATACATGAAATATACACAAGTTCTTTAATCCTCTGAAACTGAGTGCTACATTTTCGTACTGCAATGTAAATTGCTCTCCCCCCCCCTTCATATTCAGATACGAAACTGTTCCAATTAATCAGTTCACTCCCATTGATCGATATCAAGTAGGATTCTACATGGGTTTGTAGTAGCCTAATTCAGTCAGTAACGCTTAATACACACTCACTTCCAGAACTAGATTAGTCTGGGTTGCATAGCTATTAGAGAAGTCGTGGCAAATAAAACGGTTTAAAAAATTCAATAGAAAAAGTTTCCTTAACCACTATTGCAATAATATAGATGCATTCCTTAAGTAGGAGCAGTATGATGGAAATTCACATTTGCTTCCAAGATTCTTTCAGCAAATTGTTACAGAATATTTTAAATAAAAATCGTTAATCTGAAACTGTTCACCCAACATGTTAAAATTTCAGAATATGAAATTGTTTCACAGTATGTTAAAACATTAAAAATTATAATGTTTAAATACGTTAATAAAATATCAATGCCAAAGTTGGTACTGACTCTGACCTTTCGGAAAAAGTAATAGGCGCTTTTGGTATTAGTAGCTGCAATGGCAATGGGCAACGTCTCCTACAGGTAAGTAAACTCAATGGTTTCAGAATAACTAACACTTAGTACAAACACCACGACATACATAAGTACAGATGGGTTTCACCTGATGGGCTCCATAAGAATATGATTGATTATATATTAATGAACTGCAAATGGGCTAGTTCTGTTAGGAATACCAGGTCACATATGGAAGCTGAATTCGGATCTGATCATTACCTTGTTAAAAGTGTCTTGCAACTTAAACTTAAAAAGTGTTGTGCTAGGGTTAAAAAATTTGTCTTTAATACTGAAGCTCTGAAAGACCCATTTATAGCTAAAGCTTACCATGATAGGTTACTTAGTCATTATGACAGTCATGGTATGCTTACTACTGAAGTTGAGGAAGAATGGGATCATTTTAAACAGGCTTTTTTGGACACTAACAGTACTCTTTTAGGAAAAAAGGGGCAGAAGAGACAGAATTATCTGAGTGATAAGGCACTTGAGCTTATTTCGGAAAGAAAGAACTGCAGGAATGTCCTTAATCAATACTCTACTAGTCCTAATAGAAAGAATTACAGAGAGCTTAGATAACATGTAAAGGATCAGTTAGGCTTTGGCTTGATGGCTTGGCTGACAAAGCAGAGGAAGCAGTTAGACAGCACAACAGCAGAGAGCTGTACCAGATAGTTAATGTGTTAACCAAAATTAGGACAGTTACGATGAATGGTAATTAAGGTGATCTCACTTGTTTATAGAGCACCAGTTCCAATTTATTTCCCCCGCATAATACCAAGCGTTTTTTTTTATTATACCAGTAGTAAACTTAAAAAACATAAATTTGCTAAAGAAGACAGTGTTTGAAAATGCTCATTTCAAACAGATATACGAATAAAATAAGTGATACCGAAAAAAATGATCTTATATTCTTGCCTTTGTAATGATCGAGTTTGCAAATCCATGTGTGACTGAATACAGGCACTGAGGGCTCACCACTGGCAGAAGATTAATGTACTCTGAGGGGAACGCGTACCAGGCTGGAATAGAGTTAAAGCGATTCTTGTGCTCGTTCTTTCAAACTTTGAGCTTGATATGGCTTATAAATATGGGATAAAATATAAATTAGAAATATGGGAATCTGTATTCCACTATGAATGTAACTTTTTTAAGATATAGGTTAAGTAATATAATTTGATCCATGGCCCCCTTCAAATTTTTAGATACTATTTGTGAAATTTTCATAACTAAAAACGATTGGATGAATTTTCTTTTTTCATGAAACTTCTCTTTATACTTTATACGTCGGAATTAGCAATTGCTCTTTAGAACATGAACCCTTTTCGGTCATAACTATTCGTACTTATCATCATCATCACCCTCAAGCAGCCATGGACTAAGGAGGTCCAACCAGACCGTGCAATTTAGTTCTCCAAGCAAGTCTATCCTGAGCTGCATCTACTGCATCTGGCCACTATAATTATTCATAAGGGCAACATGGCCAAACCAACGGAGTCTCTCTCTGCATAATATGCTGTTTAAAAGAGGTTGCCAACTCTTTTGCCTAACCCCATCATTAGTTACAAAGTTGAACCCCTAATGCCCAAAATACTGCGTAAGCATCTGGAATCAAAAGCATCTAGTTTCCTGTTATCTATTCACAAAGTGTTCAGGTTTCACTACCATAACTAACCCTAGAAAGAACCAACTATTATACAGTCTAATTTTAGTCTTTAGGTATATACGCCTATTTCTCCACACTCTCCATAGATTCTTAAAAGTACCGGCAGCAATCCCTATTCGTCTGTTAATCTCATGCCGCACATCACCATTATCTGTTACATAGCTTCCAAGATAATTAAACTGTGACACCTGCTCAAGACTGCAACCATTCAGATTAACTGAATCACAGCCTGCCTGACCAATTTTCATCACTTTAGTTTTCTCTCTGTTTATAACCATACCTACTCTACTACCAGTCTCATCAACAGCTCGAAAGCATCAACATCATTTGCCAAAAGGGCTAAATCATCAGCATAATCTAAATCAGAAATTTTCGTATCTCCAGTCCATTAAAGGCCAAAATCTTTCCCTTGAAGTGAATTTCGCATAACATAATCAATAACCAAGCTAAAGAGGAAAGGAGACAAAATGCACCCTTGTCGAACACCAGAAGTAATGCTGAACCAATTGCTACAAACCTTACCAACTCTCACACACGAATCAATGTTATTATAGAGAGCTTTCATTACGTTAACTAACTTGTCTGGTATACCATATGATCTCACAATCAACCATAAATTATAACGATAAACAGAATCGAAAGCCTTTTTGAAATCAACAAAGCTAGCAACCAAGGGTTTCTGAAACTGTAACATTTGTCAAGAATCTGCCTGAGTAAAAATATCTGATCCACACATCCCCTACCACTTCTGAATCCACATTGCTCATCACGCAATTGACTGTAAACCAGATTCCTAATTCTATTAAGCACAATCATGAAAAGAACTTTACCTGGAACAGAGAGTAGGCTGATACCCCTATACGTTATCACAAGAACTGCGATCACCTTTTTTGAAAATACGATAATAATTGCTCTGGTAAAATCCTTAGGAACCATGCCTTTATCATAAAATATATTCAGAATTTCAGTCATCCAAGTGGTAACCGAAACATTCCCAGCTCTAAGCATTTCCGTAGTAATTTCATCTACCCCTGGAGATTTATGTAGTTTAAGTTTAGAAACAGCCAAAATAACTTCAGATTGTGTTATAGGGCCAACATTAAAGCCACCAATGCATCTATCATCATTACAGACAATGGGAGTAGAACAATCCACATTGTTTAGAACATCACTGAAATGCTCAGCCCACCCAGCCATGACAGAATCCTCACCTTCTATCAGAATCTTCACACTGGCTTAGAACATCGAACAAGAACAAAGCCAAAGTAATAGAAACAGCTTTTGTTCAACCCTATAAAACATGTCATGTTAGAGATCAAATCGCAGTTTCAAAAGATAAGTTCTTTTTTTATTATATGTCTGGAAAAGAATTACTTCGCAGAAGTTTATAAATTAGAAACTGATTGAAGAAGATTTCAATTCTCCGTCAGCAACCAGATTTCTGCCTCACGTGAGGCAGAAATTGTTTAAAGCAAAGAATTCAATCCAAAATCGCTTTGCTTTTGAAGTCTCTGGCTCCTGTTGATGTTTCCTATATGTATATTCCAGAAGTTATAATCAGGGCTTTCAGGTTAACTTAACCAAACTTCAATTTAAACGAGTTATTGAAGAACAACAATATACACAATATTTCGAAAGGTTTCCAGACACGTTCCATGTTACATGAATGGAAAGTTACTTCAAAGCTCCTTAACTTTCAACATACGCTTCTTACGCAAACATATCATTATAAATAAGTTTTAAATTTCCCTCAAATATTACTAATTATCGTTCTTCAACAATATTTTGTGATATTTAAAGAGTTATGGAGTGTGAATTATTTAGAATAACGTCACTGATCGTAACAATTTTCTTCCAAAAACTTCTAAAACACAAATTATAATTGGTACTGCAGACCGCGACCTAAAAAAAATGTAAATTTAGAAGTTGGTGCAAATATCAATTAATTTTAAAAATCTTTAGATCGAATATAGGCACGATTTGATATAAATATTTTCAAATTAATAATTCTAAAAAAAATTAAAATAATATGGTTGAACATATAAGAATGGAGTTTCCTGGATGAGTTTTCCTTATCGTTTTATTATTGAGGAGTAAAAGAAATCTGGAGAATGAAGGATGCTTTAAACATTTTTAAGAATGCTCTGGTCTATTTGTTTTCTTCTTCTGAAGTTGCAGATATGCTCGTAGAGAGGGGAACGACTCAGATTCAATATTTGTGCATTGTCTGCATTTAATAAAAGCAAAAGTTCATATTTTTTCTCACTAAATTATATTGCAAACCTAATTTTAACGTCTCTTTACTAAATTCGCAATCTGTATTAAGAGAGAAGAGATACAGAAAATGAAAGTAAGACATTTCGAATTTCATTAATTTTAAATATTTTTGGAAATGCATATTTTTATTAACAGTGTTTTTAAACAAATCGTTTAGAGATTAATTTATTAGAGGATTGTTGCGTAACACTAACGAGAATCAAAAGAAACATGTTGGAAGAAAAAAAGTATCATTGTTGAAATTAGCAAACAATTGAAGTTGTTATTAGAAAAGAAGGGAATTACCCAGCAGCACTTAGTCGGATTTTCGATTTCTCGCTGGAAGAAATAAATGCGTTGTTAAGTTATTCTCTTTGAAGACGTTGTTAAGTTATTCTCTTTGAAGACATACATAATGTCGGGGCCAAGCGAAATATATTCACAAGATGGTGGATCAATTGATGAAATTCGCAGGATTATGAGGAGTATATCAGACAGTTGTCTGCTAAAAAATGCCATTGCTCAGAAGATTAACGAAGATGATCTGATATGGAAAACACAACGCCATTCTCTCCCAAAGACCAAGTTTGGCTCTTTAAGGACGCAGTGGAGCTACCCTCTTGAAGGTTTTGATATCGACTTTCGAAACAGTAAGGATTCCTTTCATTCTGTCTCGTCTTCTTTTCGTGAGGAGCATGAAGCCAATCAATATGACTTTTCGGAATTTCAAAATGCTTTAAATAATTTTCTTCTGTCACTCAACAAGGAAAAAGGTCAAACATCCTCATCAAGATCTAGATTAGGTAGTTTCGTTGGCTTCCTGAGGAATGGCTGGAGAGATATGCAGCGAAGTGTTAGGAGGTGTTTCCACAGGATTCGTCAATTTCTTCGAGCAATGAGCAGGAACTATTGTGTGCTCACCTTAATCGCTCACATGCCTATCATCGTGGTGCTGATCGCGGTCCTGGTGATCTGGGCATGATTTTAAGATATTAACTATGTTTTTATTTGAATTTTTCGTTATGTATATAATTCAAAATTTGTCTAACAGTGTGTGTAACAAAATTCCTGCTCGTAAAATCCTGTGAAATGAAAACGGCCCTTTTCAGGGCCTCCACATTTTATTGAGGAAACACAAGGACATAAACAACAACAGTCTCCTTCTGCAAAGAAGGGGCCAAGGTACATTTACTTTATGCAGATTTACGTAAACGTCACTTGCGCAACGTATATGAAAAATACGTAATCACGTGCATCACCGTGTGATCTAGGCAACTATTAAAGAATGCTGCTCATCAGTAATCGTCAGTAGTGTTGATCACAATGGAGAAAACAAAGGATCTTTCGAGGTTCGATAAAGGGCTTATTGTCTGTGCTCTCTGGCTTGAGCGACGATTTTGAAAACAGGCGGAGCTGACTGCTTTCTCAAAAGGTGAGATATCTCAGGTTTTTAATCAGTTGAAAAATAATCACATTTCTTCTAAAAGATCGCCGTCGTCTGAGAAGGTTTGAACGGAGAAACAGAACTTTGTGCAGCAATTTTCTGATGAAAGCTGTTCCCGACCCATATCTCAGCGAACTATGCGCAGAGAATTGAAGAAGATCAGTATTAACAGTCGCATGCCTATATGGAAACCACTGATTTTTGCAAAGAACCGGAAAGTTCGTCTGCAGTGGCGTCAGAATCACCTCCACTGGACACTGGAAGACTGGAAAACAGTCATGTGGTCCAACGAGTCACGATACACCTTGTTACGAACCGACGGTAGGCAGAGAGTTTGGTGGGAGCCCCATGAAGCAAAGGACCCATCTTACCTTGTAAACACAACTCAAGGCTCTGGAGGTGGTGTCATGGTGTGGGACACGTTCTGTTGGTACGGAATGGGTCTCCTGATATAGCTGGATAGTCGGGTGTCCAAGTATTATCTGAACATTGTTGCCGATCAAGTCCATCCTACAATGTTGACTTTTTATCCAGCATGTGATTGCTGTTTTATGGACGACAATGCTACTGTCTATCGCCAAGATACGTTCAGCAGTGATTCAGCGAGCATGACAGCGACTTCCACCATCTTTCCTGGCCACAACAAAGCCCGGATCTCAACCCCATTGAGAATGAATGGGACAGGTTAGAAAAATAGATCCGGGAGCAAAGTGCTCTTCTGTCAAAACTGAGCCAGTTAAAAGAATGTCTGGTGAACGCCTTGGTATGCTGGAGATGTAAAGGCACTCCAACACCATGTGGAATCTATGCCAATAAAGGTTTCTAGTTCAGTGGCCACTGTGTGTTCTAGAATAATTCTTTGTAATGCTTTGCCTTGATTTTTCCAATAATGAAAAATATTTTCCTTTGTAGAAATTTTGTTTGCTCTCTTAAATTTATTTTATGAAATTGCAATTTTATTTTCTTTCGCCTCCAGTTTTTCGGTTTCATCAAAGTAGAATCCCAGAAAATCATTTGAATTTGATGAAAATGAATATTTTTATCGATGCTTTCCTATAGAAGGGGCTCATACAAATAATTGAACGAGTTTTCCCTGAAATAGACTTCAAATAGAATAAAAAATAATCTATTGAATAAATATTGAATAAAGAAATTGAAAGCGTTATATATTTAACTCTGCGCAGTCTGATCTTAAAGGAGCTGCAGAGAAGTACAAGACACGCTTCGTCACTGCTCGACTGAAACATGAGAATTTCCTCCTTTATTTTTCTCAGCATATGACAAGGTGAAGTTTATTGTTAATGAATTTGCAAATATACACAATGAAAATGTTTCGAGGGGGGAAAGTTAAAGTCGAAGGTTAAGTCGAGGGGGGAAAGGGAAAGTCGAAGGTAAGATCAAACCGAAAATTTCCACTTTTGTCAATAAACTAAGGTTAAGGGATCAAATTAAATGACCAATTTAAACTCTGAACCCCTAGCACTGTACTCCAAAAAAATAATGAATATCAAAAATAGTTGTTAGATACCAAACGATGAGAGATCGAAAAACGAAATTTTCGTTATTAAAATAACAACAGTTCCTATTGTTTTAGTAATGCCTCTATTTTAAATACTATGGTTATACCGAATTTAGTAAATGTTCACCAAATGTATAACACTAAATTAACGCGACAATATTGCCAACACTTTACTGATTCGTTCTCGCTTGGCCTCAGCTCATTAGGGTCGTTTTTATAATGCGGACGACGGAGTCATTAGATAAGAATAGTAGAACTCAAAGCACAGAGATGGGATACAAAGATTCATACTCATGAAATTCATCACTTTACGGATTCGTTCTCAATTGCCCTTCGCTCATCAGGGGCTTTTTTTATAATGCGGTGGGCGGTATACTGTTCACCTATAGATAGAAAACCTTAATAATAAGATTCAGAAAAACGAAAAAGTACAATGTACTGGCTGTTCCAATTCCGAAACAGCCAATGCGCTATACTTTTCTAAGGGCCACACTTCGACCAGCGCCCGCCAGGTGGGAAACAAAAAGTTTTTTTAGTGGCAAATAATATAATAGAGTAACAAGAAGTAAATATCTAGTTAACACATTAAAATTAAATATGGTCTAAAATTTGGTGAATATTCACTGTTTTTGGGAAACGAAAGTATTTTTTTGTATGCATATTTTCATTAAATTTGGTAAGCAGTTAAACACAAGCAATAAATTAATGATCCCTTCCCGGGGCCGGACTTAAGACTTTCTGAGGCCCTAAGGTGTGACCAGTTTAAGAGCCCTAAGCTATGGTAAGTTTAAAAGGCCAAACTTATTCTAAAGTCGAAATCAGGCCGGATATAGGAGGGGAGCATTCCCTTCCCAAAATTTCGCTTTGAGAATGCTAGTAGGATAATGGCGACCTAACATTAATGAATTTGTGCACATTGCACCTCTATTTTCTACAAATCTTTAAAGATTTTAAAACAACTGGTCATTTAGCCCACTGCGTGCAAAACAGTGCCGCTCAAAATTAAAACAACCCAACCCCACAACTCCCACTTACGGAAATTATATCTTAGAACCCATTTTCGTTATATAGCGAAACATTTCGCAGTTAAGGAAATTTTTCAGGAAAGCTTTATTTATCTCACAGCTATAAATGTAACAACTTATGTCGAGAATATTGACATGGTCCCGTAGCGGTGACTCCCGACATTTTATTTTTTAATTATTTAATTCAACGGCGGCTATAGATGAAACCAGAAATTCGTTGGTTGTTACACTCGTGCTTCGGTGTGCGTTAGAGGGGATATGCTGTCTATGTAATAAAGGAAATAGCCACTGTACCATATAGACGACGGCAAGAAAGTTTATTCTTTATATACAGTTGCACATATATAAACATATGGAAATGTGCTTGACTCTATGGGCCTTTGCTGTACTTATACCTGTAGCTAATATTTAAAGGATTCATTAACCCACTTGTAGACTTTCTGCTATCAGTTTAGCAGAAAAAGAATGCTCCTTAATCGTGAACGAAGTCTTCAGTTCTGAAGAAGGCTAACTGATCTCTCTGTAACTAAAAGCAATTGTACAAAGATAAGACGAAAATAGAAGAACAAAGAACACTCTTGGAATATTTTCGCCAGCAAACATCATCACCTCTGTACCCACGACAACAATAGAAACATCTGACAGTGATGATGATGTTGTTGAAGAATGTTCTACCTCAACCACCTTCTAAATTCTTTCCCACGTTCTTAATCCACTTCAAGCATTGGTCAACAGTTTCAGTGGTCAGTAAAATTATTTATGCTGTTTATTTATCGATTACAGTGTGATTTATAAAAATATATTAACGTTTCCAATGCTCGTTACCGGTTGGTCCGTCGTCGCTCAATATTTTTTTTGGAATAGGTCAAACCAGCATGGCAGAGCATACCACGGAAGACAACGTTTTATTTGAAATTGAAACTTTATATATTATTCTAACGACTTTGCATTTCGTTCGTTACAGCATTACACATATTTACCTATGTGCATGTGCTACTTATTGTTATAGTTCATAATTTGGAGGACAGACAAATAAATCCCTTCCGACTTGTGACGTGAGGTGAGATGTTGTATAAACAATCGGAAACGGAGTGAGGATTGAAAGTAATAAAACATTGTTGATTTTCTTTTTATAAAAAAACTGTTGAAAAGGACCGAAAATTATGTTCTGATCACTCCCGACCCTCATTTGACCGGGAATGCGACACCGGATCTGAAAATTCCTCTGATTTCTCAGTTGGTTTTGAAATTTCGAAACGTTTTCGAAGCTCAACAAACCTTAAATATTCAGAGCTCTACCGTTTCTGCGTCATAAAGGGTGTTTCAAAAAGGACGCAACCCTCTATTGTATTTTTATATTTAAACTTGACAAAACACACAAATTTCAAAAGATGCAAATTAGACGTATATCTACTCTTTACAACAGATGTTGAAGTGATTTCCTTCAACCTGGATGCAGGTTCGTACCCGTTTCATGACATTTGCAGCCACCTTTCGTAATGTTTGTTTTCTTATGTTTAAAATCTCTCTTTCAATGTTAGCCTTCAAGTCTTCAAGTGTATGAGGATTGTTTTGAAACACTACACATTTGAGATATCCCCAAAGGAAAAAATCTGTAGGAGTAAAATGTGGGAATCTTGGAGGCCACAATTTTTTTGAAATCAAATGATCACCAAAACATTTCTGCAACATGACCATTGTGTCATTTGCAGTATGGGCGGTCGTGCCATCTTGTTGAAACCAACACTCTCGTTCATTCACATCCAATAGTGAAATAAATTGCTGGATGAAGTCACGATAAATTTCACTAGTTACAGTTGAGTCAAAAAATAAAGGACCTATCACACTACACACAGGACCTATTATATATATATGACGACGGGAAACTGCACATCAAACACCAATTTTCCGTGCGTGTAATGGTCGTTCGTGAAAAGTGTGAGGATTTTCACTGCTCCATATTCGACTGTTTTGACTTACCCATCCAAGTGAAACCAAGCTTCGTCACTGAAATAAACACGTTCTAACATCTCAATTCCATTTTTATCAACAAAAGAATGAAACCAACGACAGTACCATAAACGTTTTTCATGGTCTGGTTCTTTCAGTTCATGAACGACACCAATGCGGTAGGCATGAAATTTTAACTTCTTTGTAGTCCTGAAAACAGTATCTGGTGAGAGTCCAACCTGTGAAGTTAACTTTCCTAGAGATTTTCTGGGTGAGTGAGTTAAACGGTGAGACGCATCATCAAGAACTTCGGCAGTTAATAGTGATTTCGACAGTAAACACTGATGGCCAGTGATGGCCGATTCTGTACAGACCCAGTGTCACGAAATTCATCAAACGAGATATTGCCGACTTGTTGGGAACTGCAGTCTGAAGAAACTTCCACTCAAACTCTTTTCTCTCACGTTTGTAAGATTTGTACGCACAATAAGTCTCATCAATAAATACACGTTCGTTTCTGGAAAACTACATAGCTGACACAACACAAAGAAATGAATGCTTGAGTGAGACTAGAGCGGGACAAGATCATTTCAACTGCTAAAGGCGTTAACCTTGAGTACAGTAATGCCAACTGACTAATATTATGGCATAAAATGTACATGCGCGTAAGTTCTACTCTCTTATCTTTAGGGTTGTGTCCTTTTTCAAAAAAACTTAATGTGATCCCTGTCAGTCACAATCTTCTCCATATGTACATGTATATACGATGTTGTATCTGAAAAAAGAATTCTACAAAATGCATATATCATTACATAAGAGAATTCAATGAGGAAGCAGGGTCCATTATAAGGAAATTCGTGTTACGTCCAACCTTTTAGGAACGCAATCCTTCCGTAAATCAAGAACTACCTGTAAATATACAGTATATTGTTATGCATGCTGCAGTCCTACAGACAATATTTTCGGTATGACCCTAGTGTTATCTAGGTCCATTTAAAATCTCCGCCGATTTGGTTCAATATGGTATTGAAAGGGTTAAATCACGATTTTCAACGCTACCTGTTGGATATTCAAAGAGTTACGGATATTAAAACATTTAACAACTTCACTTATTCCTAGAAATTCATTCAAAATTGAAACAGTTCGTACACAAACTGTTAGAAATAAGTTAATACATTTTAAAAAGGGTTTAATCTAATAGTTTAGCTTATTTGGATTAACATTTCAGACTACTTATCCTAACTGGCACTGCAGTTGATAAATATTGAATGAATATCGTTGAAAATAAATTTCGGATAGATTTCACTAAGATCTTTATTTCCAATCATATTTCTCAAAGAAAAGATAATTTAGGATGTAACTGAAATCTGAATTTTATTCTCTCTTAGCATGGATCTGTTCCGAATAACGTGATCAGTGACTCATAGCACATCCCATACAAATATCTGAATACTTTGATCATATATCTGAATACTTTGTCATCGCATAAATGTGCAGACATAGACGTAAATGTAATAAACTTTGATGTAATAGGGAAAAAACATCACATCAAGATGCTGGAGTTATCGACTGAACCAATTCTCATAATTTCTTTCGTTTTGCCTGAATATATGTAAATATTGATGTCAATTGAATAAACTTTATTAATGAAGTATCTGATAAGAAAACAATATCTTTGACTTGAATGACAATTATAACAAATTATCTCTCATCCCCTGAATTGTTAAAAAAAGCTTAAATAATTTTTTGAAAAACGGTTCTCCTCCAGCCTTTGTCTACTGCAAAGATGTCGCTCAATTCTCTGCCATTACGATGACTCGTTGTCCCTAAGCTATGTAGATGTAGAACGTTCTTGTCGAGATGCACAATCCACTCCTGGGTTCTGTTTAATTGCAGCTCGGGGAGGCAGAGGAAGAAGAAACCGTTTTTAAGTTACTGTCTGATCGATCCCTCTGGTGCTCCGCGAGGGTGGCTCCATTAGAGTGTGAACATTAGTCTCTTCGCTGTCGGTCAGTTGCACCTCGGGAGGGGAAAGAAACAAAAACAATAATCTATATTTTCTCTTTGCTTTTGTCTTGTCCTCGAAATGCGAGTTCCTTGTTTGCATTTTGTCTTAATCGCACTCTTTTTTTTCCCGGCGGATGTGTTAAAGGGCCTCTTTGGGGGAAACATACAAAGACATTTGCTGACAAAAAAGGAAGAGAAAGGCTTTTTTTTTTAGGAAAAGAGGTAATACACCACATACTCATAAAGGAAGCACTGCTTTTATGTTTATTAGATAGCTTATTTAAAATGGAAATAGGAGTCGCTTTCTTTATCCGCACGAGAGGAACTTGTCATGCATAATGAGTAGGTCATAAGGACCCCAAAGACAATGGAATAACAATTATCATGATTCTAAATTTATTTAAATTGGTATGACATCTGAGAATTTTTTAAAGAGGTGGGAAACTTTCAGAGGGGCAAAATCATTTCAAAAAGCAAACCATTGTTTCAAAATTAAAAATATTTAGGTGGAGCATTCATTAATGAGTTCAGTTTCGAAAGCAGCAAATATGCATACGTCATAAGTCATAACAACTACAAATCACAGAAATGAAACAAAACAAAAGGAAATGTATTACTGAAAACATATGCAAGAAATCTCTTTTACATTAATAAACAAAAACAAAACAAAGCTGTTCGCTTTTTTTCCTAACGAAAAAGCCTTTCTCTTCCTTTTTTTTTCAGCAGATGCCTCGGTATGTTTCCCCAAAGAGGCCCTCTAACACATCCGTCGGTAGAAAAGGGTGCGATTAACACAAAATGCAAACAAGGAACTCGCATTTCGAGGACAAGACAAAAGCAAAGAGAAAATATAGATTATTGTTTCTGTTTCTTTCTTTCCCCTCCCGAGGTGCAACTGATCGACAGCGAAGAGACTAATGTTCACACTCTGGTGGAGCCACCCTCGCGGAGCACCAGAGGAATCGATCAGACAGTAACTTAACAACAGTCTCTTCTTCCCATGCCTCCGAGTTGCAATTAAACAGAACCCAGGAGTGGATTGTGCATCTCGACAAGAACATTCTCCATCTGCCTAGTTTAGGGGCAATGACTCCTCGTAATGGCAAGGGAATTGAGCAATGTCTTTGCAGCAGAGAAAGGCTTACGAAGAATCGGTTTCCAAAAAGAATTTAACTAAACCTTCATAGGCGATGAGAAATAATTTCTCATAATTGTCATTGAAGTCAAAGACATTTTTTTCCCCAATTTATCGGCTACTTCACTCATTAGAGTTTGTTGAATGAATTAAAGAAAAACATTAGTTTTTTGGTACATCTCTCATTCATTATAAATGTATGTTTCAATCAATATTCTTATAGGTGGGGGTTGGTTTGGTTTGGTTTGTTTACCTCTGAGCGGCACTTTTTTGCACACCATGGGCTAAATGGCCAGGTCACATGGACCCCGAAGGCTCAGAGAAGGTTGGGGGAGGGGACCCACTCGAACAGCTGTTGGGAGACAGATGGTAGCCTCTCGTCAAGGCCATTCAGCGTGTTCTTTAACGTGCACAGGGTATGGATCTCCCCCACACGGGGCCACGGCTTAACGTCCATCCGACGGACGGCGGCCTTTCCAAGCCCATCGGTGTCCCCTACTGACCGTGGGCAGGGATTGGGAATTTTTGCGGAGATAAATCTCAACGCTGACCCAGCTGGGACTCGAACCTGGGAACTACAGATTACGAGCTGGGCGCGCTACCGACTGGCCATCCCCGCCCCAGGTGGGGGTTGGAGACTGACCTCTTTCTCCCACCCTGCCGACACCCACAGGAGCAATTATAAATATATAAGAGACAATGTCGTAGCTACAATGGTTTTTCTTTTTCTTTGGAGGAGGTTGGATAGGTAAAGAGTTCTTTTGGCGGCCGAATTTTCAAGCATTATAAGTATTAAAAATATACAAATATATATACAGGGTGATTCAAAACCCTTGGGCCAAACTTTAAGGGGTGATAGAACACACCTAAACAAGCACTTTTCGTCATACAATGCATGGTCGGAACTCAAACGGTGAAGCGCTAGAGGGCGCTTTCCAGTGAATACTTATAAGCGCTGGTTTTCGCAGTCGTCGTCATTTCTAGCGTGGATTAAACGGATGGATTGTTTCACGAATCAGGAGAAGGCAGACATGCATTTCACGTACGGAGCCACAGACGGGAATGCGAAGGGATGCCCAAAGACTGTACCGGGAGCGCTTTCTGACCAGACGTGTGCTTGATCGTAAAACCTTTCAGCGATTGCACCGGTATCTGTGCGAAACGGGCTCCTTTTCAGTGGCTCGCAGGATACAGGGCGTGTAAAGAGTGTGAGGACGCCACGTGTTACAGAGAAAATTCTACATAGGGTTGGAGATCGTCCCGCATGTAGCACACGAGCAATTTCCCATGCCGCAAGTGTGCCCCAATCGACGGTGTGGCGAGTTCTACGATGAACGATTACACCCCTACCATGCACAGAGGGTGCACGCCTTGACACCTGCTGATTATCGGCTTCGTGTGGATTTTGCACAGTGGTTCCTGCAGCAGACTGCATTGCAACCGGACTTTGATGTAAATGTCTTATTCACTGACGAATGCACCTTTACATGTGAAGGCATTTTTAATACCTACAATTCACATGTGTGGGCCACCAGTAATCCGCACGCCATACATCCACATTCGTACCAGCGGCGTTTCTCCATAAATGTTTGGGCTGGAATCCTCCATGACCATTTGATTGACCCATACCTTCTGCCAGCCCGACTGAAAGGGAGAACGTACCTCGTATTTTTACAAGAAGTCTTGCCAGAATTACCAAACTTCCAGCAAACATTTAAACACGTATGTGGTTCCAACACGACTGAGCGCCACCCCATTTCAGCGTGGATGTGTGGAACGCCTTGGATGCAAAATTTCCAGGACGATGGATTGGTCGGAGTGGACCCATCGCTTGGCCGCCACGATCGCCCGATCTCTCATGTCTGGACTTTTTCCTATGGGGCCATATGAAAAGCCTCATCTACGATAGCCCCATCGATTCCAATGAGGACCTTGTTGCCAGGATTTCTATTGCCACAGCAACTGTAGAGAAATGCCTGGTGCTTTCGCCCATGTACGCTCACTACGTCGTCGAAGGTGTGAAGCCTGCATTAATATTGGCGGTCGCTCTTTTGAGCAGTTTCTGTAATTTGTTCAATAAAATTCTGTACTTCCTGTTCTGTAATTTCTGCAATTGTTTCAAACCTCCTCTGTCATTCTTGTGTTTCTTCATTTCCTGACACAGTAACTGCTAACCCCTAGCGCTTCACCGAGTTCCGAAAATGCATTGTATGACGGAAAGTGCTTGTTTAGGTGTGTTCTATCACCCCTTAAAGTTTGGCCCAAGAGTTTTGAATCACCCTGTATCTAATATATATTTCATTTACTTGGGGTTCAGATGACTTTTTTATGTAGGAGAGGGACAGGACTGGATCTATAAAAAACACCGAGGGAGGTGGGGGGGGGGGGCAAGAAGAGATCTTTAAAAATTCCTTGAAAATATCGTGAAATGTAAAGAAGTTGAAAAATCTTTCGTTTCTGTTACTCTTACTAGCATTCTGAAACGGTAATTGGTATCAACAGCACAGAAACGCAGATGGTTCTTATAGGAAAAATATTTTTTTAATGTAATACGTCGTTACAGAGACTTTTTTTAAATACATTATTCATCTTTTGTGTGCAGTTCTTTCCAAAACTTTTGCTTGTAACAAAAACTTTAATTTATAATGGTGTAAGTGGTTGGCTCATAAACTACAGTCCCACGTTCGAGTCTGAACTGTGCTCGATTTGAGAATTTTCTCTGCGAAACTTCGGTTCTACTCTCAGTGAGAAAGGGCACACCGATGGGCTTATAAAGGCTTTCGTCCTTCAGATGGAACGTTAAGACATGGCTCTGTATGCAGGATCGTCATGCATACCTTGTGCACACTAAAGAACACAACGGATGGCCTCGAAAGGAGTCTTCCATCTGTCTCCTACTAGCTGTCCAAGTGAGTCCCCTTTCCCAACCTTCTTTGAGCTGGGAGTCCCCTTTCCAAACCTTCTCTTACCTGGCCATTTAGTCTGTTATGTGCAAACAAAAGTGTCGCTCAGAGGTAAAACAACCTAAACAACTTGAAGTTATTTTTCTGCATACCATAATAGAAGCTAAAATCTCTCAATGTGTTTAAGTTGGAGTCCATGTGGAATCTACTGAAGCCTAAAAAATCTAAAAAGCCATGAGCCAAAGCTCCCTTATCAAGGGCATCAGTGACCGCCAATCGGAAGACCCCAGAAGTCTCCCCGATGTCCACTGACCATAACTTCACTTTGTGCTGGGATATCTGTGTCTTCTGTCACTAGTACTGTGGTCACACTTGATAAAGAATCAGATGTTTGGTGAAGCAGAGGGATCTCTTATGTCTTATAGATGAGTTGGTTGTCACTGGGTCTAATGCTGAATCCATGTTTCTTTAGGAAATAAAGGACTAATATACATTCATCATAGATGTCAGCAATGTAAACATGATGGCATACCAGACAGCTACCAACTCTAGTGCTGAGTTCTATCTTTCCATGAACATTAGCATGATCTCCAGTTGCTGTTTGTAGGGTTATATTAGACTAACATTCCAGTTTGGGTGAGGTATTATCCTCTTTATTTTGTCTGTTCTGAGTCAAGTTACATTAGCACTAGTGTCTACTATCATACGGCAAGGCATTCCATTAATGGTTCCATCAACTACCAATCCATTATCTCCACCACATAGTGTTGAAATGTGAGTGACTTCCCCTGGCGCCAACCAATCAACAGCCAGCCTTTGCTCTTCACATTGCTTATGCTGGTTTTGTTGCCTGTTAGATGTGCTTAAACTTTGCACTCGCCAGTTTTTGCAGTTGGCTCGAATATGTCCAGTCTTGCCACAATTCCAACACTGTATGTTTGTCGAAGTCCTTGGAGAGGAACCTTTTATCTCGTTCAAAAGGATTGTATGGCTTTGGTTAGTTCTTGTATTTCACTATTCTTTTCCACAGTTTCTTCTCTCATGTGCCATAAAAAACCCCAAACAACCAACCAACCACAGTTTCTTCTGCATTCACAAATTTCACTGTGCATTTGTTTGCTCAGGAGAAAAGCCTGGAGCACTCGTACTTCATAGCATGTATCACAGCTGACTTTAAGGTTTCGCCTTCCATCCTCAGAGATTGTTGAGTCTCAGGGTCAGCAATAGCATCAATAAATTGTAATTGAGCTAAGTTATCTTGAATTTTCTGGTGGACAGTTACTCTAAGCCAATCTAGTTGGGTGCTCAGTATCATTGGCAAGTTCTTGCAAAGTTTCACCACTCTTCTGCATATGATGTTTATATTGAGTCATATAGTATTGTTTTAAATAAATATCGCCAAACCTGAGTTCTAATGCAGATACCAGACATTGGTAATCAAATCGTTTCTCTTTTGTAACAGACTGTAAAACTTACGCAGCAGAATTTCTTAAGGAAGCTGCAAGAAAACTGGCCTTCTGAAATTCATTCCACTCATTAGCTCTAGAGATGACTTCGAATTGTGTCTTGAATACAGTCCAAGATGACTGGACATCATACATCATACGTTGAAGGTTTAGTTGCACTTCTAATGATATGTATAAAAACATTATTGTCACTAAAATTACAATTGTCACAAGAAGGTAACCTTTCATTTCCGAAAATCTGAAACTTACATTCACAATCAGTTTTTACACTTTCAATTTGATGCTTAAAATCTAACTTAACACTATCAAGTTTTATGTCAGAATCACAAGAATTTTCACTGATTTTTCTGTGTAGATCACTATTCTGATCAGTAATCTTACTAATTTGAGGAGCCATTTCAGCTCTCAACTCATATTTTATGTAACCAGATCAGCAATATTGATGTTTGTCATTATTTTGAGAGGCTATTTCAACTTTCAAGTCATTTTGTGTAGCCATTTCAGTTTTCAAGTTATCATTTTGTCTAGCAAGGTCACCAATTTTACTGTTTATGTCACTAATCTTACTGTTCGTGTCATTATTTTGACTAGCAAGTTCACCAATTTCACCTCTTATATCAAGCCATCAGTTTTATTAACTCATCCATATTTCTAGTTAAACGCATTCAAAATAATATCTACACTCCTGGCACCACTTGTTATAAATTAAAATGATGGAAATTGAATGTGTTGTTGGGTTGTTTTACCTCTGAGCGGCACTTTTTTGCACACCATGGGCTAAATGGCCAGGTCACATGGACCCCGAAGGCTCAGAGAAGGTTGGGGGAGGGGACCCACTGGAACAGCTGTTGGGAGACAGATGGTAGTCTCCCGTCAAGGCCATCCAGCGCGTTCTTTAACGTGCACAGGATATGGCTCTCCCGCACACGGGGCCACGGCTTAACGTCCCATCCGACGGACGGCGGCCTTTCCAAGCCCATCGGTGTCCCCTACTGACCGTGGGCAGGGCGGGGAATTTTGCGGAGATAAATCTCAACGCTGACCCAGCTGGGACTCGAACCTGGGAACTACAGATTACGAGCCTGGCGCGCTACCGACTGAGCCACCCCCGCCCCCTAAATTGAATGTGAGTTCTAAAATAATAGCTGGTAACAATAAATCTAAAATAAAGTAATTTATTACAAAAGTATCAATGAAAACATTTAATAAGCAACTTTCAATCAACTCAAATGTCTATCAGCATAAAATAAATCTTCAGAAGAACATATCACCTTTTCTAATCATACAAAAAATTTCCTCCATAATTCTCAACAGTCATTAAGTGACACAATTAAATTTATGAATAAACTTGTAATCAATAAAGAATATCCTTACCAATTCATAAATAGCTAAATACAACTATGTAACAAAGGACGAACTCTTCCAACAGAAAAGTTGAGATCTAATAGTTTGACTTACATAAAACCTTTACACATCTTTTAGTGTCTTAAACATCTTTATTTTTCTTACCGGTCCGCTAACTGAATCACTAATTATTTATCTTTCCATGAACACACACTAAAGAAAGCACATTGTATTCACTACACTGTATCGATTTAAAACTAAATGTTTCTTCTCACATAACTTATTCTTAGTTCCAACAACTAACTCTCGGTTTTCAAGTCAAGTCGATATCGTTTTTGACGTAATTCTCATGTTGTAGCATGCGCGAGTGTTCAAAATGATACATCACAAGTTCATTGTAGCATATTCATCTGTCGTAGTAATATATATATAATTCATAATGTTTCCATCATTATTTAAATCTTTTGTGTATTTAATTTTACGCATTATTTTGGACATTTATTCAATCAATGTACAATGCTGATAATCTTTCTCTCAACAAACTCTAAGGTAGCAGTGTTGCAAAAATTTGCTTTAAAACAAGATTATTGAAATAAAAATTAAAAAAATAAATAACCGAAAAGGATAAAGAGCTGTGGTGGAATTAAAAATATTTAAAAGCAAATAAAGTTCATTTTAACCTCTGAATTCATGAAAATCGTTAATCCCTTCGAGAACAATTTGCATTATATAGCGACTACTACGGAAAGTTGAACTTTACGAAAATGGCAAAAACTTAAAAATTACAAATTCTGAATGCTAGTTATGAAATTGCTTCAATTTAACTGAAAATAGTAAATATAAAGACTATCATTTAAAAATTAAACATTTTGCTATAATAAGTTCCTAATTAGATGTCTCCTAAAGTAGCTACCATTAAAAATGAATCCAAAGTGAATGCACAGTATTCCCTGTTAAGACATGTCTGTCTTAACACGGAATACTGTGCATTCACTTTGGATTGATTTTTAATTATATATTAACGTCTTAGCCTTAGTGACCTTCTCATCAACATCTGATAATCAAATAGCAAAGACTGAAAAAGTTGCATCTCCTTGAGTATAGATGGCACTGTCGCAGTCACGTCTCAGGAAGAAGAATTATAAGGTCATATTCTGAAAGAGTTCGTTGTCTGATGCGTGGTGCAATGGTAGCAATGGCATGAATCTGGAGAGATGCAGGTTCGATTCCATTTTAAGTCATGTATGCCTAATGATTTAATTTTCATTTTATGAAATAATTATTCTTTCTAATTGCAGTATATATTTGAGAATCAATATAAATAAAAATAATTTAGTAGTTGAAATTGATATTCCCATTCAGAATCTGAGTCAATCCGTCAATGAAATATTGTAGTTTAGAAAAAAACTCGCGACTTTACTGTTCATCTTGATAATATCTATGTGTGATAAAGTATTTGTCCATCACTATTTTATCCTTTAAAAACTATATGTCATCAGCAATAGAAAACACAAAACTACTTCAACACTTTCTGCAGTCGGGCTTGTAATCTGTAGTTCCCAGATTTAAGTCCCAGCTGAGTCAGTGTTGAGATTTATCTCCTCAAAGTTCCCCACCCTACCCATGGTCAGTAGGAAACACCAATGAGCTTGGAAAGGCCGTCATCCGTCAGATGGGATATTAAGCTGTGACCCCGTGTGTGGGAGGGCCATACCCTATGCAGGTTAAAGAACCTGATGGATGTACTAAATATTCACCACTTTGTAAGTCGATTTGATTTTAGAGGAAAAATTGTCTTGAGCTTGGTGGGATGCGAACCCACGACCTCCTGATAACATATCAGGTGCTCTGAACCATTGAGCTACCGGCCACCGAGCAAGATCTCCTCTAATTGATGATATGAACATTCTGAACCTACAGTACATATTCCATTATGTCACATACAGGCGCTGTTCGGGCGATCTTAGCCACAATCGGCAGATAAACGCCATATAGATGGAAAGTATATCTTACAAGTATACAATTGATTAAATATTGAATAAACTCGACTTTCTTGGTATATACAAAATATTCACCACTTTGTAAGTCAATTTAATTTTAATTTTTTTGTGGGTATGTATCCCAACCAGCTCAAGACAAATTTTCCTCTAAAATTAAATTGACTTACAAAGTGAATATTTAGTATATACCAAGAAAGTCGAGTTTACTCAATATTTAACCTGATGGATGGCCTTGATGGGAGACTCATCATCTGTCTCCCAACAGCTGTTCCAGTGGACCCCCTCCTCTAACCTTCTCTGAGCCTTCAGAGCCCTTGTGACCTGGCCATTTAGTCCATTGTGTGCAGGGGAGAGGGTGACTCGGTTGGTATTGCGCCAGGCTCATAATCTGCAGTTCCCAGGTTCGAGTCCCAGCTGAGTCAGCGTTGAGATTTATCTCTGCAAAATTCCCACCCTGCCCACGGTCAGTAGGGGACACCGATGAGCTTGGAAAGGCTGCTGTCCGTCGGATGGGACATTAAGCTGTGGCCCGTGTGCCAGAGAGCCATACCCTGTGCACGTTAAAGAACATGCTGAATGTCCTTGACGGGAGGCTACCATCTGTCTCCCAACAACTGTTCCAGTGGGTGCACTGCCCCAACTTTCTCTGAGCCTTCGGGGTCCATATGACCTGCCCATTTAGCCCATTGTGTGAAAAAAGTGCCACTCATAGGTAAACAACCCAAGCCAATCACATGATCAAAGAAATATCAATTTTTCTCTTTGTATTCCATTCATAAAAGATATCCAGTAATAGATAAAAGTAATTCAGAGACACTAAAATAATTTATATTGTGATTATAAATATAATCACAAAATATACTTAAATGTTGCAAAAACACATTTAGCAGTATTTTTATGCAAATTACTGAAAACCTCCAATAAAAAATGTACTCTTATCATCCGACTTCATTTTATTGAGGACACAGACGGTCAGACGTTTACAAAATAACTCAATTCACTGAAGCTCTCAGCCAAGCTAGTAGGGGAATGTTTTAAATATAGAACAACAGCTACTGCTTTGTTGTCATCTGGGTTGTGCTAATAGCATTTCGAGCGATTTTATTTTCTGAGACATCAAGTTGAGGAATAAACTGAAAAAGAAAATAGCATTTTTAGTTGCTCTGAAATGTTTATTTTATGTTTATATAAAAAAATGTAAAAGTTAGTATCATAAAAAAATATTAAAGTTTGAACTAAAGACTGAGTTTATGATTCATGGTGATACATGCAGGTTACGTGAACCCAAATTTATAAGTCATGGCAGTGTAAAGGTTAAAGGTTGAGGGTGTTCATTGCCCCTCTTTGTCAGTGCTCAGTTATTTTGCAAATGATGGCCCTATGCATGAGAAATTTCTTCTGTATGAACTCCAAAAATTTAAGAGAACATTGTGTGTATTCTGTCCATCTGTAATCTGGTATATATACATAACTGTCATTATGGGAAATGATCTGAATTACTACTTTGGAAGGTTTTACACACCATTTTGAGAGCAGAAGGGATAGTGCACAGCAAGAGAGGAAAAAGTGGAGAACAGAGAGAAATTGAGTGTGACTGGGAGTAAAAGTAGACAAACTTTTATTTTTTCTACTTTCGTGTGTCTGGTGTATCAGATGACTTTTATTGATTGCTTATAACATCAAACTGCTGCAGAACTATGCCATGAACCAACAATAATAATGAGTGCAGGATGCAACTACCCAGCAGCAGCGACATCCACAAACCATCTGTGTCAGAGACCAAGAAGGAGGCCCCTAGCTGTGGTGGCAAACAAGCGTACGTAGTAGTGTACAGTCGATCAAAAAAGTATCCGAACGCTATGGTTGTATACAAAGTTCAGAAAAAACAACTGGCAGCGATTTTTTTAGAAATTAATGATCTGGCAACCTTCGTGTACCGTACACGAAGGTTGCCAGATCATTGATTTCTAAAAAAAATCGTTGCCAGATTTTTTTCTGAATTTTATGTGCAACCATAGCGTTCGGATACTTTTTTGAGCGATTGTACCACAGCAGGTTTTCAACAAAATGGGAGGATAGTGAATCTTGTATTAATATTTAGAGAACCCCTTGCTATAAGTTTAAAATTATTTCAGTGTTTCTTGTCTACAGGACATTTTCCTCTGATACTTTATTGCTGAAAAGTTTAGCATTGCACATAAAATGCTATACGTACATTGCACAATATATTTTTAACTACTATATTTTAAATATATTTGTACAAGTTATGTTTATATTTACATATTTCTTAATTTTGTAACTTCCTCAAATTAAACTTTGTAAACTCGATGTTTTTTTTTTTCTGATCTATCCAAAATTTTAGTAAAGGGGGATTACACACTGCCCCATTTAGTTTGAAAGAAAAGTATTTAACATGATGAAATAATTATTATTAATTGTGCTTTATAAAATATGCATTTTTGTTGTATAATTTCCTTTTTATTATTGAATTCCACATTTGTAAACTATAATTTTGTTTTGCAGCAGTTGTGACAAATAAAATACCTTCCAGTATTGTAAAGAAAAGCACAATGAAAAAAAAGTCTGTTTGCCATTATGGTCCAACAAACTCTTATTGTATTAGCAGTCCAGTTGGTGATTTGGAGATGACTTGCTGCCCAAATGGCTTACACACACTTGGTCAGAAATCAAGTATTATAGATGAGAACTTTTTACCGAATTTAAGGTAATAGTAAATATGTATTATTTATCACTTTGACTGCCATATGAATCATAACATTATTTTAAAGTTATTATATATATATTTTTTGTTATTTTAAGTTTAAATTATTTGCATGTTAAAGGTTTTTAGGAGAAAACTCGGAACCTTTTTGGAGCAAGAACAGTGCTCTGTTGTCAGTGAAGTGACACTATGTTATAAGCTCATCGGACAAAAAATTAGTCATCTCCTGGCATAACAGGGTTATGTCTGTTTGGCAGCAACAGAGGGTGCACCAGTAATAAATGCGTTCTACAAATAGTTGTGCCGTGTGCTGCGGGGTTCATATAGTGACAAGAAGTGGTTGGTGTGTGTTAGTTACTCCGTGAAACATGGGTCATACCAAATATGTGAATGAGTGGCGCAAAAAAGCTGTTATTGCATTTGGCCGAACCGAAGAGCATAGTGTACAGTCGCTCAAAAAAGTATCCGAACACTATGGTTGATTGCAAAATTCAGAAAAAATATCTGGCATTGATTTTTTTAGAAATTAGTAATCTTTCAACCTTCGTGTCACGTGACACGAAGGTTGCCAGATGACTAATTTCTAAAAAAAATCAATGCCAGATATTTTTTCTGAATTTTGCAATAAACTATAGTGTTCGGTTACTTTTTTGACCGACTGTACAAGAAGTTGCTGCCTTTGCAGGTGTGTCGAAAGATACTGTCCAAAGGGTCTTCCAGCAGTGGCGTACATCGCAGTCCACCACTAATCGTCGCCAGAACTGTGGCAGAAAGACTCTTCTCACCAATAGGGACTGCCATAGTGTGTCACGCACTATTAGGGCAAACTGCTTTGCAACGAGGCAGCAATTGCTCCAGTCAATCAACACAGACCTAAAACAAGCTGTTTCCGAACAAACACTCCAAAGGAACTGCATGCCAAAAATATCTGGAGCAGAGTACCGCAGAAGGGACCCTTGTTAATAGCTCTGCACGGCTACAGTGGGCATGGTAACACAAAGACTGGACTCAACTTTTGGAAGCTTGTGATCTGGTCGGATGAGTCATGTTTTTGCTTGTACTCGAATGATGCGAGGCAACAGGTATATCATAAGTAGCATGAAGCCTTCCATGAGGACTATGTGCAAGGTTCTGTTCAAGCTGGAGGAGGCTCTGTGATGTTCTGGGGGCATTTCACGTATGAGGAAATGGGTCCTTTGGTTGCGGTGACGTCACACTTGAACCAGAAAGGGTTATATGGAACTACTGGACGACCAATTTTTGCCTATTGTGCAGCATCCCCACAGTGAACACCAGAAGGATACCCCAGTCTTCCAAGACGACAATTGTCGCGTACACAGGGCTCGAAGTTGTTGGATTGGTACAACGAACATTCTGAAGCCTTCGGACATCTTGACTGGCACACCAAATTACCAAATTTGAATCCCATAGGAAATTTGTGAGACTGTTTGGAGCAATGAATGAAGCACTGTCCCAGCCATCCAGCCAATCTCGCCGAACTGCGGCATTTGCTGCTGGAAGAGTGGATGAATATTGATGTGCATTACATCCGCACACTGGTGGCATCCATGCCAGACAGGATTTCGGCTGTTCTTCGGTCACACAGAGGCATTACGCGCTATTAGGTGACATTCAGCCAGGGGTGACTAATTTTTTGTCTGGTGAGCTTATTACTGAACAAGAAGGTTCTTTTAATTGTGCTCATCCTTATGGTTTACAGCAAATTAGCCAATTCCAACTTGCCAAGAACATCTATCTTTGATGAAAGGCAGATCACCAGTAACTACTTAATATCGATTATGGGCAAAAATTTTCACTTGCCCTTTTGCAGATTGTTGGAGAAAAACACATTCAAAATTTCTGTAATGCATGTCACTGTAGATTGTGGTTAAAGTAAACCTGAAATTTGTTCTGCTTGCATTCAACCATATGTGCTACCAAGTTTAAAAGATTCAGTTTAATCTTCATACAGGTCTACCCTGAGCTACAGCTGTCACATTTTGCCACTGCACACCATTCTTTAAAAGGCTTTGTATGACATTATCTACCCACTGCATTCTAAGTTTTCTGAGGTCTTTAGACACACTATTTACACCGAAGAGCCAAAACATTATGACCACCTGCCTACTATGATGTTGGTCCTCCATGTGCTGCCAAAACAGCTCATACCCAAAATGGCATGGATGCTACAAGATTTCCAAAGGTGTCTTTTGGTATCTGGTACCAACACATTACTAGCAGATCCTTTAACTATTTAAGTTTTGTGGTTGAGCCACCATAGATCAGATATTGTGTTCCAACACACACTACAAATGCTTGATTGGATTGATGTCTGGGGAATTTGGAGGCCGGGGCAATACCTTGAAGTCTTCCTCATATTCCCCGAACCATTCTTGAACAATCCAGGCAGTATGGCATGGCACATTATCCTGCTGAAAGAAGGCACTACTGGAGGGGCATACTGTTGCCATGAAAAGATGTACCTGTTCTGCAATGATGTTTAGGTAGGTGGTAGATGTCATAGTTTCCTGCACATGAATGACTGGACCCAGGGTTTCCTGGCAGAACATTGCTTAAAGCATTACACGTCCACCACCAACACTTCCCCAGGTAAACGATGCACACATACCCTGCCGTCCACATGGTGTAACAGGAAATGAAATTCATCAGACCAGATGACCTTCTTCCAATCATTCAAGATCCAGCTTTGATGCTCATGTGCTCAGTATAGCTGTTTTTGATGGTGAACTGAGGTTATTGTGGCACTCCGAGCAGCCTGCGGCTATTCAGCCCCATTTTCAGCGGGGTTCGATGTACTGTGTATTGTGACATATTACTCCCATCACCAGCATTCAAATTATGGGGTAGTAGTTCCACAGTATCCCTTCTGTTGGCTTGTACCATATGGGATAGCCTTCGCTCATCTCTAGCATCGATGAACTGTGGTCGGCCCACACCTTGCTGGCGGTTAATAGTTTTTCCCTCTTTGGACCACTTTTTGAAGGTACTAATCACATCTGATCTTGAGCCCCACAAGCCTTGCCGTCTCAAATGCTCTGACCCAGTCATCTGGCCATAACAGTTTGGCCTTTGTCAAACTCACTTAAGTCCGCTGCCTTTCCCATCTGAAGAACAAGAATAACACTGATTAACAGAGCTCGGTATCAGGTGTTATTGAATTAATACTTTGATAAAGACATGCTAGTTGTAATGTTTTGGCTCTTCGGTGTATAACTTCATTAATATGTAATGCCAGGTAACATGGCTAAATTGAAACTGTCTCTTTAATGGTATCCACAACCAACTTTGGTTGATTGTAGATACCATTTAACCTCATCATGTGTACATGGTCAAACCACCTAAATCCTTCAGTAGCCAGAGTACTGTTGAATGCTGGGATGAAAGAAGAAAAAAAAATCTAGGCATGTTAAAATTGAACATGTATAAGCGCTAGAATCAAAAGCATCAGGTTTCCTGTTATCTTGCTTTGAAAGGAGTCCAAGTTTTGCTGCAATAGCAAATTTTAAAAAGGACTAAAGTATAATGCAATCTTAATCTTGAGTTGTATATGTCTATTTTTTCACAATCCCTACAAACTCTTAATCCTTCCAGGGTCCAGCCTGAAAAACTGATTTACATCCAGAGGCCAAGCAAATTTTTTGCATGCTAAACCAAAAAAATAATTAACTTTAGAACCTTATTTCCAAATAATTAATGAAAGGAATTATGGCATGTCATATGCCAAATTAATCAGCATTTAATTCTGCTTTTTCTGAAAATAAAATATTTAGCAAAAAGTGACTAGTTTTATTTTAAAAATCACTTTTTTTAGAACCATGTAGTAAAAAAAATGCATCTGCCAATGCAAATAAAAATTTATTAAAAAAAAAAACAGAAATTATAATGCATATGAATAGAAAGCCAATTCATTTCTGCATAACAGAAAAATAAAGTTTTACTTGGAACAAGAAAATAGCTCTATAATTGTTTTCTTGGTATTATACTTTTATACACCAATATAAATATACACCAGTTTAATAAATTAATAATTCTTTATATTCCAATTTATATATATCCAGTTTAATCAATCAATAGTTCTTTTATAAATAATATAAATAAATACCCCCTTAAGCAGCTGCTTGCCACAGAGGTCTGACAGGAGCCTGTCAGTTTATATGCCATAGTAGAAGGATCTGAGAGGATGGCAGGTGCAGAAAACGACACATACATCCATGCCTCACCCAGGGTTCGAACCCAGGTCCCTTAGGTCAGTAGCCAAGTGCGCTAACCACTCGGCCATACACTAGTTTAAATCAAAGGGTTGCTTCAGCATAGAGTAATGTTAACAAACAAATCGGCAGTACTATATATCTCTTCTAAAAATGGCAGTTTGATGGTGTTAACAAATTATTTATATCACAGCTTAATAAAATATGCATCAAATGGAAAGAGAATTAAGAAAATTTTCAGGTGGGAAATTTAAAAAAAAAATAAAACTAAATTAATAGAGTTGGTCTTTTATTTTGGATTCTATCAGTTTTTATACATGATGTGGGCCCTGGAATGGTAAAGCAGCAATGCCTGTTATGTTTATCTTGTGCATTCACCACTATCTGCTACACAACTCCCACGAGCAACTTGCTGAAGAATGCTGCCATTTGAAAGAACTGACGCACCACCAACTGAGCAATTTTCAGCACTTTAGTTTTCTCTCTAGTTATCACCAAATCTATTTTGTTACCACCTTTAATAAAGGACTTCATCTCATCATCATTTGCCAAAATTAACAAATCATCAGCATAATATAAATTGGATATTTTCAAATCTTTGGACTGTGCATAGTGTTTCCCTTGCAACGAAGTTCTTATAATCAACTAGCAGACTGAAAAGAAGACAAAATGTGGCCTTGTTGAACTCCAGTAATGCTAAATCAATCACTGCAAACTTGATCAACTCAAATCAGTGTTATTATAGAGTGCCATGATTGCATTAACTTTTCTGATATGTCGTATGATCTTATCAATCACAAATTATGGCGATCAGCACTCAAAAGATATTTTAAGTCTGTGCTGCCCTTTACCACCTCTTAACCCACACTTGTCATTCAAAAGTTGTCTACCAACAAAAATGTTTAATTCTGTTAAAGATATATATTATTTTACTCTAGTGATAATGATTTAAATAAGTACTCATATTGGTAAAAAAAAATTCCATCTAAAAATTATTTAAATGGTCACACATAAACTATATACAAAACTCTGTACAGTCGCCCAAAAAAGTATCCGAACACTATGGTTGATTACAGAATTCAGAAAAATATCTAGCAACGATTTTTTTAGAAATTAGTGATCTGGCAACCTTCGTGTCACGTGACACGAAGGTTGCCAGATCACTAATTCCTAAAAAAAATCTCTGCCAGATATTTTTTCTGAATTCTGTAATCACCATAGTGTTCGGATACTTTTTTGAGCGACTGTACAAATTTCAATCGGAGATAGAGAACACCAAGACAAACCTTTTTTCATCTATGAATGTGTCCGCTGAACTAACCCTTCAGTGCTAGAGGGCACTGACAGAAATATCAGTGGAGCTGGTACATAAATGAATGGAAACAAGTGTGAACAACATGTTTATTTAAAGAAGAAGTCCCATGATTGTTTTATTCTTAATCAAACTTTGAGCACCTTTTTAATCAAATTCATCTACCAGTTGATACAAAAGTAGTCTATGTATCTGTTTATTTGGGATTGACAATACCCAACCTACCAAATGTACCTATTTCAATCAAAATGAACCTACCAACCAAAAAACTTCTCACAACCTACCAAATGTACCTTTTTAATCAAAATGAAATTTGATTAAAAAGGTGCTCAAAGTTTGATTAAGTTTAATTGATTAAGAAGGTGCTCAAAGTTGCGACCGGCAACAGCTTTGCATGCATGACAGCGTTGAAGTATTCATTGCTGTACATGTTAAAGATTCCCGGAATTTTGTGAACATTGCAGTGGTGACAGCGATTTCTGCGATGAGGTCTTCATCCGAGTCAACGGGAATCTCGTACACGAGGTTCTTCATGTGTCCCCAGAGGAAGAAATCAATACATGTTAAATTGGGTGATCTTGGTGGCCAGGCAACGGGTCAACCCGGCCTAGCTATCGGCCTCCAAAAGTGGCGTTCAGATAATCCCGCACATCATTGCTAAAGTGTGCTGGCACCCCTGTCACGTTGAAACCACATTTGTCTGTGAATAGCCACGGGAACATTTTCCAGCAGTCCCAGCAATTGTCTTCAAGAAATACCTGATAAATCTGAGTCGGGGAGACAGCAGATATGGCTCAATCAAAATGTCATGGATATACCCAGCCAAACATTGATGGCGAACCATTGTTAATGACCATGTGTTATTGTGGCATGTGGTTTTTTATTCCCAAATGTGAAAATTGTGCACATTAAACACACCCTAACGTATGATAAGAGCACATAAGCCGGAAAATCTGGCTGTGCTGCAGTCTGTTGCAGAAACCAGTGCATGAATTCCACTCAAAGAGGGTAATCCTGAGGTTCCAATGTCTGGACTCTCTGAAGATGAAACAGATATAACTACTGCTCATGCAACACTCGCCACATGAGGGCATAGTTCATACTGAGGCTACGTGCAACAGCTCGTGTGCTTGTGCCTGGATTGTCCTCAATTCATTGTAGGATCTCTTCCATGTCAGGAGTGCGCATGGTTCTCTCCCGACCAGTGTCATGCATGTTTGCATGGAATGTTCCAGTTTCCCGCAGTTGCCGGTGCAAACACACAAATGTTTAGTGATTTGACACACATCCGTTTCCATTGGCAACTCCATATGCTAGATGCATATCAGCCATCTCAGCAGTTGTGAAACACTATGTTACACATAATGTGTCTGATTTACGAATGTCAAAGGCAAACACAAGCCTGTTCTCTATTCCCACTTTGCCCCTCTAGCCAATTGCAGCACACTCTAGCACTGAAGGGTTACATCAGGGGACATACATAGACAAAAAAAGTTTGTCTTGTGTTCCCTATCTCCCTCTGAAATTTGTACAGAAAGTTTTGAAACACCCTGTATATAAACCATTCCATGTCAGATCAACAAACAGTATTATCTATATACATATTAATCTTTAACATTTATTCTCTACATAGAGAAACTTTAAGCATGGCTTATTGTATTATATAGTACCCTACCAAATGTACCTATTTCACCGGTAAATGATAGCTAAGCATAATGAAAGAAAACTATGCACTGTTCCCATGATTGTGCACAGAATCAAAATCTAAAGTCCAAAAATACCTTGTGTTGCAAGGCACTAGTAACTTGTAGAGAGTACCCTCATCTAACGGGGGAATGGAAGAAGAGGTCTATCTGATATGTTTTATTGATTTAGACTTATGGTATTACATGAACCATGTTTTTTTACCCCTGCTGAGTAGTAATACACCTCACAGGAACCACCTACATTGAATATCTGATCCCTGATTTTAATTGGGGATCCTAGACTTACTGCACTGAAGGGTTTCTGTTAAAGGAAAATATGCTGCTGTTTATTTGGGTATTGTCAATCCCAAATAAACAGATACATAGACTACTTTTGTATCAACTTGTAGATGAATTTGATTAAAAGCCATTGTAGGACCTAAACTCTTGAAACTAATGTTAGAATTGCCAATACTAAACTGGAGTAATGTGTCTCAAATGTTTGCTGCTGCTCGAGTTTCTTGTGTTCTGATGATAATGTACTGCACTGATTGTCTTAAGTTCCTGTAGATGAGCCTTCAGTATCTAATAAATGTGTAATAGGCCTATCTAATGTGGAATAGGCTCCCCCTCCCTTAAGACTATGAGACTGTTTGATATTGACCATATCACTCTTTAGCTTCCTTTAAAAATCCTATTAGCCATTTTCTTTCCATGTGTACTGGAACTTTAATTCTTAACCCTTCCAGGGTCTAGCATAAAAAATTGGTTGACATTCTTCACAGGCCCAGCAATTTTTTCTCTATGCTTAATCAAAAAAGTGGATTTTTTTGTCAAGTAACTAATGAACAGAAATGAATGTGTTATATACTAAATTAAACAGCATTTAATTCTAGATTTCATGAAAATAAAATATTTGAGAAGAATTGCAAAGTATTACGGTGATGTAAAAAAAACATGGTGGTGAATATATAAATTATTTAAAATAAGTTATAGACCAATATAATTATAATATATATGAATAGGACATTTCTTTCTGAATAATAGGTAAACAAATTTTTACTTTAAACAGGAAAAAAAGCACACTTTTTCAGTAATTTTGTCATCAGTGATATACTGAAAAATGCAGACTTTTTCATCAACTATGCTCAGTCAAGTTAAAAAAAAGTGAATCTTTAGTTTTTTTTTTATCAATAACCAATCAACAGAAGTAGTTGATGTTATATACCAAATTAACCGCATTTAATTCTGAATTTTATAAAAAAAACAGATTTGTAAACATTAATTTCAACGACTTTTTACAGTAATAAAGCATGAAAAAATGTGGCAAGGTAATTTAAGACTTAATTTTGGAAAATCCTAATGAATAAAAACAGATAAATTACATAGCAATAGAAAGGAAATTTCTTCCTTAATAATAATAATAATAATAAAATTATCTAACTAGATTATTATTTGTTTAAAATATTTCTTCCATTGAGATACTTTAACCCTTTAATGCCGAAAATGGCAGACATTTTGAAATGGACTCATCCAAATAGTGTTATTCCTTTGTCTTTAATACCCTCTACTCTTTTCTGAAATTTCCTGGGCATTAAAAGGTTAAAACATGAGCCAGAATTGACATGGGCATTAGATGACTTTGCACTGTTCATACTAGTAGGATTTTCTGTCCTGTTTATGGAAGTGGAAGAACACTTGGATTTTTTTGTTTTGCTGAACACTGTGCATTTTTTTTTCCTTTGGGTGTTACATTTTGGCAAAGTGCACTAAAAATAAAAAGTTTCAGTATTCTCAGTCACACAAACAAAAATTTAAGAGGTTTGGTCATTTAGTTTTTTTTTTAAACATTCAATATAAACTAATAATTTGTTTAAAATAAGCTTTTGCCAATTAGAGAGAGCGATAGGGGTTAAAACCCTCAGTAGTGGCTGAAAAGTGGTGGGGAGGCATTAAAACTGCCTTCATTAAATTGTATTCCCAATTGGAGAAGCAAGGCTGGATCTAGGGGGTCAGGGTGGTACATATGTCCTCTCTTCCTGTGCCCCATTAGAATGGGTACAGGAATATATGGTATGGAGTAATTATTATATTATGTATGGGTAAGGAGGCAAATTTATTTACTTATGGGAAGATTATTATATTACTTATGGGTCAGGAGGCAAAATATTATTAAACTTATGTGAAATGTGCACATTTCTCAAGAAAGTATGTAAACATCTTTAAAATGGAGGGGAAAATTTAATGGAAATCCAGTTCCTTTTTGCTTCCTTATCTAAAAGCTCATTCATTTTCAGGAAATGATGAAACGATTAGGTATTTTTTTTTCCAGTAAAATATTTTTTAAAGTTATGTTGAAAAAAAAATGTGCAGCACATTCTAAAAGCCGCCTTCTCTTAAAAAAGGTAATACAGTGGACCCCCGATATAACGCGCATGTCGGGCGGGAAACGACACCCGCGTTATACCGAGCGGCGCGGTGGCGACAATAAATTTCACACTGTAAGCTTTTCTTTTACTCATCATGCATACAATAATTAAACACTATTCAAAATACATGCAGGAACTCAATACATACACTATTACTCAATACGCAGTAACAATAAAATGCGATACTCACTAACGCCACACGGACCTGTATAAACATGTTTGAACTTATCGCGAACATCGCGCGCGCTATAACCGAGTGCGCGGTATAGCGAGCAGCGCTATAACGAAGGTCCACTGTATAGCATAAATCCAAAAGATAAATAATGATATGTTAACCTATGGAAATTAGTCAGTGCCGGCTTAAGTCATGATTGAACAGTGTGACTGCACAAGGTGCCAAATTTATGGGTCTCATTTTTGCATCCCAAAATCGTTGATTTATTGTAATCCTAAGTTGAATGGGGTTGCACTGAAAAACCTTGCACAGGATGCTGATAGGCCTGGAGCCAGTTCTGAATACAGTGTTACATTTGTAACATTTTAAATCGCAAAACTTCTTAGTAATAACTTTTTGAACTTTATTATTGTCAGGCTAGAGGCCTTTTTAGATATTTTTTTTTTGTTCATGATTTGTATATTATTTTGGATTTCACCAAAATAGGCATATGCTACGTGGGAGGCCCTCTGTCCCGGCATCTGGAGAGTTAATTGAAGTAGTAGTGCCCCGAGGGGACGGAGGTCACCCAACTGCTAACGGACTTCCCAGATGGTCAGGCGGAGAGAGAAAGAGAAAGGGTTGGCAACAACGAGAAGAAGAGAGCCAGTCGTAGGACGAAAGCGAAAAGACGTGGAATTGTAAAGCTGGGAAATGCCGACTGGTAATAACGGCATTGGGCTCTGTGAATACAGCTGAACAGGCATAGTAAGCTGGTGTTGTTGTAATCTATGTAATTGAGCATATGTCCTCGTCCATCAAGCATGTTTGGAAGGTTAAATAAATATTTGTTATTTTTAAGTAAAGTCTGAAGTTAAACCAATTTATTGGGGAGGAGCCTCAGTATTGAGTCCCAGCAATTGTGATAAAACCGTTTGATTTTTGTTCCGAAAAACTCTTTCACCCGTCGCGTATTGAGATCGAACCGAGGGGACATTCCGAAGTGGTCCCAATAGACAAACAAACGAAGAAGCAACATCACAATTATGCTGTAGGTCAATGTCGGCATAGAGGAAAATTGTTTTGAGCCAGATAGAATCTCAACCTTAATGTTCAAAAAGTTGTTATTGTTTCACACTGATTAGCATAGTTTAGCAACTTTGGTGTGCATGGTATCCTTCCCAAGCTATGATCGTAGCCATTACTGCACCCTCCCTATGCCATTTTTTGCCATGGGTTAAGTTTCTCAGAATTTGGTGATGAAGTCAGCAATGCATGGTTGCAATGCCAGTTGGCCAACATCGATGAAAATAAAGTTGTTTGTGAGCCAATCGAGCATCATGGAAAACATCAAAAGTATAATGATATGGCCCTATGACTTTGGTGACAAACAGAAATTTTCGTAGAAAGACGAGTCAGCAGAACATGAGACTTCCACAAATGTATAAAAATCTAGTGTTTATCTTGAACAAACAATGGAAATAGAGCAAAACACGACAATTGAAAGGATCATGGAAGTGCTTTTAGTGATTTGAGCCAAGGCATCGACACAAAAGCATGAGCCACTTTCCCCCGAATTCAAATGCAGGTGAGCAGGCACCCAGTGAGAGCGTGTGACTGACAAACAAATGATATCAGTCAATGATACACCCTTGCCACCGAATAGTCTAGTTGTTCTTGTTTTGGTCATCATGCAGTCTTGTCTAACAGATTGTCTTGATTGAGGTCGGCATTAGAAGCATCTTTCATTGTAGAGTTGGATTATCAAGGAAAGCCCAGGGTGGAAAGGTGAAAGCTGTTAGAGAGCAGCAAATGTAGCAAATCGGTCGTAATAGCATTTCCTCGTGTAGCTAGGGCAGGTCCTTCCAACCCCTTGGAAAATTTGATTATACTTCTAGAACATTCTGTAAAAACTTGGAACTTTGTACAGAAAAGTCACTGTACCCCAGCAACTCTCTAGTTGAGTAGTACATTCAACTTTAGGAATATTGAAAACATCCATAAGAGTTCAGGTAACTCGCATGTGGGTTTATACAATCTGGTAAAACATATTTGAAAAGGCAACAAATTTAATACAAAAATCTATAGATGTGATATCATTTTTATTCATTTCATAATATAATATATTCTAATTCTAAAACAATGAAAGACAGAAATTAAAAAACATAACATATACACCTACCATAACATTGATTAATAACTTTTTTAAAGACTTTTATGAAGATTTATGATTTTATGAAATTTTTTATTGACCATATATAACATATGTATAATACACTTAATAAAAATAATAAATATAAGACATATAATGCTCACACATAATAATGAGCTAAAATATACATCCACAATTCAGTATGAACAAATATATACAAATGAACATAAATAAAACCATATATATATAAAATATTTACTGTGAAATGAAATGCATTAAAATAGAAACCATATAAGAGCAAACAATGAGCAACCAATGCTCTTACTGGTTGTCAAATTACTTTATTATTTTTATCGATGTGCATTTTTGCAGTACAGATTCAAAGGTTTAAGAGTGGAAATAAAATTTACAAAATCAATAATTTCCGATTTCTTCATTAATGATATATGAAATGAGGTAATTTCTTTAACAGTGAAAAAAGACTCAATATTTTCATATTAAATAATATTTCTCTAATTTTGATTTTAAAGATATTCTCATTTTTTTCTTCCCTTATACTGCTTTGTGGAGACTTTGTGGAATCGTCAAATGTCTACGGTTAATTTCTTTTTTTGAAAAAGGTACAGAATAAAGTTCTCTCTTTCTAAGATTTATTTCTGTATGTTGCAATTTTAATATATCTGGGTTTTCAAATACAAACAGAAGGATTTTATAAATACAGTGGACCTTCGTTATAGCGCTGCTCGCTATACCGCGCACTCGGTTATAGCGCGGGCGATGTTCGCGATAAGTTCAAACATGTTTATACAGGTCCATGCGGCGTTAGTGAGTATCGCATTTTATTGTTACTGCGTATTGAGTAATTGTGTATGTATTGAGTTCCTGCATGTATTTTGAATAGTGTTTAATTATTGTATGCATGATGAATAAAAGAAAAGCTTACAGTGTGAAATTTATTGTGTCGCCATCGCGCCGCTCGGTATAACGCGGTTCACCTTATAACGCGGGTGTTGTTTCCCGCCCGACATGCGCGTTATATCGGGGGTCCACTATATATATAATTGTCTTAAATGCAAAATTTTATTTTCAATAATCATATTTTTTAATTTCGTAATATCGATATAAATAATGGCCTTCAGTATTTTGTTTTGTAATGTTATTAATTTATTTAAAGAATTTAAATACGTTCCTCCCCATCGAATTAAACAATATTCTAAAGTAGACTGAATCCATGAATAGTAAAAAGTTATGAAAAAGGAAGTATTTACAATTTTCTTTAAATGATATATTCTAATTAGGAAATATCTTAAACGTTTTGTAATCACGTTTGTATGACTATTCGATTACAAATTAATATCAATATTAATTCCCAAATATTTGTATGTTTTGATTTGTTTAATATTTGCATATGTATACAAACATTATTATTACAAGTAAATCTATTATATATGTTTTTTTTCTTTGAAACTCTTGTTAGTGAGACTGAAATACATTGAATAGATTTTATTCGATATCATTAAATTCAGATATCCAGATTTTCAATTTCCCTTTGAAAGAGGGAAAGTTTGTTTCATCTTTAAGATTTCCGGCAAAATATTAAATATTTTTGGTACTAAATATACATAATGTTTTTGTACAATGTGTTTTTTAGGAAGAGGTAAATGAAGATTTACATGTTTAGCAATTCTTGTATTATAATTTATTCGTCTAATACCACTTTCAATCCAGTGCTTTTAAATATATATAATGATATTGTATATGTATAATTTTCTTAAAGGCAATATATGTAATTCACTACAAAAGTGTCTAACACTATCATACCTTCTTTTCCTTAAAATGCATCTATTTATTCTATTTTGAGTTTTAATTAATGGTTTAATATTGTTGTAATATACTCCACCCCAAGAAAGTAATCCATCTGTTATATGATATTTAACCCATGCTTTATAAATTAGTTTTAAAAGTGTGATATTCACAAAATTTCTGATATAAAATAATTTTGGCATTATTGTATTGAGTTTTTTTTTATTAAAGATCAATGTGTTTATTCCAAGTTAGTTTACTATCAATATATATACTCCTAAGCATTTATAGCACTCAACACCTTCTATGGCTTGCAAGAACAAACATTGACGATGCATTTAAGTGTATGATAAAATAATTTCGTTTTCAAGTTATCTCTTTGATTTTGTCTTAATCGGAAATATACATATTTCGTTTCCTTTATATTTAGAAACAACTTATTTTTCATAAACCAATTTCTGATATTCCATAAATCTCGATTTATTTATTCAATCAAAATATTTTCAGTAGTTGCTCTGTATATCAGAGCGGTATCATCAGCAAATATATCAATAATAATTTGCTTCATTTTTAAAAGATATCATTTGTTTTTAATGAAAATATATTAACAAACGAAAAACCTTAGTCACTGGTAGAGGCCCTCATTAACCATTTCAATTGTAAATAAATAATCTATCGTACTCGCATCTCTCGAAAATATGGAATATTGAAAGCGTTTATATCAGGGCTACTAAGTTGCTGTCTACGGCGTAAGAAATAAATTCTTTATTCCTTAAAAAGTTCCGAAAAATGCAAAAGTAAAGTCTTTTTGAAAGCGAACTATGAAAAACATATGGCTGGGAATTGTGAAACATTAAACACGTGATTTTATATTAAATTTCGGCTTTTGCATTCTGGCCAAAATTTTTTCAGTTCTTTTACTTATTTGCTTTCCAGCCATAAATCTTTTTTTTCCTGTTTATTAATGATACAAGTTTATTCAAGATTAACGATATATTTGTGCTTTTGCACAGTATTGAATATATTAATTTCAGAAGATTGAATTTAGGCTATATTAAGTGAGATTGAAATTAATTCTCGGCATACTTAATAATGGGATGGCCACACTCAAAGCCACAGAATGCAATCATTTCTACCCTTCTCGCTGGCGATGAGTTCTGGCTCGAACTTTGTCGGCCTGAGGTTCGGGCGCAAACAGCGCAGATGATTTCGGGCTTAGAGTAATTTAAATTTCAAATATTTTTTTTTAAATTTTGAAAGGCATAAATATGAAATATTTTTTAATTACAATTTCAAAATTTTAAACAATCTTTAGTAACTAAAAATAAGCAGCTTTTTTTTTTATTAAATAACAGCTTTTATTTTTTGTGTATTCTCTTATTTTTAATAAATTAATGGCTCTTTTTGCATTTGCAATGATGCTAGTCACAAAATTTCAGGTTCTGGTAGTATTTCTGTAGTTTTCGTTCCAAATAGCATTAACGATTTCCAATAGTCATAAAACGATTTTAATTAATGTTATAAGAATAAAATAACTGATTAGCAACATTCATTTCAGTGTATATGTTTTGTGTTGCTACTGAATTTCTTTTTCCCAAAGCAGGCTCAGTGCAAATTCGAAAACCTTCAGCCCGAAAATCATCTCCTCTTCTCACTAAACGATCTCCTTTGATGTTTTGCATATATTTCTCCGACTTTCCAATCAAATGTCATAAGAATAGCCTTTGCTTTTAGGCATGTGTTTGGGGATGATTTAATTTGTAGTGCGCGAGACTAAATTTCTGCGTTCCTAATTGTGGTTTATTTCCGTTAACCCACACCTAGCTCTCAGTGAGAAAGGGGAACTGATAGGTTCAGAAAAACTGCCGTCCGCCGGATGAGACATTACTCCGTGTTCGAGTTAAGTTGTTTTACCTTCGAGGCGGATTTTTTCTTTTTGTATAATGTGGTAAATGACAAGGTCACAAGGACCCCAAAGGCTCAGGAAAGGTTAAGTGGAAGGGACTCACTGGACAGCTGTTAGGAAACAGATGGTAGCCTCCCGTCAAGGCAATCCAGCATCTTCTTTAACTTGCACAGGCTATGACTCTCCAGCACACAGAGCCTTGACTTAATGTCCATCCAACAGATGGTGGCCTCACCCCCATCTGTTGCCTATTGACCAAGTCAAGCCCATCAATGTCCCCTACTGACTGAGGCAGGACGTGAAGCTTTGTGGAGATAAATTTCAACACTGGCCCAGGTGGGACTGGAACCTGAGAATTGCAGATTACGAGCTTAAGGCACCCCCGACTTAGCCATCTCTGCCCCATGTTCAGGAGAACCCTAATAGGATGTTTCATTGAAGGAGAAGTTAGGTGATTTTAAAGAGATTTTCATCTGTCTCCAAACGATTGCCCAGGTCCCCATCCGCTTCTCATTTCTGAGCCTTGGAGGGGGGAGGGGGGCGGTCCTTGTGGCCTGATCTTTAGTCCATGGTGTACAGAAAAGCGCTTCTCAGAGGTTAAGCTTTCCAAAACTGGCATAGCAATGGATGGGCATACCTGTTTTTTGAATGGAGACAAAATTCCGCATCTTCCACACGTCTGTGTAAAAAATATCCCTTCAAGCAGCTGCTGGCCACAGAGGTCTGACAGAAGCCTATCAGTTTATACGCCATAGTAGCAGGTCTGTGACGAAGGGTTGGGTTGGGTTGTTTTACCTCTGAGCGGCACTTTTTTGCACACCATGGGCTAAATGGCCAGGTCACATGGACCCCGAAGGCTCAGAGAAGGTTGGAGGAGGGGACCCACTGGAACAGCTGTTGCGAGACAGATGGTAGCCTCCCGTCAAGGCCATCCAGCGTGTTCTTTAACGTGCACAGGGTATGACTCTCCCGCACACGGGGCCACGGCTTAACGTCCCATCCGACGGACGGCGGCCTTTCCAAGCCCATAGGTGTCCCCTACTGACCGTGGGCAGGGCGGGGAATTTTGCGGAGATAAATCTCAACGCTGACCCAGCTGGGACTCGAACCTGGGAACTACAGATTACGAGCCTGGCGCGCTACCGACTGAGCCACCCCCGCCCCCTGTGATGAAGGTGTAACCTCAGCAGAAAAGCAACACAACATCCATGCCTTATCTGGGGCTCGAACCTATGTCCCTTTGTTCAGGAGCCAAGTATGCTAACCACGCAGAATTCAATATTGGAAGGAGAAATTATAGATATAATAACAATGCCTTTACTCAAGCGCAAACACAATATCAATTAAATAAAAAATAACAAGAATGAAATTAGGAATTACACATAATTCTTTTAGATACAATCAGTGGCATAGCCAAGATTAATTAAAATATTTTAAATTAGGTTTTTCAAAAATTTGGTTAATATTTTTATTAATGCAAGTTAATGAACAAATAAATAAAACACCCCTCAAACAGATGCTTGCCACATATATCTTACAGGTGCCTCTCAGCATAATATCCATGTCTTTTATGCAGGGCTTGAACCCAGGTTCTAAGATCAATAACTAAGCAAGCTAACTTATTCGGTCACACGGATGCTGATGAATAAATGATTTCTTAAAAATAAATTTCCTAAATGAAGGTTGATTGCACCGTCAGTCTCTCCCCCCCCCCCCCCTCCTTTGTTACTATGAGATAACTCATATTTATATATACAGGTACTGGACGGAAAAATGGAAATAGTTTCATGCTATTTCAATAGATAATCACATTCAGTAATTTCTTCAATATGATTTTTACTGAAAAATATGTCTAAAGGTAAATTTAACACCAATCATATCTGCCTAGATCCAAATTTTAAACGTTATTTTAGTATTCAAAGAATTATGAACGCTGGAATATTTAACAAGCTGCAAAAAAAAAGTTGATCCCAAATTTTAAAGAACACGTTAAAAGAGATCAGTAACGGGTGCAATGCACCTCACGCTCTACAAGAGTCAACTATAATCTCTGATCTCTTCATTTGTTTTAATTAAATTTTGGGATCAGTTTTTTTGTAGACTGTTAAATATATTCCAGTGTTCATAACTCTTTAAATACTGATTTAAAGATGTATGATAAATATTGTTTGAAATCGAGATTTAGGCAGAATTTATTGAGATCTTTCGACATATCTTTAAAAAATTCCATTAAAGAAGACCATCGAGTCTCAAAATAACATTGTTGCAAGGCCACAGTTCTTTCCTAGAAAATATGCAATATATAATACTAATTTCTAATAATATTTAATTTAAAAAGTATAGAACTATTTTCACTCATAGATTAGAAAACATCAAGTACTGGATCGTCGATCCCTTTCAATGATTCAGAAGCATCGAGTGCCGGAACGGCATTCCTGTCCAACGAGTTGAAAACATCGAGTTTCGGAAAGACGTTGTGGTTATTGATTCGCAAACATCGAGTGCCAGAACTGTGTATCCGGTTTAGGGATTTGGAAGCATCGATTACCTGAAAGGCGTTCCGATTTAGTTGTAACACCGCTTCTTATAATTGCTTTCCTTACTCAAAAAAGTCACGCTTATCCGCAGTTAGAAATCTAAGGAATACAGAATGAGATATTCCTCAAACATTCCAATCCCTTTCCAAAAAAGAAAATGATCACTCCTAGTAAAGAGAGAGAGACAAAGCTGCTGACATTCAGAAGTCAGCCAGGATTGACTGTTTCCCCCTCAGGTGATTTGTTCGTGATGGAGTCAACTTAAGTTCGGGGAATGACCGTGTTGCTCTTACCTTTCGAGGACAAATTGTCTCGAATATGAATGAAAGTACTGATAAGAATGCACTTACTCATTAAATAAGCTATAGTTAAAACTATTATTGTTTTCTACAGTTAGCAGAAACGAAGAAATTTTTTCCCTGATATTTGGCATTAAAGTTTCAAAATTTACTTGGTCTTCTCGTCGCCCCTAAAATATGGTATGTCAAGCGGTATGCCATTCACACCTGCTTGCGACGGCCCTGCTGGAATCCAAACATAGTTGTCGATCTTTCTGGGAGTTGTATAGTGATAAAGTAATGTCATCACCTGTGACAATGTCTGTCAACCGTTTGGGCCATTAGGTTCAAACGTTGTCAGCATCTTCTTGTAAAGGTCAACTCTAGCCCTTTTTTGCTGTTCTATCAGTTTGTGATGTACCCATTTAGCGCAGATCGTTCGGCACTTTAAATGTTGATGAATTAGTGTCGAAGCGTGACATTTTGAATAGGGGAAGCAGTTTTCAAAGCATTACCCAAATTCAATCGTACTTACTTTTTCACATCATTGAACTGAAACAGCGTTCTTTGACTTTTCCGAATAAGAATTTGCAACTAAACACTGTTCAAGTATTTGATGTTTCTGAATCATTTAGTTCGGGTAATTCTATAGTTTTTAAAGCAAATATTTCTGTGTGTACAAATATATATAGGTTTACCATATTTTTATAACATCAAACCGGGACATTAAGGAATAAAACTGAAAATCAAAGTCGCATACATGTTTTAAACATTATAAAAATGAGCAAACAAATGATTTATTTAATATATATTTTAGTGTTTGTCTCTCTGTTTCTTCGCCATCTCCTTCTAGATGGTCAGAGCTACGACCATCAAACTTCGTCAACAGTTTAACCTTGCAGTAACTTAGAGCACTGTGTGGGTTTCAACCCCAGAAAATTAGGCCCATCTCCCCCAAAAGTCGGCGGCGAAATGTCGATACCGGAGCGATGCGGGAAATTCTGGTAGTTTATCAGAAAGCGCGAAAATAAAATTCAATTTTTTTCATAAATATTTTTTTATTCTTAATATTTTCATAAAATTCTAGTTAAAGAATCTCCATGCTAAAGAAACAATTTTTTTCTGTCGCTGCTAAGTGAAAGTATAAGGGAATTTTGATGACTTCTGGTTAGCAGATCACATAAATACACTGGTTTCCATAAATTAAGAAAAAATGAGAAAAATCGCGGTAATTCGCCAAAAAATTGTGCAATCCTCACCAAACTTGTTTATGTAACCAGTAAAGTAATGCCCAGTGAGCATATCGTATGCGAATTAGTCTAGGTTGTGTCAATTTCTGTAATTGGATGGCGGCACATAAACAACAGATGTTTTGGACTGGAACGTTATTTTGCGTTGTAAATGTGAGTAAAGAAATTCGAAATAGCCGTTTTGTAGAAATGACCTTAAGACATCATTTGCCAAATGAACTGCGGTAGAGAGCTATTGGCCGGTTCCAAGCAGGCCAAATTCAGTCAGACATGGTAGGATGGTTGAATGTCAGTCCTTCTGTGGTCCATAGACTGTGGAATGAATTTCTTAGCATGGATTCCACATCTTGGAGATTTAGCCGAGGAAGGGGTAGATTTACAACCGCTGTACAAGACCGATATCAGCGATTAATGGCACGAAGGAGCAAGACATCTATTGCCTCTCAGCTACGATCCTCTCTTGCATCAGTCACTGGGAAGGTTGTATCAGCTTCTACTGTGTGTAGAAGGCTTCACGAGGGAGGTCTGTACGATAGAAGGCCGGTAATTTGAATGCCCCTCACTTCAGAGGAGAGAGCAGTTGAATTGGGCACATACGCATATTAACTGGACAGAAGAGCAATGGAGGTCCAACTCTTCACAGATGAGTACAGATATTGTTTGAAGAGTGATTCCGAACATTGTTTGATATGGAGAGAACAAGGTATTGCTATCTTCCCAGTAACATCCGTCAAAGAGACAGTTACGGCGAAGGTAGCGAGTGTTTTTGGGGTGGCATTTCCTTAGGTGGACGCACAGACCTCTATGTGTTGACGAGTGGGAACCTCAATGCTCAAAAGTATCGAAGTGACATCCTGGACCCTTATGTACATCCTTACTCTGGTGCAATAGGTGATTGATCTAAGAAGACAATAACGCTTGTCCACACAGAGCTCGACTAGCGCGTGGAGTGGCTAGCTCAATCTCCCGACATAAATCCGATTGAGCTGTGTGGGATGCTCCAGGAAGATGTGTTGCTGCCCCCAACCTGCAACAAAGGGAGAGCTTATTACTGCTTTAAAGGAACAATGGTTGTTACTAGCTACTGAGCTGATTCACATCATAACTAGCATGGAACATCACTGTCGTGCCTGCATTGCTTTAAGGGGTGACCACACTCCTTATTAAAGAACTTTGCCCATTGCGTTCTGTGTGAATTTGCATAATTCACGTATAATGATTTCGAGTTCCTGCTTTCATCTTCCTTTCTGATGTTCCGGCACCATGTGGATTATCTTAGGCAGACAAAACCGTTTGAGGCATCGCAAAGCCACTTTGCGATGCCTCAAACGGTCCTGCCGCCTGCAAGCTATAATCCAAGCAGCATATATAAAGGGAGGAGCCCTCTCGTCCATAAAACGTCTCTGTCAGAGTGGCGCCATGTCTGAAAGTGTTGTAACAACACCGGATGCTGCGAGGACTTCCCCTCAACCACTGCTCAACAGTTCTCACGGAGGGACAGTCACGTGGCTGCAGGACAAGAATATCGCATGGAGAACTTTCTATTTTCGTCCCTTACCACCACACCACCATCCTCCCCTAGCAGAGAAAATTGCAAGGACCAATAAAAACTCTGCTGATATAGCAGCCCTTTGTGTGCTCGAGAGAGGAAAGGACTCTTCTCGATTCTTGACTGGTATACAACACACTTGTGCTACAGACTGTGGACTCGACATTTGGCCCTCTGCATTAGTACTTGAGACATGGCAGTCGATTTCAGCTGTGTACTTCGGAGAGAAGTCTTATCTCTCAGTCGGCGATGTGAGCGACAGTGATACAACACTATAATGTAAGTTGATGTAAAAATGTAATGGAACTGTGATAGTGTTGTAAATAAATGTGTTCGTATTTGTAGAAAAGAAACCATTCCTGCCTTTAGTCACTCCTTTTGGGTGCGGGAGGATGACTCTGCTTCCCAGTGGGATACTGGGCTACTGATTGTCTTAATGTGGGAACAATGCATGGATCAAAAGATACGATCACGGCAAAATTAACTATATGATCATGGACAAAATCATTACCTGGGCGGGAGGATGAAATATTAACAATAATATCCTTCTGTTTTTCCTTCCCCGGTAAAACATTGATACTCTAGTGACCAGGATATTTGTGTTTTTGTTAAAATAAACCTAGAGTTGAATATGTGTCTAAAAGAATTTGCATTTTTGATGTGAGTAATGTCACGGTTGCCGTCCCATGGCCGAGTGGTTAGCGCGCTTGACTGTTGATCTAAAGGACCTGGGTTCGAGTCCCGGGTAAGACATGGATGTTCGTGTTGTTTTCTGCTGAGGTCCTGCCATCCTCTCAGACCTTCTACTTTGGCATATAAACTGACAGGCTCCTGTCAGACTTCTGTGGCAAGCAGCTGTTTGAGGGGGTATATATTTTATTTATTAATGTCACCGTATTTGGCTGGTTTTGGCCTAATTGAAATGATATCATGTCGGTGTGTTGCAAATGTGTGTGAATTCATTAGTTTGTGTAAAAGGGAAAACAGAAATTTACTTTAATATGATAATTAATTTTTAATTAATGGTGAAAAGAGTTACTTTGGCTTCGGAGTGTGTAAACTGTTACTAATTTTCACATGTGCAGTAAATTTGTAAAGCAGGTTTAATGGTTGTTGTTATTTTTAGTGGTGTGCGATTGGATTAGTAACATTTATCAGTGTGAAGTGGCATGAGTAGAGTAAAAGTGCATCACTTTAGTAAGATTACTTAAGAGTTTGATGCATATTGTGTTAGGCCAAGTAGCCATTTGCATCTCTCAGTGTGCTGCGCCATTGTTTGTTCCAGAAGGGAAAAAAAATAATGTTAGTTTTCTATGCAGCTGAAAGGTTGCTTGATGATTCCTAAAATTCGTGTTTTAATTAGGTTACTAATATTAAATCATGAAAATTGATGATTACCATTGTAGAGAGTGTTTAAGATGCAGTGCTACGTTGTAGAAATATTGATGCTTTCATAAATTTTCTGATGAGTTGATCGGTTAAACGGTGTTGGGAATTAGCGCTAAGAATATATAATAGTGAAATCCTTTGTAGTGAAATTTTGCATGAAAGTGATCACTGCCCAGTAGTACAATTGTACACAACAACTGACCCACAATCAGCGGGTGTAGGGTTCGGATCCCACCTGGACATAGCTTTCTTAATTCACTATACTGCTAATGTGTCATATTTTTTTTTAAAAAAGAGTATCACAGATAATTGATAGTGTTAAGACTTCAGTGAGTTTTATGTGTATAATTGAAGTTGAGAATTTTGAGTTGTCATTTAGTAGGTTTTGTTTGTGAAGTTAATGAGGTATTAAGATTGTATTCTGAATAATTAAGAGGTTTACGAGATATTCAGTAGGTTTTGCGAAATATTGGTTGAAAAGTTGAGTTAGTGAAAAAAATATTGTCAGAGTGATAGTATATGAATGTATTGAACGTTTTAGTGCTTTCATATCTGTCGGTATTATTTAATGTGTTCTACGCTTAATTAGAGTCTTTGTGAATATTTTAATTTTCTGTTGGTGTGTAGATAGTTTTGTTGGTAGAAATTAGTTTGCACTGTTATCACCTTAGTTAATCATGGAGATCCCAACCGTCGTGACGGATAATCAGACGGATGCAACAGCCCGTCTTATCCGGATTTTTAAAATTAGTTAATATTTACACAGGGGATAAGTCAGGTAGCGCCACCTTTTTTTCCTCCCGCTTGGATAAAGTAGGCCAATTTAGCCGGATGGCTGGAATCCCATGGCTTTAATCGTCAAGACCAAATTGAAAGGGGCAGCAGAGGCCTTTTTAAACGATTCCCAAGAGCTGAGGTTTGAGAGAGACTACGGAATTTTTAAAGAAAAGGTTATCAGCAAGTTTGATAGTGAGGAGCCGCTAGCAGTCAGGCTGCAGAGATTTGCAATTGCAAGCAGGAAAGGGGTGAGAGTGTTAAGGAATATGCCGCCAGAGTTAGGTGATTAGCTTATAGATATTTAAAGGGGACATCGGGAGACACTAGTGAGTTTACAACAGTACAGGATCAGATTAGATTGTCGCTGGACTGTTGCCTAACTTGAAGAGATTTGTGCTCTCGTATCACCCAAAAATGTTTAGTAAGGCAGTCATCAGGGCCAATTTGGAAGAAAGCGTTGAACGTCTGGCCCAAATTCCGCGCCCATTCGACTTATCAAACCTGACTCTATGCCAGTGGGATCAGCTCTTCCGAATTCCCCACTTCGTAACCCTATGGAGGAAGTGCTAGAATTATTTAAGCAACAAGCTCACAATCATGAGATTAGGATGGAAGAAATGTCTGCAGAGCTCCATCAATTGAATTATAATGTACGGGAAGTTAAACTGTCAGCCAATGCTGTGTCTGCTGCAAGATTTACGACCCCCCCCCCCTCTTTGCTCAGCTGCAGCAGCTGGTTTCGCTTTCAATGAGTGGGTCACTATGCTTGCGACTGTCAGGCCATTTACTGAAGGCAGCGCATTAATCAGCAGGTAGCACCACCCAATCAGGACAAGTTTCTGCTTTACGATGCAGTCTGAGGGAATGGTAGAGGAAACGGGAGAAATCAGCCCTTATCTCAGGGAACCCCCAACAGCCGTGCCGGGCATCAGTTACCACCGATATATAGCCAGGGTACTCGAACCAGGGGTCATTTTAACTTTTAAAACCGAGTCCGGGGAAGCGCAGGATGTGGCCCACCACAATTAAGAAAGACACTAAGATAGCCTCCTACACTGTAGTTGAAGATGATGTGTGCACCTCTGTGATTAGTGGAAAATGGGGGATAAAAGGTGCAGCATTTTATTGGAAACAGTAGCAACTGTTTCTCTCATCGCACTGCGAGCCTTTAATAAAAGTAAGTCAAAATTGCATGACAAAATGATACCAGTTAACGCCGGATTGAAAGGGATCAGTTGAGTAAATCAACCAATCTTTAGCAAGTTTGAAATGGAAATCGAAGTGATAGGAACAAAATTTGTACACCCTCTCGTAGTAGTAGACATGGAATTCAGTGAAAAATATAAAGCCATATTTTGTTATGATTTGTTGAGTTGTTTGTTTGGGATTTTATGGCGATTTAGCATCTATATGACTATAATGCGCCAAACAAATGTCCATATAAAAATGATAAAAGTCATGGTACCCTAAACCAAATTTAAAAACAAATTACAAATGTAAAAGAATAAAATCGAAAACATTCAACAACAATGAACAAAATAAAAGTAACCCAGGTGTAAGCGACCTGGGTTAAACATATTAGGAAAAAAAACATTTTAGTAAAACTATAACTGAGTAAAATATTCTGTAAATTGTAAAAATTGAATAACAGCGTTAAAACAACAATGATCAGCTAACAAATGTCCAAGTGTAAGCGGCTCGGACATAAAATCATGAAAGTTAAAAAACATATGCTGTTCAAATTTAAAACATGGACATGAAATTAAAATATGTGTGACAGATAAAATGGTGTCACAAAACTCGTACTTAGGGTCGTCATCCGCCTGAAGAAGAAAAGTGTGCATAATATACGAATGATCTAAGCTGAGCCGAGCAAGTACAACTTCCTCCTTGCAATTCCTGCGGTAACAAGACTGCCACGGTTTGATGATAAGTTTGATCTCAGAGCTGGTTTGTAAGCTGTTCTGACCAAGATCTCTGTCACTGTGCCCGTAGCTCTGTGGTAAAATGCTGCTGGAAATCCAGATATGGAACAAGCAATGGAGAGCCAGACAGGGGTGTGGCTGACTTGGCAGCAGCATATGTCGTCATTGCACCTGATAACGTGACCGGGCACCCAACAGAAATGGATGGTAGTTGTGGCTGCCAGACAATGGAGCTGCTGGCAGATCTTAGAATGAACTGGGTGAGGCCGATGCATCACCGAGATCAAAGCCTGTAGCGAGGTAAGCGAGTCGGTGTAAAGCACACACCAACGAGGATGCTTAGCCGCCACGTGGTTCAAGGCGAGACTGATAGCATTCAACTCTAAAGTGATGATGGAACACTGCAGTGGGATCTGGTCTGCAATGATTACATCACAGCAGACCATCGCTGATCCCACTGATGTGCCAGACTTCGAGCCATCTGTGAAGACAAGCAAGAAGTCCAGGTACTCAGCATGATGTCTGGCAAAGAATTGTTGGTACATACAGTCAGGTGTAAAGGCCTTCCCCTTCCTGCTGAGAAAAATCGCAGGAAGAAGAAACAGCGAGCCACAGTAGATGTGGCTAGAGAAAATGCCTGTGCTTCAAGCATAGGCACCTATTACTGCCCCTGCCCCTCTGGCCCGTCATTACCCTTCCTGAGGTGATGCCCTCTGCTCCTGAGGCTCCCTGTACTGCAGGTACCACCATGGTGAAGGATTCTGCCTCAATCTCCCTGGCAGATTACTGTCCCATTCAGGCCAAGCAGTTAGCCAGGAAGGTAAAGAGGGCAAAGAAGAGCAGGGCTGCTCATCAGGCCGAACCAAAGAAAACCCCCTCCTCCTTGATGCATCAGGACTTCCAGAAGGACCACAGGTGTCCTTCTACCCACCATTCTCTCTCTATTAGTGGATGTCAAGGTCGTTACTTCTGCTCTCCCTAGAACTTTGGTGATCCTCAATCAGCTGACATCCCTCATCTCACACTTTGTGGACTTCTAGTCACTGTTTTGAGTTGCCTCTCTTAGGTTCCTTCTTACCACCCTGTCTATGAACATGACCACCGGAGTGTCTAGCATCCCTATGATCCTACAGTCAACTGCAAAGGCTTCAGGAACTACATCACCAACATGCTGCCACCTCTCTGGTGCCATGCCTGATCACTTTGTCTTCAAGCCGTATATTGTGCAAATGAGCAAGAATCATCTGCTTTTCACTAACGTGGCGATTCTTGTGCACAAGAATGTCACGTACCATGCTATTGATCTCACTTTCACTGATGCGAACAGTGACTTTGTAACATGCCACATCTGGCTGAACAGCCATATCACCCTGATATCCTGTTACACCTGGCCTTCCACTGCCTTTCCTGTATTCACCTTACAGCATATTCTATCGCAGTGCCCACAGCTCTGGATTCCCTGTGGAAACCTCAATGTCCATAGTCCATCCTGTGGCAGAGACATCAGTGATCAGAGGGGGACGACATCGAGAATGTCATCTTGCAGAATAACCTCTTCATTGCCGCCAACGATGGCTCGCCCACGTTCTAGACCTCTGAGCACCTACTGCTCCATTGACCTCACTCTCTGTTCTTCTAGCATTGGTCAAAGCCTCAGCTCAACTGTCCCAAGTGTCGGTTGACCCTGGCACCTGGGGCAGTGACCACTTACCTGCTGTACATCTTGCTTCCAAAGGGACGCGCAGCTCCAAGAAAAACATTGAAGCTTCTGAACATCTTGCTGTCAGGCCTACCCTCTTGACTCGAGAATAGAGTGGGTATATATAGAGTTGACATCTGCATCTGGTTCCCTAGCCAGGACTTCTCTTATGCTCAGCTCAAGATGAAACAAGATGTGGCCATTGTCGACAAATTCTTCTACAATCTCATTCTTTCCGCTGATAAGACTGTGGTCGTGGTTCTCACGAAGAGACTTCCGCCCACCATCCCTGGCATCATGCTTGGACCAGACCATAACAAGGTTATCAAACAGCATATGTTCCTTGGTGTCATCTTGGATAAGCTGCCTTACATCCAGCATTTTAATAGTCTCCACTACACAGAGAAATATATTCTTTCCTTGCTGGTTCCCACTGGGGAAATTCATGCAAGACCCCTCCTGGTCTAAAACTGGCACTTCATCCTTTCTGTCAAATAAGTTTCAACCTTCTGAGCAATGCTTCTGCTTTAATGCTGAGCAAGTTGGCCACTGTCCATACTATATTTCTGCTTCTCTCCACCTCCTATGTCACTGCACGATACGAGAGGTGTACCGAGGTTTACACTGACGGATCTGCTGACAGGAAGAGGCTATGTGCTGCCTCTGTCCTAACACACCTAATGCGTCTGTCATCGCAGAGGCTGACGACATGCCTTTCCACCCGCACTGGAAGAGATATTCTGTGTCGTCTCTCAAGGCTCTGTTCCCTCCACTTTAACCATGAGCTTCTCAGGAAGTTGCAAGACAGACCAGACTCTGCTATTGTCGTGCCTGCCACTGACTTCTACGACAGTCCTCCCTGCCGGCAATACGCTCTTTTCTAACCTTCCACCCTGGAGGAACAGCGATCTTATGATCAATTTCACTGTCTCTTCTCTAGGTCGAAGGAGAGACTCTGATCCAGTGGCCATCAGGCTTCTCTCCACCTCCTATGTCACTGCATATCAGGTGTACCGAGGTCTACACAGATAGATCTGCTGAACGGGAGAGTCTATGTGCTGCCTTTGCCATCCCCGAGGTTTCCATCCTCCACCTGTGATGAGCTCCATGCAATCCTTGAAGCTGTACTTTTCATCCACAGCCTCGAGAATGGCAACTTTATCATCCTTTGCGACTTCACTTCAGCCTTGCAGGCTCTCCAGAAGCGAGACAGCAAGAGCTGTAACCCCTTCCTTATTCAGATCATGGAGACCTGCTCCAAGCTCACTTCTGCAGGTATTATGCTTCAGCAATTCCTGCAATGCCCATTTGCCGTTGCTTAGTCTTCAATAACCGAAACTTGAGGTAAAACTTCCACTAAACAGCAACAGTGAGAAAAGATTGCATGTTAATTCGAAAAACAACTTATTGCATGACGTCCTTGAATCGTACGTTAAAAAATAATTATTGCCTAATTGGGCATGAAATCTTTATAAAGGAAAGTTCTTGGATGTTCAAATAATTATTTTTCCTTCTTGTTCTTTCGAGGTAATATTTACCTCGTTGTTCCTTACAGAAATGGTGTTGCCAACTCAGAAAAAGGATAAAAGATCCACTTTTCATCTCCTGCAATGATTCTGTCAAAAAAAAAAATCTTTTGTGGAACAAGCAATGAAGCACATTCAGTAGAGCGATCCACCATGTTCTGCTGTAACAAGTGATGTGGGGCCAGGTATCCAGTTTTGACACATAAAACTTTTGCAGACGTAGAACCGATTGGTGTTCGGTATCTCTACCAATTAACTGGATGTTCGACGTTGATTTTCTTTCAGCTGTGCCTTTAAACGGTCATAGTTCGTCTCCACCGGCCTCTTCGAGATTAGTTTTCGGGCTGAAAGTCGCCTGACTGGAACTTCTCATACCACCCGTAACAGGTGCTTTTAGGGAAGTCATTGGATACCGGAGCTATGCATGTTTACAAGATAGCTGCACATTTCCTGACAATGGAAATACGTGGTTTACACTTCCCCCTCCCCCCAATTACTTTTGCGTCAACCAAATAATTTGATTCTTTGATGAGCAATACGGAACTTGATGATGGGTTGTTCTATCTTTGAGAGGCACTTCTTTTTATATATAGGGCTAAATGGCCAGGTCATTAACCAATTAATTTTTCCCAATTATTTTTTGTAATGGTTAAATGGAGTCTTTCCAAACCTTCGCCAACTCTTAGGTTCAGAGTGGGTTTGGGAATGAAGTGCAATAAGCCTCCTGTCAAAGCCATCCTGCATGTTCTTTAGCATGCACAGGTTTTGGCTTTCTTGGCCTTGGCTTAACGTCGCAGCTAATGAACGGCAGCCTTTCCAAGTCCATTGGTTATCCTTTCTCACCAGGGATGTTAACGAAAAAAATTCTCAGCAGATGCATAGTTGCGAGGAAATTGATCTTTCATTCTAGATGCTTCCGCATCTTTGCATTACGTGGTTTGACTATGTAATAACAGTGAGGTTACGTGTCCCAATGAATTTGAACAGCTTTTTGTGTAGAAACTGCAACTAGTTTGGCCACATCACCCACATGCAAAACTTGACGACTCTGATAATGCTTACACTAAAATCGCATACATTTTGGCTTCAAAAAATTTGGGGACATCTAATGACAGAACAACTGGCTGTTTGGGGATTGTGATAAATTTACAGAATTTTAACTTCTTTATATTGAAGTAAACACTCAATATTATAATTGTTTTCAGATGAGTAGCAACCTAAACAGTGTTTCATTACGAGGGTGTTTAAGAATTAAAATATAAATTCATGGTCGATATACAATTCAGCATAACTTTTAAAATAAACTTTATTTTGTAAATTGTACAAATATAAACTTTTCTTACAGTACAAATATCCACCGGAACAAATCTGTTAAAGCAAAACATTTTGATATACTTTTACAAATGATATTAGTTGCTTCATATTTTTTGTCATGTAATTCAGCATAGACTTTCCTTGGGTGTGAAGGAAAAATTTAAGTCACCAATCCAAAAAACTCACTACGTGGAGATACAGGTACTAATAGTTTAGCAATGTTACCTACAGAAAAATTTAGACAAAAGTAATGAAACAAAGCTTGTTGACTAAGAATAGTTTGAGATTTTTTTTCTCTTTCATTATTTAAGTCTTATAATCTTCATAAATTTTAACAGGAGACAAAGGTATATTCTTTTGCAAAAGAACACCAAATTAGCTGCATCAGTACTCCATGCAAAAATAAGGATTGGCACAAATACCATCAGGAAGATATGCAAAAAATGAAACAAAATAAGCCCAAACATTTGCCATTTATGAGATCAATAATTACTTTAAAATGCGTTAAAACAAAAGTAAATGTTTCAGGCAATGACTCAATGAATACTAACTCACATTAATAAAAATTGCTATTATGTTTAAAACCAATGTTCCTTTCATGATGCAACAGCCATACTTTAACTCTATTGCGATTGCCTCCAGAATACAAACCAGCAGTTCCATTGCCTTTTACCTCTCGATGACATGGTATGACAAACTGGATGGGATTATTTTTCATGGCTGACCCAACTGCTTGGCTGGCTCCAGGAACAGCAACTATTTTAGCTAATTCTCCATAAGAAACTGTTTCTCCTACTGAAACTTCTCTTAAAAGAGTAGTAATTCCCCGCCCTGCCCACGGTCAGTAGGGGACACCGATGGGCTTGGAAAGGCCGCCGTCCGTCGGATGGGACGTTAAGCCGTGGTCCCGTGTGCGGGAGAGCCATACCCTGTGCACGTTAAAGAACACGCTGGATGGCCTTGACGGGAGGCTACCATCTGTCTTCCAATAGCTGTTCCAGTGGGCCCCTCCCCCAACCTTCTCTGAGCCTTCGGGGTCCTTGTGACCTGGCCATTTAGCCCATGGTGTGCAAAAAAGTGCCGCTCAGAGGTAAAACAACCCAACCCAACCTTAAAAGAGTATTCCATACCTTTTCTCGGAATGAGTCTGTAATTAAAATTCAAAGGAAATTACTCTTGGCATTATTAACAATGTTTTTCATAATTGTACATAATTCAGTATCAAAACTGAAATAAAAATGCAAATCATGTTACATTCACTGGGCTTCTGTACAATAAGAGACATATGTACTTTTCATTAATTCATTATATGGATACATAAAATTCTGGTTATGTGCCAGTTCTGCCATTTGAATGAAAATAGTAGCAGTTCATATGTTCTTAACCAGTGTTGGAAAACGTTATTGTAACGTAATGTAATAACGGAATGATTTTTGAATAACGTTATGAATAACTTTAACGGAATTTCAAAAAAATTTATAACGATAAAACGTAACAAATAACGGAAAAAATAATTTCGTTATTTTCACTGTTTTTGTGTTTTGATACATTTCAGAATTTTCTTTTATAAGATGTACTTAGAAATTTGTGTGAAACAGAGTTGTACAATTTACTTTTATGATGAACGGCAAAGCCCTTCATTGGCACATTTCAAAAGAATTTCGGAAGCACCTGTGTCAGTCACCTTCGTCGCAATTGGCATTCAGAGAAAGTGCTTTGTGATAGCCAAATAAGAACTGCAGCAGAAAAGGGAGAATCGCCATTCATGCAGAAGGTAAACAGGACAATTAGAATAGGGTGAAAACGCCAGGTATATTACAATTTCCTGTGATCAGCTTAAACATTTAGAAGAGGAACTATGCAGGTGGGATAATTTGGGTATAGGATAGAGAATTGGAGAAAGGGAGCATTAACTACTCGATAATAGTCGAAATTTTCGGTTTTGATCTTCCCACTAAACCTTCGACCCCCCCCCCCCTGAAATATTTCCATTATGCATGTTTGCAAATCCGTTAACAATCTTTCTCACCATATCATCATGTTGAGAAAAATAAAGGAGGATATTCTCATGTTTCAATTGAGCAGTGACGACGCCCATCTTGTACTTCTTTGCAGCTCCTTTAAAAGACTGCGCAAAGGAAAATAATAACGTTTTCAATTTCTTTACTTATATCTATTCATTAGATTATTTTTTTATTCTATTTTAAGTTTATTTCAGGGAAAACTCGTTTAATTATTTTGCATGAACCCCCTTCTATAGGAAAATAGTTCATTGTATCAAACGACTATAAAAATAGTTCATTGTCATCAAACGACTCAACAAATAATTTTCTGGGAAACTACTTTGATAAAACAGAAAAACTGGAGGCGAAAGAAAATAAAACTTCAATTTCATAAAATGAATTGTAGAAAGCAAACAGAATTTCTACACAGGATTTCGTTTGCCAACACTTTGGGCCAGAAGGTTGTCATATAACATCCATCATAATACCTTCAGGCGTTTATCTGCATTTAAAATTTATGAATATATATGTACATTTAAAAAAATTTATTTTCTTCACAATTTTATATTGAATTTTAAATCATAATGTATAGTTCTCATGCAACATGCATTTTTGAAAAACTGTAGGATTCAAAGTGTTAAAATTACCAGTGAGATTGCATAAGTGGCTTAAATTTTTAGTTTGGGTTGTTTTACCTCTGAGCGGCACTTTTTTTTGCACACCATCGGCCAAATGGCCAGGTCATATGGACCCCGAAGGCTCAGAGAAGATTGGGGAAGAGGACCCACTGGAACAGCTGTTGGGTGACAGATGGTAGCCTCCCATTGTCAAGGCCATCCAGTGTGTTCTATTACTTGCTACATATATAGATAAGATACATATGTACTTTTCATTAATTCATTATATGGATACATAAAATTCTGGTTATGTGCCAGTTCTGCCATTTGAATGTATCTATTACTTGCTCCCAGTCAAGGCCATCCAGTGTGTTCTTTAACGAGCACAGGGTATGGCTCTCCCGCACACGGGACCACGGCTTAACTCCCATCCGACGGGCGGTAGCTTTTCCAAGGCCATCGATAAAATTTTAAGGTATTCAAAGCCGACAGGAAGGGTCAGTATAAAAGTTTTCTTGAAAATTAACAAATTATAATCTTGAAAATTAACAAATTATAATCTGTATAATAATATAACCTAGTTCCGTTATTTACTTTAGGATATGATTCTATAGCTATTTTGGTTCAAAATAAATTCAAATGTAAACTTCAAAATTAACCCGCCACTTTTATAGTTAATAAAATGGAATCATGGAAAATACATCACTGTTGGCTATTTAGGATAAGGAATGAAATTAAATATTTCTCTGTGTGATGAAAATGCTGTCATGGATATCAACTCAAGGTTGGAAATGGGAAACTTGAAGCTAGCCTTCTTAAAATTAATTTAATGCTAATGATCAGGTTTTTTGTTCCATAAGGGGAAATCACAGAGAGCAGATGAGAACTTAATTAAATATACGTTTTTGCTGTAGTTCTACTGAAGGAAAATCAAAGCTCTCAAAAATGACAAACTTCAATGATTCATTCATGAAAAAATGGATGCGCAATTCCTTTGTCAACCTATTGCAACCTTTTCTACTTGCTTCATAAAATTTCCACCTAAAAAACTCGAACTGTTCTAAAAAAAAAGACCTACTTAGAAAACGTTTTTTCACACATTTTTCACTCATATCTCTCATCACGTTGGGAAACTCTTTGAAACACAAAAACAATACAGAGGGCAATCCTTAGAAAATAATCAAATATATTCCACAACCTCATAAGATGTGATATCTACCAAATATCTTTTTTACCTTCAAAATAGTGAAATGCAGTCATGATTTCAGGAATATTTGATCACTACCAATTCAAAAATAAAATTCATTTTTGGTGTCTCTAATCTGCAAAATAAAAACGGGAAGTAGATAATTTTTAATTTTTGTAGGTAATGCTATTTTGCCCTCCCATGGCCGAATGGTTAGCGCGCTTGGTTACTGATCTAAGGGACCTGGGTTCGAGCCCCGGGTAAGGCATGGCTGTTTGTGTCGTTTTTCTGCTGAGGGCCTGCCATCCTCTCAGACCTTCTACTATGGCATATAAACTGACAAGCTCCTATCAGACCTCTGTGGCAAGCAGCTGCTTGAGAGGAATATTTATTATTATTTTTTAATGCTATTTTAGACATTAAGGTAAAGAAAATGATATGTCACTATTGTGCAGTTACTTTCCCAAAGTCGATAGGTTCAAATGACTCAATCAAGGCCTTTATCAATCAAGGCGGTGGGATATGAACCTACGTCCTCTTGATAACATGTCACGTGACCATTAAGCCACAAGCCACTGAACAATCTCTCTTCTTATCGATGTTAAGTACGACTTACCTACAGTACACAATTTTCTGTATCTCATGCAGGCTTTGTACTGGTTGCTCACAGCCTCTAGAAATGGATGACAAGTATGTCGTGACGATGGTAAGTATATTACAAGGACACACTGAATAGCTCAAAGAAATTTCTCGATGATTATATTTAACTTTCAATGAAAACATCACTTAGTCTAGCATCTATATCAAAAAAACTTGAAGTTAAACTAAGAGTGATGTTTCCTTGAAAGTTGAATATAAGCATAGAGAATTTTCTTTAAGCTATTTAATGTATCCTTATAACATATTTAGCATCATCATGATGTACTTGTCATCACTTTTTAGAGGTTTTGAGCAGCTGGGACAATGCCTGCACAAGATGCAGTAAAATGTGTACTGTAGATTGGTAATTCTTAATATCAATTTGCTCGGTGGCTAGTAGCAGCTCAGCATCCATACCTGACATGTTATCAGGAGGATATGGGTTCATATCCCACCCAGGTCAGGAAATTTTTTCTCTAACATCTGATATCGACATTAAGCTAAGAATAATGATTCCCTTGAAAGTTGAATATAAGTGTTGAGAAATTTCTTTGAACTACTGAGCTTTCATTTGAGGGATCAAAAAAGTTAAAAAAGCCATTTTCCCCTCAAAACACAAAAATCTTTCTTTGAAAACCCATAAATACCCCCTCAAGCAGTGCTTGCCACAGAGGTCTGACAGGAGCCTGTCAGTTTATATGCCATAGTAAGAGATCTGAGAGGATGGCAAGACCTCAGCAGAAAAACGACACACACATCCACGCCTAATCCGGGGCTCGAACCCAGGTCTCTTAGATCAGTAGCCAAGCGTGCTAGCCACTCGGCCACTGGACGGCTAAATTAATTATATTAGCACCTTCTATTTCCTCTTCTGGAAGATTGCTTCTTTCAAGGTCTAATGTAGGAAATCGAAAATCTGGAGAGTCTGAATTGGCAAAATACTTTTTAAAAAATTTATTTCAATTTTCCATCTAAAATGTCTTTCAGTACATTTGCCAAATTTAATCACTCTCGCGACATACAATATGTTTGTGATAGTAATTTGTGAATAATGAAAAAAAGCGAAACGATGACAATTCTCTTATAAATTTGGTACTTTAGTATCAAAATTTCCATACAAAATTAATATCTGGCAATCACTTTCGGTATCAGCCAGCGCGTGACACATGTCATTTACAAGAAGTATGTCGATGTAGTTTAAAGCTGATTTATATACACTAAAAAATTCACTAGATGTGTTTCGTGTCTTTCTACGTTAGAAAAAATGTAGTAAACAAATTATATTCGTATAGATCCCGTTGTTAATAAATTTATATCAAAGCACTGCCTGTAGGCCATTTTCAATTATTGCAACGATTATTTATATATCTTAAGCAAATTTCAAATTTTCTTTCATACAGTTTTATTACACTTTCAACTTTTTCAGTGCATCTCAGTGGTGAAGCAGACTTTTTGAATAAGAGAAGCAATTTACAAAGCATTGCCCAAATTCAGTCGGAACGCCGTTCTGGTACTTATGTTTCCAAATAATTGAACCGGAACGCTATTCCGGTACTTATGTTTCCAGATCATTAAACCGGAATCGTTCTAGCACTGATGTTTCCAAATCATTGAGCCGGAAAACCTTTACGATACTTAGATTTCATAATCATTACACGAAACTCTGTTATGTTACTTACCTTTTCAAATCATTGAACCCTAACGTCGTTCTTTGACTTTTCCGAATAAGAATTTAGAACAGAACACTGTTCCAGTACTTGATATTTCCGAATCACTGGGTTTCGGTAATTCTATAGTTTTTAAAGCTAATATTTCTATTTGTGTGTGTTTGTATATATACACTGCACGACAATGAAACTGCCCCCCTCGGAAGAAGTGAGGGGATAGGGGTGAAATGTAGCACACACATAGCAATGCATATTGACATACCATGATTTAATTTGCAGCCACTTATAGCAGTTAGAAGATGAGATAATGCAGCACAATGTGACTCCTCAGTAGATGGTTGCACCGCCGTGAACGGCGATACAGGCAGCAATATAGCGTGGCATGGAGTCATACAGTCGATGGATATGGTCCTGAGGAATTGCACACTTAGCATCGTTGACTTGCTTCCATAATTCATCGAGATTCCGCATCGGCCGATGAGAGGATTGCACACATCGTCCAATGTGGCCCCACAGATTTTCTATTGGAAATAAATCTGGAGCAATACTTGAATATGCTGCAAATATTGTCTGGAGACCCTAGCAATGTGTGCACTGGCATTGTCATGCTGGAAAATGGGCTGCTGCATGACTCCCGGGAACGGTAGCAAAACGGGCTGCAGAACTGCGCTAATGTATCATGCAACTGTCAGTGTTCCCGTGATGCAGACAAGAGGTGACCTGCTATCATATCCAATAGCACCCCATACCATTATGCCTGGCTGACAGGTGGTGTGCCGGTCGAAACAAAAGTTGGATCCGTCCTCTCACCAGGTTGTTGCCATACACGGACCTGTCGATTGTCGGCACCCAGACAGAAAGGTGATTCATCACTAAATGCAACAATGTTCCATTCGTGAACCCAGTTCGCACGACTTCGGCACCAAGCCAGATGAGCACTGTTTCGGTTTGCAGTCAATGGCAGTCAATGAAATGGTTGCCTAGAGCGCAGGTGGGCTTCATGTAACCTTCGGTTTACACTTTGGGTCATTATGTGGACATCCATGGCTGCTGACACAACCCAATGGAATATCGCCTGCACTGCTCTGTGGTGGTGACAAATGAGCACGTCGAACAATGCGCCTAGCAAGCCATGCTGACGTCTGTCAGATGGCACCACTCCCTCTGTGATGCACACTAGAACCTTCATTTCGCCACTGCTGCCAACAGTGTCCAACAGTTTGTGCATCGCAATGAACATGGGCAGCAACACAACGTGGACGTGTAGTCCATCCAGCTTCACATAGGCCTATAATTCTTCCTCTCTCAAAAGCATCCAAATGGCAATAAACCTACCGATGGCGTGTACCAGGCATTTTTGGCCTTCGCTGAACAATTTCCAAGTGGAACCACCCAATCTCAACCATTCACGCGATTTCTATCTGTATAAACACAATACCATCCCTGTACCTTCTTGCACCTTTTATCTCTTGAGCCACACATGTCTTTGGCTCCGGATTATCATCATTTGCATATGTCAACTGCGCACACCCACCCTACTCTTCGCATGTTTGCACGATATGTCCTTCTGGGTGGAACACTTTCAATGCCGAGCAGTGTATATAGGACACCATATTTTTATATAATCAAACCGGGACATTAAGGAAGAAAATTGAAAATCAAAGTCACATTTTTGTTTTGAACAGTATAAAATTATGGGTGTATGAGCAAACAAATGATTTGTTCAATACATATTTTAGAGTGTTTGTCTCACTGCTTATCGGTCCTCCTACACGGTCAGAGCTAGGGCCATCAAATTTAGTCTAAAGCTTCATCTCGCAATAACTTACAGCACTATATGGGTTTCAACTCCAGAAAATTAGGGTCACACCCAAAAGTCGTGCGCGAAATGTAGACACCGGAGTGACGCAAGAAATTCTGCTAGTTCATCAAAAAACACAAAACATTTTCATTAAAAAAAAATTCATATTTTTCATAAATATTTTATCATTTTCGTTTTTTTTTCAGAAAATTCTAGTTAAAGATTCTTCATGTTAAAGAAAAAGATGTTTTCTGTCGCTGCTAAGTCGAAGTGTTAAGGGTATTTGATGACTTCTGGTTCGCAGAACGTTATCGGTTGATCATAGAACTTTATCTGTAAGCATCAAAAATGACCTCTTAGACATTTAAGATTATTTGGCTGTAGTGCAGCGCTTTCCAACTAGTGGCCCGCGGGTCGCATACGGCCCTCACAAGGATTTTTGTGGCCCGCGAACAATTCATTAAATATTGATATTAGCACCGTAGATCCTAAACATCAAATGGAATTATGTGACCTTCAGGCTGACCCAATTATTGCATCTAATAGAGAAACTGAAATAGAATTGTTCAAACTTTTGCCTAAAGAAAAATATCCAAAAATGAAAGATTTTGGACTCCAAATAATTTCTATATTCGGAAGTACATATATCTGCGAGCGCGCATTTTCAGACATGAAATATATAAAATCAAGATACAGAAACTGCTTGAAAGACTCTACACTTGAATATATTCTTCGGCTCGCAACAACAAATATCGATATGGACGTAAAAGAAATTATTGCCCAACAACTACGGCCACAATGCTCCCGTTAACTTTATTAAATATTTGATAAGGTTTAGAAAATTTATATTGGTTTATTATTACTTATTATTTTTTGTATAAATAAAATATTTTTTGAGGTTTTTGAGGTTTATTATTACTTATTATTTTTCGTATAAATGAAATATTTCTTGAGGTTTATTATTACTTATTATTTTCCGTATAAATAAAATAATTTTTTGAGATAACATGAACTGACTTTTCAATTACCTATCATATTCTATTCTTTCTTTTGGCCCCCGAAATATTGGCAAAGGAAAAAATGGCCCGCGGTCTTAGAGAAGTTCGACAGCACTGCTGTAGTGCATTGTTTTGGGTATGGGCCGTTTAACAATCAAACGGATCTGATGTAGATTCACATTCAGACCACTTTAACAGGTTATTTCCATTTTATCTCTTATGACAAATGAGATTCGTTTGGAGTGTGACAGTCTTCTGACATTTTTCACATGGAATCATTGCAAAACAGAAACTGGTGAAATAATTGGAGTTGATTTATACTACACGAAGATGTCGAGAACTATCACTATTGGCTTCTAGCAGTTGGAAATTCACACAGACGCATCAGGAGAGAACTGTCACTGTCAACGCCTGACAACAGAATGAGGATTCTGATTGGTGGAAGCCGTATTTATACTAGAAGAAACTGAAGAAAATCCCGCAGAAAATGAATTGAAAAAATGGCTGTGCTGCAGAAAATGAAAAGAAAAAAATTCTCTTGGTAAAAATAATTTAAAAGGTAAAACTTCTAATAGGTGACGTCATCCGATGGCTCTGAACTTAGAGAAATTTCGAAATGGGTCCGAAAACGGCGGTCAAGGGTGTGAGGGGGATGAACTTTTTAAAAACATGTCTGATGCCGTGATTTTCAAATCACATCTGATGCAATACGGAAACAGAGGGGGGTCGACAGCGTAGTGGGTAACGTCATCCTAGATGACCATTTCTGGAAATTATGAGTGGGTTGTTTACTTCATCGAATACCATCTGTCATACGTCAATTATTACATCCAATTTAACCGAATAATATAATTTCATATTAATACATCATTGGAAAGAGGGAGGTATTTTATTCGGTATTGTCCGACTTCAGTCGTAAGCAGGGAAAGGAAGAGGGAGAGCGAGAGTTCTGACCAATGTGGTTGATAATGATACACCTCCACTCTAAACATATGTGAAGCAGATCCAATAGGATTAACATTGATGGGCGTTTGTTCCAGAATCCCCATTGACCTCCTACTTATATTCATACATCAATTTCTATTTAAAACTTGCATTAAAATTTACAGTAGTTGCAAGTTCGAACCTGGGTTCAACTATAGTTACAAGGTTGAATTTTCGATAGAGTAAATAGATAAAATAAAATAAATACCCCCGCAAGCAGTTGCTCGCCACAGAGGTCGGACAGTAAATAAAAGTCAAATGAATCGAATTCCCTTAAAATAGTTATGTTGGTTCTTAAGCAATATATTCATTTGCATTGGGTTTATTCTGAACATTGCTATTGCGAATGCCTGTAAAAATAACTCCAAGGTCGATAATTTCCTCAATATGCAAGTTGCAAAATATTATATTTTTATTTATTGATACCACAGAAAAATGAAATGTAAAATTTATCATCCAAATTACATTAATTTCCTTGTTTTTTCAATATGGGTAAATGACTTCCATAAACGAAATAGCAGAAAGACAGAATATTTTTACTGCAGTTCGAAGTCAAAATTTCTTGCAAACAGACATTGTATTGTAACCAGCTCTGTGTATTTTGGAGGTGGCACAACTTTAGGGACGAACTGACCACAACATAGGGGATATGACACCGCTGCGTTGTATCTTCATCAGGCCCAGCCTTCACTCGAGAATGAGCCCGATGCCGAAATCAGATTTAAAGGGAAGGGCGTTAGTGGCGGACTTCTCCTGCAGTTTGCCGGTGGCTGACTTTCAGAGCGAACACAATAATGGTGCACATAATATTTAAACAAAAATCATTTCCACATAAAAATGCACTTATTTAACACGCTTTGTCAATTAACTTTCTTTACAAGCACTCTTGGCACGCTTCTCCCTGAGGGAAACTTTACTAATGGCATACAGTAAGCTAGTTCAAGCTCGTAATTAAGAGAAAACGTTCAGAGAGGCTGGAAAAGTCAACAGATTAGCATCTCTTGGCGGGGCAGCATGACGGTTACGAATTTAACTCTACTTCACTATGGACTGCCAGATCAGAGTAATTGACCCCTTACCTCGTTCTTTCTATGTGGGCTGGATAATGCTGGTCTCTTCTCCCAAGAGATGGGCTGCAGGGCGGCACGCTCTTGTGCTTCTCTGTTCATATGCCACGGCGTTAGTCAAGGTAGCAAGCTGCTAGGCTCCTAGTTGAGCGGCCGGCGTCACTTTCCATCAATCGACAGTTTTTGATAACACTCTGTAACTTGCAGGAAGGACTCGAAAACACCCCTGCCTGCGTTGCTGTCCTGCTCTGGAAGTGAAGTCTTTTTCGCGCTTCTTTGCGCTCCTTTCGGTGACCTACACCGAATCGCTGCCATCTGTGTGCACATGTGCGTTTCTCATTGGTTCACACAGGTCGAGGTGCGATTCTCCGATCCATGTGGCTGTTGTTGTTGACGTTACCCAGTCACTTAGGCTCGGACCATCTAGGCCTATTGGACCGGGTTGCCGATATTCAGGGCCTGCGGGGTATATCGTCCTTCTCGCTGAACGAATGTTCCAAGATGGATGAAAAATGTAGAACACACAGTACCAATGGCGGGCGCTGTCCCTCGCGCGAACCAGTCGTGCCCATATTTTGAAGTAAACGTGGGCACGACAATTGTTATATCTCAGTCAACAGGCCAGTTTTAAATTAGGCTAGACTAAATATTTAAAAATATAGCACTTGCTAAAAAATTTATGGTAAAAAGTATGACAAAAAAATTAAGCGTCTAAATAAAAAATATATTCAAATAGTTTAAGACAATTACCAATATGTATCCTAAATATAGTATAAAGAAGAAGCGTTTTGCAATATGTGCAAGAAACTTGTATATGCATCCTATATTTCATACTGTTATGCCCCCACTGAAGATGCCGATGAGGATGAGAAGGATAGGTTTTATGGACAACTTCAGGATATTTTGAATTCTGTCAAGAAAGGAGATATTACCCTTGTTCTTGGTGACTTCAATGCCAAAGTTGGTACTGACTCTGACCTTTGGGGAGGAGTGATTGGCCCTTTTGGTATTGGTAGCTGCAATGGCAATGGGCAACGTCTCCTACAGGTAAGTAAACTCAATGGATTCAGAATAACTAACACTTATTAAAAACACCGCGACATACATAAGTACACATGGGTTTCACCCGATGGGCTGCATAGGAATATGATTGATTACATATTAATTAAGAGCAAATGGGCTAGTTCTGTTAGGAATACCAGGGCATATAGGGGAGCTGAAATTGGATCTGACCATTACCTTGTTAAAAGTGTGTTGCAACTTAAACTTAAAAAGTGTTGTGCTAGGGTTAAAAAATTTACTTTTAATACTGAAGCTCTGAAAGATCCAGTTATAGCCAAAGCTTACCATGATAGGTTACTTAGTCATTATGACAGTCATGGTTTGCTTACTACTGAAGTTGAGGAAGAATGGGATCATTTTAAACAGGCTTTTTTGGACACTAACAGTATTCTTTTAGGAAAAAAGGAGCAGAAGAGGCAAAATTATCTGAGTGATAAGGCACTTGAGCTTATTTCGGAAAGAAAGAACTGCAGGAATGTCCTTAATCAATACCCTACTAGTCCTAATAGAAAGCATTACAAAGAACTTAATAAACGTGTAAAAGATCAGTTAGCTGCTGATAAGAATCTTTGGCTTGATGGTTTGGCTGACAAAGCCGAGGAAGCAGTTAGACAACACAACAGCAGAGAGCTGTACCAGATAGTTAATGCTTTGTGTGGTAGAAAACGGACAGATATACAGGGATTGAAGGATAAACAAGGTAAGGTTATAGAAGGAGAGGATTCTGTCATGGCTAGGTGGGCTGAGCATTTCAGTGATGTTCTAAACAATGCGGTTAGTTCTATTCCCATTGTTTGCAATGATGATAGATGCATTGGTGGCTTTAATGTTGGCCCTATAACACAATCTGAAGTTATTTTGGCTGCTTCTAAACTTAAACTTCATAAATCCCCAGGGGTAGATGAAATTACTACAGAAATGCTTAGAGCTGGAAATGTTTCGGTTACCACTTGGATGACTGAAATTCTGAATATCTTTTATGATAAAGGCATGGTTGCTAAGGATTTTACCAGAGCTATTGTTATCCCTATTTTCAAAAAAGGTGATCGCAGTTCTTGTGATAACTATAGGGGTATCAGCCTACTCTCTGTTCCAGGTGAAGTTCTTTCCATGATTTGCTTAATAGAATTAAGAATCTGGTTGACAGTCAATTGCGTGATGCGCAATGTGTATTCAGAAGTGGTAGGGGATGTGTGGATCAGATATTTTCACTTAGGCAGATTCTTGAGAAATGTTTAGAGTTTCAGAAACCTTTGGTTGCTAGCTTTGTTGATTTCAAAAAGGCTTTCGACTCTGTTGATCGTCATAATTTGTGGTTGATTGTGAAATCATATGGTATACCAGACAAGTTAGTTAACATAATGAAAGCTCTCTATAATAACACTGAGTCGTGTGTGAGAGTTGGTAAGTTTTGTAGCAATTGGTTTAGCATTACGTCTGGTGTTCACAAGGGTGCATTTTGTCTCCTTTTCTCTTTAGTTTGATTATTGATTATGTTATGCGAAATTCACTTCAAGGGAAAGATTTTGGCCTTAAATGGGCTGGAGATACGAAAATTTCTGATTTAGATTATGCTGATGATTTAGCCCTTTTGGCAAATGATGTTGATGAGATGAACTCTTTCATTCGAGCTGTTGATGAGACTGGTAGTAGAGTAGGTTTGGTTATAAACAGAGAGAAAACTAAAGTGATGAAAATTGGTCAGGCAGGCTGTGATTCAGTTAATATGAATGGTTGCAGTCTTGAGCAGGTGTCACAGTTTAATTATCTTGGGAGCTATGTAACAGATAATGGTGATGTGCGTCATGAGATTAACAGACGAATAGGCATTGCTACCGGGACTTTTAAGAATCTATGGAGAGTGTGGAGAAATAGGCGTATACACCTAAAGACTAAAATTAGACTGTATAATAGTTTGGTTCTTTCTAGGGTTAGTTATGGTAATGAAACCTGGACACTTTGTAAACAAGATAACAGGAAACTAGATGCTTTTGATTCCAGATCTTACGCAGTATCTTGGGCATTAGGTGGTTCAACTTTGTAACTAATGATGAGGTTAGGCAAAGGAGTTTGCAACCTCCTTTAAGCAGCATATTGTGCAGAGAGAGACTCGGTTGGTTTGGCCATGTTGCCCGTATGAATAATTATAGATTGGCGAATAGGGTTATGAACACTGTGCCTAAAGGCCTAAGAAAGAAGGGGAGACCTAGGATGCGGTGGGCAGACAATGTCAAACAGGACCTTGTTAGAATTGGTGTGCAGTGGCCAGATGCAGTAGATGTAGCTCAGGATAGACTTGCTTGGAGAACTAAATTGCACAGTCTGGTTGGACCTCCGTAGCCCATGGCTGCTTGAGGATGATGATGATGAAGCTATTTGTTTTTAGCCACATATTAAATAAAATTGGAATATTTTTGTAATGTACAGCTTGCAGTAATCTTCTGGCTGTAGCAAATTTTTTAAATGTTATACTGAATAAATCCATTTTTTTATTAGAAAGAAACGTTCGAATTTTTTTAGATGTATTTCTCTTATTAATCTTTATTTCAATTGATGAATCGTATCATAATTATCAGCAAGTATTAAACCAAACAATAACTGCTTTCCGTGTTAAAAGGGGAAAAAATGTATACAAGTATTTCAATTTGAATTTCTCTGCACTGGAAACTCTGTTTCCAAAATTATTGGGAAACTTCTATGTTACGTGTGGTTCGAGTCCCAGCTGGGTCAGCGTTGAGATTTATCTCCGCAAAATTCCCCGCCCTGCCCACGGTCAGTAGGGGACACCGATGGGCTTGAAAAGTCCGCCGTCCGTCGGATGGGACGTTAAGCCGTGGCCCCGTGTGCGGGAGAGCCATACCCTGTGCACGTTAAAGAACACGCTGGATGGCCTTGACGGGAGGCTACCATCTGTCTCCCAACAGCTGTTCCAGTGGGTCCCCTCCCCCAACCTTCTCTGAGCCTTCGGGGTCCTTGTGACCCGGCCATTTAGCCCATGGTGTGCAAAAAAGTGCCGCTCAGAGGTAAAACAACCCAACACAACAACTCTATGTTACGTGAAAACAAAAACATATTCAAAGCTTTGAAAATAAACTTTTTAATATGAAAACTTGGAAAATAAGCTTTTTTTACAGAAAAATGTTGCAGAAATTAAATTGTAAATTTCAATCAAATTTATCAAAATTTAGATTTCAGAAAATATTAATTTATTATTTAAAAGAGTTGTTGAAGCTGACATATTTTACAGCCAATACTGCTGTTATATTCGTCCTAAGCACTGTTTCAAAACTGGTGCAAAGTGAAAATCTTTACCCAAACTTTTAAGATTAGATTAATTTCAGTAAACGAATTGTTATAATTTTAAGGTAAAATCTTATAAGTAGATTTTCTTTTAGATTTACTTTTAGATTTTCCATTTCTTGGAACATTTTGCTTCAAAAGCTTAATTCAGAGTTAGGAAGATTCGAATGCATTTTCGCACAATATGAAAGTCTTAATATTTTTGATAATTAAGTGTAACTTAATCACTCTCAGAGCGCTAAAGTGAGGAAATATTTTTGAAATTTAAAATGATAATTTAATTCTGTAATATTGCTACATATTAAATACAATAAATTATATGTTATCCATAATATTAATTTATTACATTAATTTCACGATTTATTAAAAATTATTATTACAATTTCCCCATTCGTTTATTTCGATAGATTATTTCCAAAAAGAAAGAAAGATGTTTTTATATGAAACTGAAAGAAGTATTGTTGATAACAGCGGACTACCACTTCGTGTGCCTAGAGATGCACGAAGTGGAAATTCGGCCCTGTCTAAAACAAAAAGTCCGTTTCAATAATAACCAAATACGCTAACCACTGGACTAGGGGCAAGGTAGCAAAGAGAATGAAAATTGTAAAACGTTAAATACATATAATTTTATGAATAATGCTGGTTTCTCAATCACAAAATAATTGCTTTGGCTTTGTTACTATTTACATAATACAAGTTCATTCAACATTATCGACATAATAGTGCTTTTGTACAGTAGTTCAATGTATTGCATTTTTGAGATTTAACTTACGCTAAATTAAATGAGAATCGAATTAATTCTTTGTCAGTTCTACTTTTTGTAAGTATGGGAATCTTCAAAAATTTTGTTAACGTTTTTATTAATACCAGTTAATGAATAAACAAATCACCCCTCAAACAGTTGCTTGCCCCCAGAAATCTGACAGGAGCCTGTCGGTACAATACGACATGGAGAAAGTTTATGAGAAAGGCGAGACCTCAGCAGAAAGAGAAGCTTCGTGCATTATATCCAGGGCTCGCAAAAAAGTGCCGCTCAGAGGTAAAACAACCCAACACTCTACAGTTAAAATTTGAAATTTCTCTCATAAACAGATCACTTGAACATTTCGTAAAAGTTTTGCTGTTTGAATATTTAGTTATGTCTAACAATAAAAATTACAACTACTTTTGGAAATGCGAATTATAATATATCATTAGTATCAACAAAAAATAGGTTTTCCAATCATCTCTTAAAGCAAAAGAGTTGTCTTTCCTACCTCTCCTGAGTTTAAGGGGTCAACTCATTGTAGTCAATGGAATCTTCAAGACCGTCACATTGCGCCATCAAAATTTCAAATTTCTTGCATAACTACAACGTTTCCAATATTTGTTAAATTTTGAAAATTTTCCACATTTAGAGGGCGTGATCATAGCTTTTGGGAGATACAGAAAGTGCAAATCATAATATTTCATCAATATCTATCCAACCCAAAAAGAATTTTTAATTTATCTCTGTAAACAAAAAAGTTCGATGTCTACAAACAGACACGACAAAGTGAAATTAACTCTTTTTTAAAAAAAAGCCATAAAATTTATTTTTCATTTTTAACCGTTTTCTAGAGTGCTTCCAATCGTGAGCATTCAAATCCGCATCAAATATTACTCTACCCTTTTCCGGAATGCGTAAGTACTCGTGCAATACCATTCAGCTTTGCACGTCAACAAATCCGAGCGACGGCTAAAACATGGCGTCCAATCTTGAGATGGCCAACTTCTTCCTATGTACGACCTCTAACTTTGTCGCAATATTTATATATAATATATAACTTATACATACGCGAGCATCAAAACTAGGGCTTAGGGGGGGGGGAGGAAAGGGACTTTGGGAAGGTGGCTGCTCCTATATCGTCAGTATATTTCGAGACAGGGTGTGGCCAGAACATTCTTCTTCCCAGGGCGGTAAATCACGTCAAATTCGCAATCTTGTAGTGTCAAATTATACTTTGCCAGATCGACTGAAAGGGTTTTTGAGCTTCATTAAGTAGGTCAGGGGCGCATGATCGGAGACCACCGTGAACTGGCGTCCGTATAAATATTGTTTGAAGTGGGTGATGTCGAATTTGATGGCTAGTTTTCTTTCTAATTTCTAGTGTCAAATACCGGGTCTCGGGGGGTTTTAGTTTTCTTCTTGCGTAAGTCACGTGGTGGCGGAAACCGTCGTCCACTTCCTGTTCCAGTAGGCTGACGATTGCTATGTCGGAGGCGTCCGTGGATGGGAAAAACTTCTTCCCAAAGTAAGGGTATAAAACGACGGGTTCGATTACGAGCTTACGTTTCAACTGCTGGAACTCTGTCTCGGGGTGCATGTGAATTTTACCTCTTTCTTTACCAGGGCTACCAAAGGAGCGGTCAGGCCGGCGTAGCGCACAGTAAACCCCGGTTAGTCCGAGAAAAGCCTGGACATTTCGCACGGATCGGGGCTTAGGGAACTTTTTGACTGCTTCCAAATTCGGTGGGTCAGGTTGTACTCCATCTGCCGAAATCAAATGCCCCAATTAGGTCAGGGACTGCTTCAAAAATGACACTTTGACGGCTTCAACTTAAGGTTTAAAGCCCGTATACGATCAAACACTTTCTGCAACCTGTCTGTGTGTTGGTCGAAGGTTTGGGAGGCGACCATAATGTCGTCCAAATTCACCAGGACCTGCTCCTGACGCATGCCCATGAGTGCATTGTCCAGAAGACGTTGAAACGTGGCGGGGCTATTTCGAAGACCTAATGACAAAAAGTTAAATTCGAACAGCCCTTTTCTGCTTATAAAGGCTGTTTTCTCAATGTCGTGTGGGTGAACAGGAACCTGCCAATATCTGGACACCATGTCTAGGGAACTAAAATACTTGGTCCTCCAGCTGGTTGATAATTTCGTTTATAAGAGGCAGAAGGTACGAATCATGTATGTTTTTTGCGTTTAGTGCCCTGTAGTCTTTGCAAAACCAGTACGTGTTATCCTAACACTATAGGGGATGCGAAAGAATCATCCACGAAAACGGGGAAGCGCTTTCGTAGATGATACCGTGCTCTAGTAATTCGTCGATCTGGCGATCCAGCTCTTTTTGAAGGGCAAAGGGTACCCTACAGGCCCTTTGTGTCACTGGATTCCTGTCGGTGAAATGTATCTCATGGTAGACCACCGTGGTTCCAGTCAGTTCATCCACTCCCTGGGCAAAAAGCGTCCTTGTTTGTACATTGGTAACTTGCTCAATGTCTTCTGTTCCTGGGGTTCTAGGTGGTCCAGTTGGATATCTGCCAGAGACAAGGACTGAAGGGTGTGGGTTCTCTTAAGCGCCAGGGGTTCGAATTTGCTTGGAATCGATTATTTCTATTTGGGCGATGGTCATCTTTTTGTTCAGCCAGATAAGATTATATGAAGGGTTGGCCACCCACATGTTCAATAGACCAGAGAGGCGTGGTAACCCTCGTCTCACATACTACAGGGCTGTTACCAGTATTCCACCCCAGAGTCGTGTGGCTGTGCTGATGACCTCAGCCAGTAGTGCCGAGCAAAATGGCCTAACCTCCCGCAAGCGAAGCAGGTGAGCAAACTAGGTCGGGCATGAGCTTGGCCGGTGCATGGGTTAGGGTATCGCCCAGGGAACTGGGGAAAGGGGGTCCTGCGTGCGTAATTCCAGTGCTTTTACCTGCTCTGTCAAGGTAGCTAGTCCCTCCTGAATCTGACGAAATGGGAGAGCCTTCAGGATGGCTACCAGCTCCTGTGAAGGGTCCGGATCGGGGGTGGTGTGTTACGGGGTAGAACTTATGACCTGGAGCAGTGTCTGCTGGGGCATAAGGTGCTCGTTGCTTGCTTCCAGCAGGGCTTTTCCAGCGCTTCCTCAAAGGTCTTCGAGTTATGAGATAACACACATCTCTTCAATCTTGGAGCAACCATGCCATGAACCACGCCAGGCATACCTAATCCTCCATCTCTTGTCCGTGATGTTCCCACTCTCTGGCTGGTTCCTTCCCAAGAATTTATACGCCAGTGTCCTCAGCCTTGCCACATATTCCCTCATGCCCTCTCCCAATTTCTTCTGGAACGTAAAGAACTGGTGGAGCCGGGTGGCTAATGGTTCCTGTACCTCGAACCTCTTTTTCGAAGCCTTCGTTTTTACCCTCCATGCGCAGCTCTTGGAACATATTTACACTCTCCACTGCCATCCCTCGTAGCTTTGAACAGGTAATGACCGTCATTTCCTTCGGCTGCCACCTTTGCCAAACTAGCTACGCTCTCCAGTTGCTCGAAGAACGTGGCAGCCGACCAGCTACTGTCGCCATAATACTCGTTCACCACGCTTTTACGCACCGCTCTTTTGAAGTTCTCGTATCTACCCTGCATGCGCAGCACTTGGTACTCCTCCTGCGTTACTGCCCAAAACGAAGTACCTGTTTTTCCCACTTTCGCCGCGTTACTTGGATCGTCCTCCACAGAATTGCTACCATCTGTGGGCGCATGGACAGCACCCATTGGTCCGTGCGGGTCGAGGTGCGAATCCCCGACCCATGTGGCGCATATTGTTGTGGATCGCTGGTCACATAGGCCCTCGCCATCCGGGGCTAAATTTCTACCTTTTTTTTCTTCATTAAAATTTTCGGAGATTCCGAAAGTGCAAATTGTAATATTTCATCAATACCTATCCAACCTATAATTTTTTTTAATTTAACTCGAACACAAAAACGTTAAGTTCCTACAGACCTCCAGACAGGTAGATGACAAATTAAAAACATTAGCGCTTTCATTTTTAAGAAATGAACTGAAAAACTAATTTACAACTGCTGCTAAGAAGAAAAATATCTGTATCTGAGTTTCACTTAAAGAAAGGTGCTTCCAAAAGATCTCTGTTAATAAACATTCAACTCATTTTAATAATAAACATGGTTATAGAAAACTAAACAGACCAAGATAAAGCAAAAATATTAATCTACATGGATTAGAGATGATGAGATCTCCCTGAAAAGAGAAGAACATAGAGAATTTTGAGAATAAAAGACTTTCGTGAGTTGAAATGAATATTGAATTAGTTTCGTCGTCTATAACTCTTAAAGTAAAGAGCTTGTTTCTTTTTTAAATTGCATACTCCAGATCTTATAAAATTAGAAAAGAACGGATCTAGGTTATGTTATATATACACTTCAAAAGCATGATGCAAACCCATTTGTCCGAGTTTCTAAAAACCGTCTTCCGGTGCTCTAAGGGTTTTAAAATGCTGGGAACTGTTTCCAAAGTTGAACACGGCAGCTGGATAACTTATTCACTAGAGATAGTGCTATGCCTAACATTTTCTCTTAAGAGAACTATATCTTAAAATCATTTCAAAAATTAATAATCAATTTATATCTCTTTTATATTTCTCTAATTACAGCTAATAACAATTATTATGGAAAGAAAAGTTTTCTAAACTTTCCCTTAACTAGTCCCCACATTCATTACAAATGCTCTCTCTACTTGATACAGAGCAGAGGTGCACAACTTTTGGACAGCTGAGAGCCAATTATATACAGAGTGGGTTAAGGCGGGTCGCAAAGCAACCCTCCACCAATTTTCATATATTTTGTTAAGAAATAATAAATTCCTCATCATAAGTAGGTATTCACTCTAGTGATATAAGTAATCACTATCTTGCATTCATCATCATCATCATCATCATCATCATCATCATCATCATCATCATCATCATCATCATCATCATCATCATCATCATCATCAAGCAGCCATGGGCTACGGAGGTCCAACCAGACCGTGCAATTTAGTTCTCCAAGCAAGTCTATCCTGAGCTACATCTACTGCATCTGGCCAGTGCACACCAATTCTAACAAGGTCCTGTTTGACATTGTCTGCCCACCGTATCCTAGGTCTCCCCTTCTTTCTGAGGCCTTTAGGCACACTGTTCATAACCCTATTCGCCAATCTATAATTATTCATACTGGCAACATGGCCAAACCAACGGAGTCTCTCTCTGCAAAATATGCTGCTTAAAGGAGGTTGCAAACTCCTTTGCCTAATCTCATCATTAGTTACAAAGTTGAACCACCTAGTGCTCAAGATACTGCGTAAGCATCTGGAATCAAAAGTCCACGTTTCACTACCATAACTAACCCTAGAAAGAACCAAACTATTACACAGTCTAATTTTAGTCTTTAGGTGTATACGCCTATTTCTCCACACTCTCCATAGGTTCTTAAAAGTCCCGGCAGCAATCCCTATTCGTCTGTTAATCTCATGCCGCACATCACCATTATCTGTTACATAGCTCCCAAGATAATTAAACTGTGACACCTGCTCAAGACTGCAACCATTCAGATTAACTGAATCATAGCCTGCCTGACCAATTTTCATCACTTTAGTTTTCTCTCTGTTTATAACCAAACCTACTCTACTACCAGTCTCATCAACAGCTCGAATTAAAGAGTTCATCTCATCAACATCATTTGCCAAAAGGGCTAAATCATCAGCATAATCTAAATCAGAAATTTTCGTATCTCCAGCCCATTTAAGTCCAAAATCTTTCCACTGAAGTGAATTTCGCCTAACATAATCAATAACCAAGCTAAAGAGAAAAGGAGACAAAATGCACCCTTGTCGAACACCGGAAGTAATGCTAAACCAATTGCTACAAGCCTTACCAACTCTCACACACGACTCAGTGTTATTATAGAGAGCTTTCATTATGTTAACTAACTTGTCAGGTATATCCATACGATCTCACAATCAACCACAAATTATGACGATCAACAGAGTCAAAAGCCTTTTTGAAATCTACAAAGCTAGCAACCAAAGGTTTCTGAAACTCTAAACATTTCTCAAGAATCTGCCTAAGTGAAAATATCTGATACACACATCCCCTACCACTTCTGAATCCACATTGCTCATCACGCAATTGACTGTCAACAAGATTCTTAATTCTATTAAGCACAATCATGGGAAGAACTTTACCTGGAACAGAGAGTAGGCTGATACCCCTATAGTTATCACAAGAACTGCGATCACCTTTTTTGAAAATAGGGATAACAATAGCTCTGGTAAAATCCTTAGCAACCATGCCTTTATCATAAAAGATATTCAGAATTTCAGTCATCCAAGTGGTAACCGAAACATTCCCAGCTCTAAGCATTTCCGTAGTAATTTCATCTACCCCTGGGGATTTATGAAGTTTAAGTTTAGAAACAGCCAAAATAACTTCAGGTTGTGTTATAGGGCCAACATTAAAGTCACCAATGCATCTATCATCATTGCAAACAATGGGAGTAGAACTAACTACATTGTTTAGAACATCACTGAAATGCTCAGCCCACCTAGCCATGACAGAATCCTCCCTTTCTATAACCTTACCTTGTTTATCCTTCAATCCTTGTATGCCTGTCCGTTTTCTACCACACAAAACATTAACTATCTGGTACAGCTCTCTGCTGTTGTGCTGTCTAACTTCTTCCTCGGCTTTGTCAGCCAAACCATCAAGCCAAAGATTCTTATCAGCAGCTAACTGATCCTTTACAAGTTTATTAAGGTCTCTGTAATGCTTTCTATTAGGACATTTTACAGCTCTCTGCTGTTGTGCTGTCTAACTGCTTCCTCGGCTTTGTCAGCCAAACCATCAAGCCAAAGATTCTTATCAGCAGCTAACTGATCCTTTACAAGTTTATTAAGGTCTCTGTAATGCTTTCTATTAGGACTAGTAGGGTATTGATTAAGGGCATTCCTGCAGTTCTTTCTTTCCGAAATAAGCTCAAGTGCCTTATCACTCAGATAATTTTGCCTCTTCTGCTCCTTTTTTCCTAAAAGAATACTGTTAGTGTCCAAAAAAGCCTGTTTAAAATGATCCCATTCTTCCTCAACTTCAGTAGTAAGCAAACCATTGACTGTCATAATGACTAAGTAACCTATCATGGTAAGCTTTGGCTATAACTGGATCTTTCAGAGCTTCAGTATTAAAAGTAAATTTTTTAACCCTAGCACAACACTTTTTAAGTTTAAGTTGCAACACACTTTTAACAAGGTAATGGTCAGATCCAATTTCAGCTCCCCTATATGCCCTGGTATTCCTAACAGAACTAGCCCATTTGCTGTTAATTAATATGTAATCAATCATATTCCTATGCAGCCCATCAGGTGAAACCCATGTGTACTTATGTATGTCGCGGTGTTTGTAATAAGTGTTAGTTATTCTGAAACCATTGAGTTTACTTACCTGTAGGAGACGTTGCCCATTAATCTGCAGTTCCCAGGTTCCAGTCCCAACTGGGTTAGCGTTGAGATTTATCTCCGCAAAATTCCCCGCCCTGCCCACGGTCAGTAGGGGACACCGATGGGCTTGGAAAGGCCGCCGTCCGTCGGATGGGACGTTAAGCCGTGGCCCCGTGTGCGGGAGAGCCATACCCTGTGCACGTTAAAGAACACGCTGGAGGGCCTTGACGGGAGGCTACCATCTGTCTCCCAACAGCTGTTCCAGTGGGTCCCCTCCCCCAACCTACTCTGAGCCTTCGGGGTCCTTGTGACCTGGCCATTTAGCCCATGGTGTGCAAAAAAGTGCCGCTCAGATAAAACAACCCAACCCAACGTTGCCCATTGCCATTGCAGCTACCAATACCAAAAGGGCCTATTACTCCTCCCCAAAGGTCAGAGTCAGTACCAACTTTGGCATTGAAGTCACCAAGAACAAGGGTAATATCTCCTTTCTTGACAGAATTCAAAATATCCTGAAGTTGTTCATAAAACCTATCCTTCTCATCCTCATCGGCATCCTCAGTGGGGGCATAACAGCAGATAACATTCAAGTCTTTAACGCTTGTCTGAAATTTTGCTGTAAGAAACCTTTCATTAATGCACTCATATCCTAGAAGAGCATCGCTAGCGTGTCTGCTGAGAAGCAGACCCACGCCTTGGTGATGCTTATTGTCGTCCCTCCCTGAAAAGAGAAATTTAAGATTATTTTTAAGAATCTGTCCTTTATCTGTCCATCTGGTCTCTTGCAAGCCGAGAATATCTAAATTATAACTGTGGAATTCTTGTGTGAGGACATCAAGAGAAAAAGCTCTGTGCAGAGTCCTCACATTCCAACTACCTATGGAGAGAAAATGGTTAGTGGGATGTTTAAAGAAACTATGTTTATTGAGAGAGGGAATGCCGATAATATCAAACAGCCCCCTAATCGCAGACATGGGGCAAAGACCCGTTCCCCCACTACTAAAGGCTGAAGCCATCTACACTGGAAGACTTCATCCAATGTAGAATTTGACGATGCCAATAGAAGCAAAGAGTTCAGGTGCCTGCGATGACTTCTGCTCAGGATTATCCACCAGCTGATAAACATTTCCTGTGAATCTATTCACTTGGGACTGTCAACCCACAAACAAACAGAAAACACAGCGGAAGATTTTCCCTCCACAGAAGCCTACCAGTGCAGCAAAATCAGGATCCATAATCAAGCTCAGAGCCATATATCTGTCCAGTCCAGTAGGTTTATATGGTCAGCACCAGGACCCTGTGTGGTTGACCACTCCTCAGCATGGTAGAAAAAAAAGAAAAGTAGCCATAGTTGTCCAGATCAGTAGGCCACCCTAATCTGGCAGCCCTCCCCTTCCGTTCACTTCCACAAGAGAGTATCTCTTTTGAAAGTTACTAACGGTCCGCACCAGAAGAAGGCGGGGTCGGACATTAGGTGCTAGGCCTGGCCGGTTCTATGCATCATCACAGGGGATTGGTGCATAGCTCTCCTTCCAGTGACTACCTAGCTACCATTTACAGACCAATAAAAAATTCGCAGAGTTGGATTGGATCTCATACACCTCATACTCATCAACGTACGACGCCTTTATCATCTACGCTACGGATCAGTTGTTTATTAATAATATCATATTAGCAGATAAATTGAAATTATATGAAAATATTCATTATACGAGAAATCGGTTGCAGCTTTGTGACCTATTGACGGTCACTCTGACCTCCATTTCACTTTAAATGTTGTGTTGGATCTGAAATTTCTCATTTTTTTTCTCAAATTTGTGTAAATTGGTAATGAAAGAAAATCGATGTTATAAACGTATTGAACTGTATGTAAGAGTATTAGAAAAAAAGGAAGTTTATCTCTAGGTTTTTTGAAAATTAAGTTGAAAGAGAATATTTTTTAAGAACAGACAGACGTGAAAAATATCACCGATTCTCTTAATAAATTCAAAATTCATTAATTTTAATTCAAATTTATAAAATGTCCTCGTTCAGAATCACTATCTTAAACAATAAAAAACTTTAATGGGTATCGTTCCCATTTCAAAATATGACAGAACCGAAACCGCAACGAAATAATAATAACTAGATTGTCTGACCCCACTTTCTCCTAATTCAGACCTTTCAAGAGTGATACACTCTTTTGGAAGGGAACGGAATATCTTTTTAAAAATGCATTTACTCTTGTGGAAGGGAACGGAAGGGGAGGGCTACCAGATCAGTGTGGCTTACTGATCTGGATAACTATGGCTACTTTTCTTTTTTTTTGCACCCAGCTGAGGAGTTGTCAACCACACAGGGTCCTAGTGCTAACCATATATGCAAATCTGAATGGACTAATGCTTCTGAGCTTGATTATGGATCCTGAATTTGATGCACTGGGCCTCTTGAAGGAAAATCCTCCGATGTGTTTTCTGTTTATTTGTGGGTTGACACCCCCAAGTGAACAGATTTGCAGGATATGTTTTATCAGCTGGTGGATAATCCTGAGCAGAGGTCATCGCAAGCACTTGAACTCTTGCTTCTACTGGCATCGACAAATTCCACATTGGAGGAAGGCTTCCAATGTAGATGGTTCAGTCTTTAGTAGTGGGGGAAAGAGTCTTTCCCCATGCCTGCAATTAGGGGGTTGTTTGATATTGTCAGCATTCCCTCTCTCAATAAGCGTAGTTTCTTTAAACATCCCACTAACCATTACTTCTCCTTAGGTAGTTGGAAAGTGAGGACCCTGCACAGAGATTATTCTCTTGATGTCCTCACACAAGAATTCCACCATTATAATTTAGATATTCTCGGCTTGCAAGAGACCAGATGGACAGATAAAGGTCAGATTCTTAAAAATAATCTTAAATTTCTCTTTTCAGGGGGGGACGACAATAAGCATCACCAAGGCGTGGGTCTGCTTCTCAGCAGACACGCTAGCGATGCTCTTCTAGGATATGAGTGCATTAATGAAAGGTTTCTTATAGCTAAATTTCAGACAAGCATTAAAGACTTCTATGTTATCTGCTCTTATGCCCCCACTGAAGATGCCGATGAGGTTGAGAAGGATAAGTTTTACGGACAACTTCAGCATATTTTGAATTCTGTCAAGAAAGGAGATATTACCCTTGTTTTAGGTGACTTCAATGCCAAAGTTGGTACTGACTCTGACCTTCGGGGTGGGGTGATAGACCCTTTTGGTATTGGTAGCTGTAATGACAATTGGCAACGCCTCCTACAATTACGTAAACTCAGTTGCTTGAGAATAACTCACACTTATTACAAACACCGAACTTACACGAGTTTCACCAGATGTGCTGCATAAGAATATGATAGATTATATATTAATTAACAGCAAATGGGCCAGTTCTGTTAGGAATACCAGGTCATGTAGAGGGCTGAAATTTGATCTGACCATTACCTTGTTAAAAGTGTCTTGGAACTTAAACTTAAAAAGTGTTGTGCTAGGGTTAAATAATTCACCTTTAATATTGAAGCTTTGAAAGACCCAGTTATAGCTAAAGCTTACCATGATAGGTTACTTAGTCATTATGACAGTCATGGTTTGCTTACTACTGAAGTTGATGAAGAATGGGACCATTTCAAAAAGGCTTTTTCGGAAACTAACATTACTCTTTAGGAAAAAAACGAGCAGAGGAGACAGAATTTTTTGAGTGATAAGGCACTTGACCTTATTTCAGAAAGAAAGAACTGCAGGAATGTCCTAATAGAAAGCATTACAGAGAGCTTAATAAACGTGTAAATCAGTGGTTCTCAACCTTTTATGCTTCACGTACCCCCTGGAAATGTGTATGTAACTGGCGTACAACTTGTATAGATAGATAAAATTATAGTTATAGTATAACAATGGGAATAAAATAAAACACTGACTTTGTTACTAGATCTAGCGAGTTTTGAGCTCTCACCGCGTACCCCAAAAAATTTTACCGCGTATGCCACGTTCAGAACCCCTGGTGTAAACGATTAGTTTGCTGCTGATAAGAATCTTTGGCTTTATGGCTTGGCTGACGCAGCCGAGGAAGCATCCATACATCATAACAGTAGAGATCTGTACAAGATAGTTATTATTTTGTGTGGGAAACACAGACAGGTATACAGGGATTGAAGGATAAACAAAGTAAGGTTACAGAAAGTGAGGATTCTGTACTGGCTAGGTCGGCTGAGCATTTCATTGCTGTTCTAAACGATGTGGTTAGTTCTACTCCCATTGTTTGTAATGATGATAGACTCATTACTGAGTTTAATGTTAGGCCTATATCACAGTCGGAAGTTACTATGGCTATTTCGAATCTTAAGCTACATCAATACCCAGGGGTAGATTAAATTACTGGTGAAATGCTTAAAGCTGGGAACGTTTGTTACCACATGGCTGACTGGAATTCTGAATATGTTTTATGATAAAGCCATTATTCGTAAGGATTTTACCAGAGCGATTATTATCCCTATTTTTTTTAATAAAAGAGATTGCAGTTCTTGTGATAATTATAGGGAGATCAGCCTACTTTCTTTTCCAGGTAACGTTCTTTGCATGATTATTCGTAATAGAATTAAGAATCTGGTTGACGGACAACTACGTGATAAGCAACGTGGATTGAGAAGTGGTAGGGATATGCAGATCAGATTTTTTTTCACTGGGTAGATTCTTGAGAAATGTTTAGAATTTCAGAGATCCGTTTGGTACTATCTTCTAATTCGATCAACAGAGTCAAAAGCTCAGATGCTTTTGACTCTGTTGATCGTCATAATTTGTGGTTGATTGTGAGACGTATAGCATACTTGACAAATTACAGGGGTTTATCAAAATAATGGAAACATAGACGGCGACTGGAGTACACGCAATGCGACGTATGCATATGAAAGGTTCGACGTCACCCACAATGTGAGTTATATAAAGGGAAGAAGTACGATGTCGGCTATCACATAGCAGTCCCACAGACGGAGTTGAAACAGCTGTTGTGGTGTAATTTTCGACAATATCAGATCTGAATGACCTCAAAAAAGAAATGATCATTGGTGCGTGTCTTGCAAGAGCTTCAGTAAGTAGAACGACGGAAATAGTTGGTGTAACACGAGGAACTATATCGAAGATTATGACTATCCCGGCAGGGCGTTGCTTCCAAACGTGCAAATTGTGGAAGCCATACGAAATTGTTAGATAAGGATAGGTGAAAGTTTTGATTAGTACTGTTGCAACATAGATAAATATATTGCTGGCTTTAAGTGTTAAACCTATATCATTTTCTGAAGTTTCTTTGGCAATATTGAAAATGTAAAACATCACAAGTCAACAGAAACAGATGAAATGATATCGAAATTATGAGAGTTGTACACGATTCTAAAAAAGTTGAAGATGTTGTTCCTATGAAATTTGCACGAGCCATAAACAGTGTTATAATTCATATAATAAGTAATGTTATAATTCCTATAATAATATATTTTATAATTGCTAATAATAATATAATATTATAACTGGATATAATAAAGTATGTTACATGGCTATAGTTAACTGCTGGGTTTGTTTACCAGAGCCTCATGTTAGCCATCCATTTTCTGAAGTTTTTCCGAAAGATAAAATGAACTCTTGGGGAAATCAACAGATAATGGATGTTGCCCGTCTCCCACGATCGGGGACGTCTGAGGATGGATTTTGAGGGAGACATTTTTTTTAATTTTTTTTTTTTTTTTTACTTTTTTTTCTATCTTTCTTTTCTATCCTTTCTGGTCTTTCATTCTCTAAATTTCATTCCCTTTTTTTCCCTTTTTTATACTTTACTTTCTCGTCCAACTTCTAATAACGCCATACAAAAAGTAACATGTTTATTGTTCCCAATACGAACTCAATCACTCCTGAAGCAAAAAGTACGACCAATACGAAAACAAGGATGTAATTACTACTGGTGCTATGGATGGAATTAGCATCTATCCCATTACGTGAGATGCCATCTTTGGTGACATTTGAGGCATCTCCTTTTTTATCTTCTCCTTCTTCGGTACTATCTTCATCTTTTTTATCAGAAGGTTCACTTTCCGCCATCGGAGCTCCACTATATTCAGCTCTATCTGTCTCCATAGTTGCACCATATACATCGTCCACTTTATCTGGAGATCCGACATCCTCTTCTTTAACTAAAGTATCGCCGCCTGAAGCGGAGATGCATTCTCCTTTGAGACTTGACCTCGAATATGTCCGTTTGTGGGCGATTGTGTTTTGCCCTTCCTGAATCCTTTCTGGTTTCGTAGGGCTTTCGTCTGAGCTATCTTCTCCAACTTTTCCTTCCTTCGAGGTCCACGAGCAAATATCATCTTCTTCTGATTCCTCAGGTATATGGCAACAACATAATAAAAAGGACCTGACGCATCCCAATGTCACCCTCACGATTCCTCTACGCCTACGAAGCCACCAGCGTTGCACGGCGCTTAACTGCTTTCCACGAAGAATTCTCCTCTTTCCCTCGTGATCACACATTTCAGTAATTACTTCTGAAGCACGTTTCTCAAACTCGAATCTATATTTTATCTTCTAAAAATCGTTTTCTCACATATTATCACGATATCAAGCGCATATATCAAAAGCCATAGTATGACTGAATGATTATTAAAAAAACTTACAGTTTATCTTTGTTTCGTTCTTTACATTGTTATGAATTTCAACAATTAAGATAAGCACTTGTTACGTTAACTAAACGTTTGTGATGCCAGATGCACGAAACAATCAGAATTATTTACTTACATCCATATTTGTATAATTTTTCTGACGGCTATTTTGATTATTTTTATTAAAGTATATTTTTAAAAAACAGCAAATCGATTACTTAAAAGTACAGTATTCATTTTCTTTACACGTCACACAATTACTCGCAAGATCACTTAAATTATTAAAAAAATACTGTACGTGTTGCATGCCTAATCGTCACATGATCAGATTTAAAATGAAAATTAAAATAAAAATTCAATTTGTTCCGTTAAATTACTTTTCAGAATGGCTAACTATTTATACGAGATGAAATAAATTGTACTCATAATGGGAATATTTAAACTTTCTGAATTTCACTCAAGGCAAGATTATGCATTGCCCTACTAAAATATCAGAGATTTTCCATGTTAGGTGAATGGTAGGGGTATTGCCAGAAAACTAACTTCGAGGTGGGGCTGGCACAGGTTTTTGACATACAGTGAAACCTCAATTAACCGACCCTCGATTTCCTGATCATTGGTTTAAATGGTCAAAATCTTTTGACCGTCGAATTTTGCACAGGTGCCACCGGTGATAGAACTACGGATCCTTGCATCCCCTTCAAGACAGAAACTTCTAGTTTCGTCTTGAATTGAACTTCTAGTTTCGATCGCAATTGACCAAAAATATTCAGCTGCAGTGAATGGCGAGCAGGGAGGATTTTTCAACCCTACAAAGTGATGATAGACGACGTGACTTTAGCGACATTTCATGGTCGAACCAAATTTGGTAGGATCGGAACCCTTTGGAATTTTAAAATTACTGCTGAGTGTTAATATGCGTGAATTGATTAGGAACAACGACAAATCGGTGTGTTGACCATTTAAAGCAGGCCTATTCAATCTGAGACTTATAAAGCATACGCACAAAACATTAGTGAATCCGGATCATTTCTCAAAAAAAAAAAAAGAGTGAATCCGGATCATTTCCTCACAATTATTCGTCCAAACATATTTAGGTGCATAGCTAAATGATTTTACCAATTCCTACTACTAATTAAAAAAAAATACATATTTTTATTTTAATCAAGATATTTTCCTGCTTCCTGAAAAGTAATATTTTTTTTCAAATTCCTTTGAAATGCATGTTTTCGTTTTTAAGTTGCTCCTTCAGAATATATATTTTTTGTTTCTTTAGTGCCTCTTCAATAAGTTTGGGTTCGACTGTCTTGACCTAAAGAGAAACTAAATACGAATATAAATAGGGACCTTATTGATCACATTAATGAAACGTGGAAATTCCTTAATTATGAGAATTTCAAGACGACCTCGCTTAAAAGATTATTGTTCTGATAATCCCATTTTGGGAAATCAAGGGACCAAATGCATCATGCCTCTTGATGATTCTGAGGTATTTTAAATTGCCTAATCGACGTTTTGTGCACCCATGATCGTATACATAACACATTCAATAGATTCGTAAATGTGAATCACCTTTTTCCTCTTTCTTCGAACTCTAGGAGGGAAGGGGGTCAATCGGGCGATCGCCCCCCATCTCCCTGGATACGCTAAAAAACTTCTGATATATGTGCCATGCTTTGACGCAAGGAATTTGTAATTACCTGGAACAGAAATCAGGATTGAGCACAGTTATTCTGAAAACGCCCAAAAAACATTGAGAGAAAGCAAAAACAGATCTGCGAAACTAAATGATAACTCTGCCATCCTCTGGTGGCAGCTGTCACTGATTATCACGGAGACAAATCCCTTACGCACTTCGGAATCCTTATCATCTGTTTCGAAGCATGGAAGAGGAAGAGTGCTTCCACTCCATATATTCAATAGAAACATCATCCCTTTCTACGTGGGCTTCAACAGCAACGAAGTGAATGGAGGTTTTCTCTTTACAAGAAGCCGGTTTCTTACGAAGGTTTCCTTAGAGCTTTGGTTGGTATTTCGGCAAGGAGAGACGCAGTCGAAAGAAGTGATGGAAGATAAGAGAATTCCGTTCCAACCACGAGAGGCCATGGTTTTAGCTGATCGCAATGATCGAAATAAAAGTATTACTTCACAAGTGACACAGAGGATTGCTACCCGTTATCACATCAAATCTGAAAAGGTTGGGTTGGCTTGTTTTACCTCTAAGCAGCACTTTTTTTGCGCACAATGGTCAAAATGACCAGGTCACAAGGACCCCGAAGGCTCAGAGAAATTGGGTGGAGGAGATTCACTGGAACAGCTATTAGGAGACAAATAATAGTCTCCAGTCAAGACCATCCAGCGTGTTCTTTAACGTGCGCATAGTATAGCACTCCCGCACATGGGGCCACGGCTTAACGTCCCATCCAACGGACGGTGGCTTTTCCAAGCAAATCGATGTCCCCTAGTGACCGTGGACAGGGCGGAGAGTTTTACGGAGATAGATCTCACGTTAACCCCAGTAGTGGTCATAAGGAGGGGGCCATGGAGGCCATGGAACTTGGGAAAGGTTTGTTTTTTAAACTTCTCTTAATTTTTTTGTATATTAATATCTCCTTGCTTTTATATTTTCCTCTTCATAAAACTGATGCACATATTAAGTTTAGGTTCAACTTAAAATACTGTTAAAGTTCCGGTATATGGAGACATGAGCCGAGCCCGATTTCTGGCTGTCATATTTTGTTTATTAATATGAATGAAATTCGTATTTGTCTGTCCCCGTATTAATACCAAAATTTCCCTAAACCATAATTTGTACTTTTTTTTAATATTGTGTTTTCGGTTAAGGAAATAAAGGTTTAAAAAGAGAATAATTTAACACCCCAATACCTATAACGAAAACGAGTAAAAGCACTAGAAGAAAAATTGATGCATATTTTCAAAAATTAAAAAATTCAAACCACGTGATGTAATTGCAACGTCTGCAGATGGTAATGAATTATCAGAGCCCATAACTTCAATCTTTGAATCACCACAATATGCATCTGAGGTAGAAGAAAACCGACGAAAAAATGATACTTTAACTCTAAAAAACTACGATATTGTGAATGCTGTCGGTATGGTTAAGATGCTCAGAGATTTTGAAAAATATAATTTTGTTAAGAATACCTGGATTCCCGATAAAGACTATGCGTTATTATATTTCGAATGTTCAGAATAACCTACCAGAATAAGGAAGAACAATGAAACGCTATTTCGGCCATCAGCATCTAGCTAAAAATGTCTGGATTGCGTATTCAGATTTAGAAAAGAGAGTTTACTTCAAATATTGTGTTCTCTTTGCAACCACTGGAGGAAGAAATAAGGCATCAATCTTGCAAAGGAGTGGCTAAAAAAGTTACATTTCCTAAATTAGTAGCTAAAGATGGAATTTTAAATATTCACAATTTATATGCATATCATCAGGAAGCAGTTTTGGATGCTGAAAATTTTATGAAGTGTTACGAGGATTCTAGTAAAGATGTAAGATAAGCTCACCGGACAAAAAATTAGTCACCCCTGGTGAATGTCACCTAATAGCGTGTAACGCTTCCGTGCGACTGAAGAACAGAGAAAATCCTGTCTGGCATGGATGCCACCAGTGTGAGGATGTAGTGCATATCAATATTCATCCACTCTGCCAGCAGCAAAGGCCGCAGTTCAACCAGATTGGCCGCATGACTGGGACGACGCTTCACTCGTTGCCCCAAATTAGTCCCACATGATTTCTATGGAATTCAAATTCGAGATTTGGCGGGCCAGTCGGGATGTTCGAAGGATTCAGAATGCTCGTCGTGTCAATCCCATACACTTCGATCCCTGTGCACGCGACAATTGTCGTGTTGGAAGACTGAGGTATCCTTCTGGTGTTCACTGTGGAGATGCTGCACAAAAGGCAACATGTAGTCGTCCAGTAGCTCCATATAGCCCTTCTGGTTTAAGTGTGACGTAACTGCAACCAAAGGACCCATTTCCTCGTACGTGAAACACCCCAGAAATCACAGAGCCTCCTCCAGATTGAACAGAACCTTAAACACAGTCCGCATGGAATGCTTCATGCGGCTTACGATGTATCCGTCGCCGCTCATCATTCGGGTACAAGAAAAAACGTGACTCATCCGACCAGATCACACGCTTCCAAGAGTCGACTTCCAAGAGTCCAGTCTTTGTTGCGCCGCGCCCACCGTATCCGTGCAGCCTTGTGCAGAGCTGTTAACATGGATCTCTTCCGCGGTACTCTGCTCCAGATATCCAAGGCATACAGTTCCTTTTGGAGTGTTAGTTTAAACTGCACCCCGTATCGGTGGAAAAGGTTGAAAATTGCAAACAATGTACTTATAGAAATTCGATTTTTTTTCAGTGGAATGTAAATATTGCAAAGTTTACAAAGCCAACAAGAATTGATAATTTACGCCTGAGGGATGAGAGTGCAACTTTTTTGTTTAGAGAAAAAATTGTTTGTTTTTAGAAATGAATCAAAAAAAAACATTTTTTTTTTAATTAGATAGGTGTTGAAGAAATATTACGATTCGCACTTTATAAGAATCGCAAAATATTTATAATTCGCCTTAATAGTGAAAGAAGTTGAATATCCAACTATTGAAACAGATATTTCACGCTATGTATTGATGCTGGAAATTTTAATGATAAAATGTGAAGATCACGTAGTTTTGCATTTTCAATAATAAGTCGTCCCCTTACAGCCAGGGGGGGGGGGAACGCAAGCGTTTTGCTTTAAGAGATATTAGTTGGGTTGTTTTACCTCTGAGCGGCACTTTTTTGCACACCATGGGCTAAATGGCCAGGTCACATGGACCCCGAAGGCTCAGAGAAAGTTGGGGGAGCTGGAACCCACTGGAACAGCTGTTGGGAGACAGATGGCAGCCTCTCGTCAAGACCATCCAGCGGGTTCTTTAACGTGCACAGAGTATAGCTCTCCCGTACAAGGGGCCACGGCTCAACGTCCCATCCGACGGCCGGTGGCCTTTCTAAGCCCATTGGTGTCCCCTACTGACCGTGAACAGGGTGTGGAGTTTTGCGGAGACAAATCTCAAACGCTGATCCAACTGGGACTCGAACCTGGGAACCACAGATTACGAGCCTGGCGCTACCGACTGAGCCACCCCCGCCCCAGAGATATTAATAAATAATTTTTTAGTTGGATTGGTACTAATGAAGTTTTAATTTACATCGTTAGAGGGCACTAAATACGAACAAGGCGAAACTTTTAACGAATGTTGCAAGTGTAGATGTTAAATTGTTTATGTAGAAGTTTGAAACATCGGTGATAAGCCAAGAGTCAAGAGCGGGGCGGGATTTAAGGGGGGGAGACAACAAGACGCGAGTTTCATAATGCGAGTAAGGGTGAAAGAGGCAAAAAATTATTAAACTTCATATTTCATGCATATCTTAATAATTATTTCAAAAACTCGTGAAAATAAAGTGTCTTGTCCCCCTTCACATTTTTCTTGGCTCGAATGTGATTCTTGTTCCTCCCCCCATGTATTTTTTTCTAGATCCGGGCTTGGTCAAGAGAGAGTCTACTTACATAAACAATTGGCTCTTTTATCAGAGGAGTTGGAGAAGAGCAACTTTTTAAATTTGAGGAATAAAAGACAAATCCTTTTTTTCGTTTATAAGCTCTAAAAATAATATAAAATAATTTTTAATTTCCAAGTAATCCAATAGTTCGAGTTACAACTTTTAAAGAGTTCAAAAGAAAAACTTCAGTCTTTGAAAACGAGATCTTCTTATTCGCCAAAGGCGATATTCGTTCTTCTCGTTTAAACTTTGAATTTTGCAACTCTAAAAGGACACGCCTGAACCAGACCCGTCCAATTCGTAGCTCATAAGACAAATAATGAATATATCGAATCTGGCTAGCTTTTTTTAGAAGACATTCTTTTTGCCAATTCAAATACTCGATTAAAAAACAAAACTATACATTTTAATAAGATATTTTCTTTATTCCGTAAAAGCAGTTTTTTACTGTAATTCATTATTAATTTTGAAATGCATGTTTTCACTTTTAAGATCATCACTTTTGCTGTCTCTTTAAGAATATAGTTATTTTCCACAGTAGCTCTTCACCTAGCTTGATTTGGATGGAACTGATCTAAATTATACTTAAAGTAGAAGAGAGGTTGAATAAATAAGTTTTCGTATTTTGAAATCTTCGAGGAGAAATTAAACCACCTAAACTGAATAATACAAAAGTTTGCGAAAAATATTTACTGCTTTGGTCCTGTTTCAGTCCCAATAAATTATTGGGAGAAAAAAGGAAAGAATAAAAACCTGTTAGTCAATATAAGCGTCGACTCTAAAAAATACCTGAATGTACTGTGGCTCATCACAAATGATAGAGAACATTTCGAGCTTCGTAAGGTTTTTTTTAAATGGTCTTATTAGTACCCATTGTTAAAAAGTTACGGACATGGGCGAAATGTTTTGTCGTAAAAATTATATATTTCTCTTTATTCATTTCGATAAAGCTAAGATTGGATTGTTTTATTTCTGAGCGACACTTATTTTGCACACAATAAGTTAAATGGCCAGGTCATAAGGACCCCGAGGTCTCAGAGAAGGATGGGTTAAAGGAATCATTCTACAGCTGCTAGGAGGAGATCCAAGCTTCCTGTCAAGGCCATCCAGCGTGATGTTTAACGTACCCAAGGTGCGACTCTCCCACACAGACGGGAGATGTGGTCGGGTCTTCTTCAGGTGTTTCGCACTATACGGACGACACTCTAGTCCTGGCCTGGGCAAACTGTCGCCCGCCTTTTCGCTTTGTGCGAACCAGCGCATAAATTTTAAATTAAATTTGTAAGAGAGAAAAAGAACGTATAGAGGACAAAAAGCCCAACTTCAGCAACGCAAATTTTGATTAAAATAATTAGTATAATTATATTGCTTATGTTTCACTTTAGATTTTTTTTGCGCTAGTTACACATATATCATTGATGATATATTTTTTAATGGCCGCAATTTAATTCCGGTTTCTTACGGACTCCAGCTCACAGGTTCGAGTCCCACTTGAGTCAGCGTTGAGATTTATCTTTCCCCCCCCCCCCCAACTGCCCTCGGTCAATAGGGGGCAGCGATGGACTTGGAAACGCCGCTGCCGAATCGACCACATTCCCGCTTCCCTTTTGGAGTCATATTTGAGGTAGCCCTTGGCATTGTAATTTGAGATATGACTCGTTAAAGTCAAACCCAGCGGAAATCCTCCTCTTTTTATCAGGGAGGAAGTGTGGGGGCAAAATTCGAAATACCGTATATTTCCGCAGATAAGACGACCTTCAGATAAGACGAGGTATAAATTTTCGTCAAAGTTTTATAGTTTTAGCATATATCTGTCCTATAAGACGACCCCAAACTATCAACGGCCTATGAATTTAGTTTAGATAGCGATCATCATCTGGATAATAATACTGTATAGCGTATACGGAATTATGTCCTATTCACAAACATTCGCACTGATTCGGGCATTCGGGTAATGACCTTGACTATTCACAAAAGCGTCGAATGGGCTATTCTATTTTGTGAACATACCCTACTCTGTACTAGTAAATAATTACGGTTTGTCCGTTTTTTCCTCAGTAGCTCAACAAACATAACTTTTAATATTTATTTTGTTTTAGTATTGTTTTACTATTACAATGTAATGTATTATTTACTATTACAATGTAATGTATTATCATATAGCGTATTTAAATAATATGATAAATTTTTCGAATAGTTGTAGTAATAATGGTTTCAATTTATATAAATTTCAATGTAATTTTGTTTTGTATCTGTACTATAAGACGACCCGGATTTTGGGGGCCTTTTTTATGATTCAACTATCTTCTTATCTGCGCAATATACGGTAGTTTACGACGGTCATTATACGAGCTTTCATTTGACATCCAACTCGTAACTGTAGCAACTCAGTAACTGATTGCACCATCGAGATGCTTTATGATTATTTTCTGCTTTTTAGGGCCCGTATAGGAATATAGGCATTTTTTTTTATTTAAAGCTTATGAACCTTTTCTCGTCTGAAGGTTTCATTTGACGCATAGCTTATTACTTTATAAAAATAATTAATAGTAATAATATATAGATATGTGTGTGTGTGTGTGTATGAATATCTATATATGTATTGTACCAGAGCCTCATGTTAGCCATCCACTGTCATTCCGAAGATACAACGGAACAATCGTCAATATTTTTATAGCCTATGACAGGGGTGGGCAATTGTTTTCGTATCTACACTGCGCATGCATATTGACGTGGCCGTCCTAGTGGAAAATACGAGACGAATCTTCGGTTGCGCACGGGAAGGAAATGTCGGTTCAAGGGGGATTTTTCTGACTGTCTTGGCGGGCCACAAAAAACTCTTAGCGGGCCGAATGCGGGCCGCTATTTGCCCACCCCTGGCCTATGACACTCCTTACGTCACAGGCTTTTATTTGACGGATAGCTGGTTATTTTCGGCATTCGCGTTCTAGAGATATAAGAGAATATTTTTCATATTTCCCCTTTTATATGGGAGAAGAAAGCATGGGGGGATAAATTGTTATAGCCAATGGAACTCCCCGCCTCACAAACTGTCATTTAGCATAGGAATCGTTAAGTTTCTCCATCGCGTTCGAAAGATATGATGGTACAATGATTTGTCAAGTCCACAAACCGACAAACTGACAAACAGCGGAAGCGATAGGAAGATAGGTAAAAATGGTGTGCTAAGGTGAAAAGAATAATCTTTAACACTGAAGCCTTGGAAAACCCAGATGTAGCAAAGCTGACAATTAGAGATTGATTAGTTATTATCAATATATCATTGTAATCGTGGTTTTCCAAATCGTGCTTTGCCTACTATCAAGTTGAAGAAAAATGGGATCATTATAAACAGGCTTTTCTTGAAATTTACAGTACTCTTTTGGATAAAAAGGAAAAGAGGAGACACAGTCATTTGTGTGATAATGCTTTCTAGATTATTTCTGGGAGAATTGCATGAGCAATCTGAATGACCACCATACTAGTCATCAGAGACAACATTACAAAGAGTTTAATAAATGTGTTAAAATTGATAGAAAATCTTTGGCAACGCAAAGGAAGCAGTTAGTTGTATCAGATCTTTTATGTGAGAAGAAACAGACTGACACACAGGGATTGATGGATAAACATGATAACGTTTTTCAAGGGGAGGAATCTGTCGGTGCTATTTCGTGTGAGCATTTGGGAGAGTTCTAAACAATGTGGTTAATTCTACTCCCATTCTTTGCAGTGAGGATAGATGCAGTACTGACTTCAATGTTGGGTCTATAATCACATTCTAAAGTTACTTTGGCTTTCTCTAAATCAAAACTGCATGAACCCCCAGAGGTAGATGAAATTACTGTTTAGATGCTTAGAGCTTGGAATCCTTCTGTTGTCACTTTACTGACTAAAAGTAGCCTTGTTGCTAAGGATTTCACTATAACTATCCTATTGTAACGAAAAGTGATTGCAATTCTGGTGATAATGAAAGAGGGAACAGCCTACTTTCTGTGACAGGTCAAGGTTCCTTGCATTATTGTGTTTAATAGAATTAAGGATTCGACAGATGGGCAACTGTGTAATGAACGGCATGGATTCAGAAGGGAAAGGGGATGTATAAATCAAATTTCTCTCTTAGGGACATTTTTTGATAAATGTTTAGAGTTTCAGAAATCTGTGGTTATTGGCTTCCAATATTTGAAAAAGATTTTTGTTTCTGTTAATCGTCATAATTTAATAATCGTGTGCAATACTTAAAAATTCAGTTATCGTAATGATGGCTATAATATATACAGATATGTGTGTGTACCTATGTATGTATTGTACCAGAGCCTCATGTTAGCCATCCATTATCTGAGGTTTTCCCTAAACATGAAATGAACTCTTGGGGAAATCAACAGATATTGGATGTTGCCCGTCTCCCACGATCTGGGACGTCTGAGGATGGCTTTTAGGGGAGACATTTTTTTTTAAATTTTTTTCTTTTAATCTTTTCAACATATTATTTAACTTTTTATTTTATTTTTTCCATTTCTTTCACTTTTTGGATAGCTTTTAATCCTTTTTTTACCATTTGATTATTTCTGTTGTTTCCACAATTTGATTTCTGGTTATTTACAATCGTACACAGAGATTCATACAAGTAAATGTCTATTTCTGTGGTGCGGATTATACTTAAGAAAAGGAGAAGAAAGAGACAACAGATCTGTAGATATCGGTAACAATATAATCGAGCATCAGGAATAAAATGGTCATCCAAATTATAAATTTTCCCATTAGAGACTCCCCTTCAAGGATGTTGATTGAGGTGTCATCTTCTATTTCGCTGAAGCTCTCTTCATACAATGAACTCCCCTCCTCATCCGTTGAGTTGTATGGAGACCAGCTGAGCTGGGAGGAGATGGAGTCTTCCTCAGGAGTTATTACTCTGCCTTCGGGTGGAATATCTGTGCTATCCACGGATGGAGAGGTATCGAGGGATCCGACATCACTGGTGGATCCGACATCACTGGTGGATCCGACGTCACTGGTGGATCCGACATCACCGGTGGCTCTGACGTCACTGGTGGATCCGACATCACTGGTGGTGGGGAGGTAGAAGATGCCGCGTGTGTGTGATGACGTCGGCATATACACTTCACTCTCCTCTCCACTGCAGTTGGCACAGCATACGGAAGCCTTTCTCAGGCGCTTCCAGAATTTGCGGAGGCCTTCTCGGCGCCTCCTTCCAAATCGCAGAGTGCGCTCGCGTACAGACAACGCTTGGCACTCAGAATGTGCAGCGTTTAGCATCCCTGCGATAATCCAATCAATATACAATAAAACCAATCGATAACTAACAATAAATTAGCGCTACTCAAATGCAAATATCACCGCTAATACAAAATAAGCGCAAACTATCATATAATCTCACCAATAAGTACAACTACAATTCGTACCAAATATCAACTTTATGCGCTAAAATACGCTCGACTCTCTTACGAAACGAAATTCGATTGAATGATTCTTAGGAAACATATTCTTTCAACTCTTCAATTGTTCTCCATTTACATTGTTAAGAATTTTGAATATTTAAGATCTTCACTTGTTGCGTTTGCGAAACATTTCTGATGCCAGATGCACGAAACAATGAGAATCATTTCCACATATTAATATATCCGAAATGTCCGAATAATAGCCCGGGATCCTATTTTCAATTTCTTGCTTCTATCCGGTTACTGTTCAAGCACAAGCTATTATTTAAGCCCAGCTTTTAATATGTCATATACAGTATATACTCTGGTTTCCAAAGATTAAGGAACAACAAACACTATGTTATGTCAATGGGAAGTTAACGTCGAAGCTCTATAAGTTCTAAAATAATTTATTTTCTTTTAATTATATGATAGCAGATAAAGATCTCAATCAAATGCATCAACATCTCAATTTAAAATAGTGTTCGTTCCAGAACCGTATCTAAGCTACGGCCAATATGGCCCCGGCCATAGGGGCCGCCTAAATTTCTTCGTCCGTTATGGCTTCCGCCACTAATTTCCACGTCATTCCGCATGTGACCATAACCTCAAGGTAAATAAGGCCACCTTCCTTCGCTTCCAATTGCATCTTCGTAGGGATTTTAATTAACGTGACTAAATGATTATCATCGAAAGCAGATGGGAGCTTTTTCTTTTCGCAACAAGTTTTCCATTGGCGGTGCATGAAGTCTAATCTTAATCTTAAAAATAATAATAATCTTTATTCATATTCATGTTAGTTATACAAAGGTTTAAACAAATGATCTGCCTATCTGCAGGAGAGAAGAATAATAACGTTACATGAAAATATATAAGATATAATTTAAAACAATGTCATCGAATTATGTGAATTTCAGTGGAAGCTCCGTTGTGGTGGTTCAAATTTTTTTATTTAAATTTAGTGCCTAGAAGAAAATTTTTAGTCTTATTTTTGATTTCAGACCTAATTAAATTAATTTCTGTTCCGCTATCCAGGATACCGTCCAAAGTTTTAGGTCCACATAATATAAGAATTTTTGTTACCTTAGCAGGTTTCATGTTGCATCCCCTACCTTGAGCTTTAAAATTATCGGCGGTTACTGTGGCCCATAAGATTGCTGTTTCTCCGAACAGAAGTAGCTGAAGTCCTTCACTCTCGGATTCTTTAGCCTCTACATGGCGAGCCTGTGCGGAATTATTGTCCCTGCCTGCCCCGAGCTGAGGACAATTTTTCCGAATATGGGAGTCGGTACTGCATTCAAAACACCGACGCTGGTGGCTGGATTTCTCTCATCGCACTTCCTACATTTCTCACTCTCCTTGTTCATTGCGTTTAGGTGGGGGAACATATTTATTCGACTCCCACCCTATTTGGCAGGTCTCATTTGCATTGCGGCAACTCCGATGATGATTAATGCAATCGGCTAATTCCATAGGTTCGAGAACATATGTAACCTATCGTCAAGGCCATCCAGCGTGTTCTTTCACGTGTAAAGATATGGCTGTCCCGCACATGGGGCCACAGCTTAACGTCTCACCCGACAGACCGCGACCTTTCCAAGCCCATCAGTCTCCTTGGGATGGTGGGTTTGCTGAGAGAATTCTCAATGATGGCCAAGGAGGGATTCGAACCTGAGTAGGTTGCAATCAGGACTTTCAGGAATCTTTTCACTTGGGGATGTTGTATCTAATGTTGTTATGTCCCCCCTCTGTCCCCCTCTTAATAACCACCTCTGTCCACCTCATGCTAAGACAACAAACAGCACAAGGAAATACACAACAGGATGCATCACTAAAGCTAACCACCGTTGATCTAGCTGTCGCCTACACCAGATCACTGCATCATCCGAACTATAGACTCCGACTGGATCTCGACGTTGACTGGGCTATACACTTCACTGGATCACGGAGTCGATCTAATCTCCGGCAAACAGCTCCTCCTGAAGTAGGGCACTGCCTAACTTCCTTCACTGGCACACTCACAATTGTAATCCAATAGGGTCAGCAAAAGTTCCTTGTTCCTTTCACTTCGGCTTGCCTCTGTCGACCTTTCAGCACATGATTTGACACTAGTATTTCAAGACATTCATCGGCGCGACTGTCCTTTGCGTAGGTGAGACATATGCACAACCTTTGCTGAATAACTCAGATACGCAGCATTTTTATTTACACTCTTTAATTCTATCTACATCTATGTACATTTACTCGAAATGAATAATTCACTCTCAGGGACACAGTCCTCCCTTAGCTCAGCAGTTACAAACTGCCCCAAACAATATTACGATAGAATTATTTTTGGTAGAACTAGAAATTATTTTAAATTTCTTGAACTATAAAAATATTATATTGCTAGGTGACATAAACCTGGACTTATATAAAAATGATAGTATGGTAGAGTAACACTAACTTTATTATTATTTATATAATTTTAAATAATTATATGTTGCTATTCATAATTGTATATGCAAAATGTTTGAATACTGAAGTTTTAAACTTTATTTTACGTGAGGTATTGTAAATTTCTTTTAGTAACCAGTATGGCTATTGGCCCTTGGTTACACATACTGAGACCAGTTTCATTTTCGCTCTTTATGTATTTTTTATTTTCTGTTTTTACTTTTATTTCACTTCTCTTTAGCCTTTCTCGGATTTAGCATTTTATATTTGTCCTTGTAAAGTTACTATTAATGTAACGTATATATGTGAATAATGAAATCTGGCTAATAATCAACAAAAAAAATATATCTCATGGCCACAGCTAGAACGCAGTTCTGGTTCAGCAGTTCTCCTGAGCCTCGCCATCACGTCCCCTCCTCAAGACGTTCACAGAGAGATTCTCTCCTTCCGGCTCTCTCTCTCTCTCCTGAGCCTCGCCATCACGTCCCCTCCTCAAGACGTTCACAGAGAGATTCTCTCCTTCCGGCTCTATCTCTCTCTCCTGAGCCTCGCCATCACGTCCCCTCCTCAAGACGTTCACCGAGAGATTCTCTCCTTCCGGCTCTCTCTCTCTCTCCTGAGCCTCGCCATCACGTCCCCTCCTCAAGACGTTCACAGAGAGATTCTCTCCTTCCGGCTCTATCTCTCTCTCCTGAGCCTCGCCATCACGTCCCCTCCTCAAGACGTTCACCGAGAGATTCTCTCCTTCCGGCTCTCTCTCTCTCTCCTGAGCCTCGCCATCACGTCCCCTCCTCAAGACGTTCACAGAGAGATTCTCTCCTTCCGGCTCTCTCTCTCTCTCCTGAGCCTCGCCATCACGTCCCCTCCTCAAGACGTTCACAGAGAGATTCTCTCCTTCCGGCTCTCTCTCTCTCTCTCTCTCCTGAGCCTCGCCATCACGTCCCCTCCTCAAGACGTTCACAGAGAGATTCTCTCCTTCCGGCTCTCTCTCTCTCTCCTGAGCCTCGCCATCACGTCCCCTCCTCAAGACGTTCACAGAGAGATTCTCTCCTTCCGGCTCTCTCTCTCTCTCCTGAGCCTCGCCATCACGTCCCCTCCTCAAGACGTTCACAGAGAGATTCTCTCCTTCCGGCTCTCTCTCTCTCTCCTGAGCCTCGCCATCACGTCCCCTCCTCAAGACTTTCACAGAGAGATTCTCTCCTTCCGGCTCTCTCTCTCTCTCCTGAGCCTCGCCATCACGTCCCCTCCTCAAGACTTTCACAGAGAGATTCTCTCCTTCCGGCTCTCTCTCTCTCTCCTGAGCCTCGCCATCACGGCCCCTCCTCAAGACGTTCACAGAGAGATTCTCTCCTTCCGGCTCTCTCTCTCTCTCCTGAGCCTCGCCATCACGTCCCCTCCTCAAGACGTTCACAGAGAGATTCTCTCCTTCCGGCTCTCTCTTTCTCTCCTGAGCCTCGCCATCACGGCCCCTCCTCAAGACGTTCACAGAGAGATTCTCTCCTTCCGGCTCTCTCTCTCTCTCTCCTGAGCCTCGCCATCACGTCCCCTCCTCAAGACGTTCACAGAGAGATTCTCTCCTTCCGGCTCTCTCTCTCTCTCTCCTGAGCCTCGCCATCACTTCCCCCCCTCAAGACGTTCACAGAGAGATTCTCTCCTTCCGGCTCTCTCTCTCTCTCCTGAGCCTCGCCATCACGTCCCCTCCTCAAGACTTTCACAGAGAGATTCTCTCCTTCCGGCTCTCTCTCCTGAGCCTCGCCATCACGGCCCCTCCTCAAGACGTTCACAGAGAGATTCTCTCCTTCCGGCTCTATCTCTCTCTCCTGAGCCTCGCCATCACGTCCCCTCCTCAAGACGTACACCGAGAGATTCTCTCCTTCCGGCTCTCTCTCTCTCTCCTGAGCCTCGCCATCACGTCCCCTCCTCAAGACGTTCACAGAGAGATTCTCTCCTTCCGGCTCTCTCTCTCTCTCCTGAGCCTCGCCATCACGTCCCCTCCTCAAGACGTTCACAGAGAGATTCTCTCCTTCCGGCTCTCTCTCTCTCTCTCCTGAGCCTCGCCATCACGTCCCCTCCTCAAGACGTTCACAGAGAGATTCTCTCCTTCCGGCTCTCTCTCTCTCTCCTGAGCCTCGCCATCACGTCCCCTCCTCAAGACGTTCACAGAGAGATTCTCTCCTTCCGGCTCTCTCTCTCTCTCTCCTGAGCCTCGCCATCACGTCCCCTCCTCAAGACGTTCACAGAGAGATTCTCTCCTTCCGGCTCTCTCTCTCTCTCCTGAGCCTCGCCATCACGTCCCCTCCTCAAGACGTTCACAGAGAGATTCTCTCCTTCCGGCTCTCTCTCTCTCTCCTGAGCCTCGCCATCACGTCCCCTCCTCAAGACGTTCACAGAGAGATTCTCTCCTTCCGGCTCTCTCTCTCTCTCCTGAGCCTCGCCATCACGTCCCCTCCTCAAGACTTTCACAGAGAGATTCTCTCCTTCCGGCTCTCTCTCTCTCTCCTGAGCCTCGCCATCACGTCCCCTCCTCAAGACTTTCACAGAGAGATTCTCTCCTTCCGGCTCTCTCTCTCTCTCCTGAGCCTCGCCATCACGGCCCCTCCTCAAGACGTTCACAGAGAGATTCTCTCCTTCCGGCTCTCTCTCTCTCTCCTGAGCCTCGCCATCACGGCCCCTCCTCAAGACGTTCACAGAGAGATTCTCTCCTTCCGGCTCTCTCTCTCTCTCCTGAGCCTCGCCATCACGTCCCCTCCTCAAGACGTTCACAGAGAGATTCTCTCCTTCCGGCTCTCTCTTTCTCTCCTGAGCCTCGCCATCACGGCCCCTCCTCAAGACGTTCACAGAGAGATTCTCTCCTTCCGGCTCTCTCTCTCTCTCCCTGAGCCTCGCCATCACGTCCCCTCCTCAAGACGTTCACAGAGAGATTCTCTCCTTCCGGCTCTCTCTCTCTCTCTCTCCTGAGCCTCGCCATCACTTCCCCCCCTCAAGACGTTCACAGAGAGATTCTCTCCTTCCGGCTCTCTCTCTCTCTCCTGAGCCTCGCCATCACGTCCCCTCCTCAAGACTTTCACAGAGAGATTCTCTCCTTCCGGCTCTCTCTCTCTCTCTCCTGAGCCTCGCCATCACGGCCCCTCCTCAAGACGTTCACAGAGAGATTCTCTCCTTCCGGCTCTCTCTCTCTCTCCTGAGCCTCGCCATCACGTCCCCCCCCTCAAGACGTTCACAGAGAGATTCTCTCCTTCCGGCTCTCTCTCTCTCTCCTGAGCCTCGCCATCACGTCCCCTCCTCAAGACTTTCACAGAGAGATTCTCTCCTTCCGGCTCTCTCTCTCTCTCCTGAGCCTCGCCATCACGTCCCCTCCTCAAGACTTTCACAGAGAGATTCTCTCCTTCCGGCTCTCTCTCTCTCTCTCCTGAGCCTCGCCATCACGTCCCCTCCTCAAGACGTTCACAGAGAGATTCTCTCCTTCCGGCTCTCTCTCTCTCTCCTGAGCCTCGCCATCACGTCCCCCCCTCAAGACGTTCACAGAGAGATTCTCTCCTTCCGGCTCTCTCTCTCTCTCCTGAGCCTCGCCATCACGTCCCCCCCTCAAGACGTTCACAGAGAGATTCTCTCCTTCCGGCTCTTTCCATATCGTAGGGCGAAACATCACACCGAGGTTTCATTGTCGCAACGATGCTAGGTGTGGCCCAATAGCTCACGCTGACACTAATGACCTACCTTAGCAGTGCATCATCCGGGAACACGAGACGCTGACCACCGTCCACACCATCTGACCTTCATAAAACTTCAGCTCTCACTTATGAACGAAGTTGCACGTGCATTATGTTGCAGCTGGGATGAAGACTTCCATCCCTCTCTCCACCTCCAATATTCGGTGGTCTATCAGCTGAGAGGGCGGGGGGGGGGACTCACGTCGGAAACGTTCGACCATGACAATACTTTTTCTTGTAAATGCACATTATAGTAGTACTTTCCAAAGTTGACATTTTACGAAATACTTATCGCAGACATCTTTCTCAGCTCCTGCATCTAGAGACCCACAACAATATTTTAGATCCGTGTTAAGCCAAAGGTAAAATCAATTTCGTAGATATATAACTTTTAAAATACGCATTTTATGAAAAATACTGTTGAAGACGAATTACAGGTCTCAATCAAATCCACCAAAAATCTCTACTTCCATAAATATTCGTTTAATATTTCAAGAGTTAATGGATTTAACTGTAGTAGAGCCACTCAGATTAACCACAGAATTTCAGCTGCCATAATTCTTTAAATTTTGAACGAATGTTGTTGAAAAATTGGGATTTAGATAGATTTGACAAAAATCTTTAGTTTATCTTAACAACAAGTTTCGAAACAAATCGCATTTTAGAATTTCTAAATTATTCCATCAATATAACATTGAAATAGCAAACAAAATTCCTGTTCACATGAGGTTGAAATTTTCTAAATCAATTGCTCTGGAGGTCTACTATATGATGACCAGTGCCGAGCAGAGAGCATGTAAGGGGCAGGGACTTAGAGCGAAAAAAAAGAGACATGTCATTTTTTGGAGTCTGTTTCATTTAATGTAAAAAGAGCAGTTCAGACTAATGAGTTGGGTTGCATTGTTTTACCTATGAGCGGCACTCTTTGGTACAGAGGGCTAAATGATCAGGTCACAAGGACCCCGAGGCCTCAGAAAAGGTTTTGGGGAGGGAAATCCACAGGACAGCTGTTAGGAGACAGATGGTAGACTCGTATTAAGGCGATCCACCATGTTGTTTAACATGCACAGATTATGGCTCTTCCACACATAGGACCACGGCTTAACATCCCATCCGACGGGAGGGAAACCCACAGGACAACTGTTAGGAGACAGATGGTAGACTCGTATTAAGGCGATCCACCATGTTCTTTAACATGCACAGATTATGGCTCTTCCACATCCTAGGACCACGGCGTAATATCCCATTCGACGGGCGGCGATCTTTTCAAGCCCATCAGTGTCCCCTACTAACTGAGGTGAGGGCGGAGAGTTTTGCAGAGATCAATCTCAATGAGTACCCAGCTGTGATTTGACCCTGGGAACTTCAGATTATAAACCTGGTATGCTACCCGCCTTCAGTTCTGACTAGTGGGGGGAAAAGAGCAGGGGCTCCACTAGGTGATGACATTATTGATTTTATATTCAATACCTTGTTAGATATTCTAATGGAGGCCTATCTACCCATGCATATTTTCTGAACCGCAATGTACAATGTGTCTTTTACTTGTTTTGGAATAAATTGTCATGATGTGTGGGCACCTGATGGAAACAGAGGTGGATTTACCTCTACCCTTTGTAGACTTGGGGAGATGATAATGTTTTATATCCTATGGCAATACCCACATACGTTTTTTGGCACATTACTGCATGTCCAAGAGTTAAGTATAGTTGACATATTGGATTAAATGGAAAATACAAGACGATAGAATGACACAGACGTTATAGTGCAGATGGAATATAGAAGGAAGAAACAAGTGTGCGAAATAACTGATATAAAATACATGATAAACTGGAAAAGTACATTGTAGTTCAATAGTGTGGCAATTGGAGAAGTTACATGAAGGCGCCATTTGTCGTGCATGATAGTTGAGTAAGGTGTCTGATGACCCCTGACAGCGAGACAAGTGTCACAGATCGCGTTGCATGCTGCTGACGAGGGCAGTAAGAAGATCTGCGCCATTAAATCCCACTCCTGTACAAGAGCAGCTCGGAAATCCCGGAGAGTTCTGGGAGGAGGCTCACGAGTTGAAATCATCTCTCCAATGCATCTCACATATGTTCTATAAGATTAAGGTCCGTCAAATATGCTGACCATGTTATACACTGGATATCTTCATTTTCAAGGAAATCATCTGTTAAACAGTCCTATGTGGAAGTGCGTTACTGTCCATAAACGGGGGTGGGGGCTCAGTCGGTAACGCGCCAGGCTTGTAATCTGCAGCTCCCAGATTCGAGTCCCAACTTGGTCAGCATTGAGATTCTCCTCTGCAAAACTCCCATCCCTGCCCACGATCACTAGGAGATACCAATGGGTTTGGAAAGGTCATGGTTCCGTATGTAGGAGAGCCATACCCTCTGCATCTTAAAGAACACATTGGATGGACTTGATGGAAGCCTATCATCTGTCTCCCAAAAGCTGTTGCAGTGAGTCCCCTTCTTCAACCTTCTGAGTCTTCGGGGTTTTTGTAACATGGCCATTTAGTCCATTGTGTGCAAAAAGTGCCACTCAGAGGAAAAGAAATCCAACCTAACCCATAAACAGGAATTGTGGGCCAACAGCAACCCAAAAAATTCTCAGGTAGGTTTCGTGGATTTATTTGCTATATGTAAGACTTGTCAAAATTCTTCCAGAAAAGACATGGAAAAGTGTGCATCCATATGACATAATGCCACACCAGACCTGTAAACCAATTCCTCTGTAACTATTCATTTCTCTTATGTTTGAGGGGTGATTAGAAGGTTCTGGATTCTCTCCAGATGACAACGACTGAATAAAAAAAAATAAAAATAAAATTCAATGACAATAAACTAAATCTGAATTCTCACAAAAGAGAACATTGGACCATTGGTTTGCAGTCTGTTCTCGTTTTCTGCATCACGACAAAATGCCAACATCCAAACAACCTTCTCCCTGAAAAACTAGATCGCTTCACATAAAGTCCTTATTCATGAAACCTTACGAATATCGTTTGCCTCGAAACTGTCAGTCTACGAGCTGCAGACAGCTTTACAGAGAAAGCTCTCTCACTGACATGTGTCTGTTATGTCTCGCTGTTAGTGCCACATAGCAGACATCCTGAGCCATTGTAAGTCGTGGTCGATCTTGCACACGTGGACGACTGACGTTTCCTGTCTCTTGGTACCTTCTCCACAGGCTGAAAACTACGGATTGATGATCATCATCACTCTGTGTTCGGTTCGGCCTGATTCCAACATCCCGATAACCTGACAACGTGTGAAGTCATCCATATGCTGTGTGTGTGACATATTGTTACAGCAACAAATCGGTTCGAGCACAAACAGAATGAGCTGGCGACAACAAAGATTTTCCACCTCTCCCATTATTTATACCGTTACAGGTTTGCAATTCTTGCCTCTTATGCAAATTATATGTGGTCATGTGCTATTGCATCATTATTTCCACATTTGCATGTGCCCGTCAGAATCTGCCCGTACCTTTCGTTGCTCTCTTCCGATATTGTATGTTCACTATAGCCCATTCATTCAACTGTGCTTAATCTTTGGACACCAGTGTATTTACAATCAGCAACTACTTATGGAAAGCCTAAAAACAATAAAATTTTTAAATATTTTTGTTAGGTAATGCGGGAATGCTGTAAATGGTAGCTAGGTAGTCACTGGAAGGAGAGCTATGCACCAATCCGCTGTGATGATGCATAGAACCGGCCAGGCCTAGCACCTAATGTCCGACCCCGCCTTCTCGTGGTGCAGACCGTTAGTACCTTTCAAAAGAGATACTCTCTTGTGGAAGTGAACGGAAGGGGAGGGCTGCCAGATTAGTGTGGCCTACTGATCTGGACAACTATGGCTACTTTTCTTTTTTTTTCTGCTGAGGAGTGGTTGACCACTCCTCAGCAGGATAGAACATCCTTTACAAGGGTCCTGGTGCTGACCATATAAACCTACTGGACAGATATATGGCTCTGAGCTTGATTATGGATCCTGATTTTGCTGCACTGGTGGGCTTCTGTGGAGGGAAAATCTTCCGCTGTGTTTTCTGTTTGTTTGTGGGTTGACAGCCCCAAGTGAATAGTTTAACAGGATATGTTTATCAGCTGGTGGATTGGCATCGTCAAATTCTACATTGGAGGAAGTCTTCCAGTGTAGATGGCTTCAGCCTTTAGTAGTGGGGAAACGGGTCTTTGCCTCACGTCTGCGATTAGGGGGCTGTTTGATATTGTCGGCATTCCCTCTCTCAATAAACATAGTTTCCTTAAACATCCCACTAACCATTTTCTCTCCGTAGGTAGTTGGAATGTGAGGACTCTGCACAGAGATTTTTCTCTTGATGTCCTCACCCAAGAATTCCACCGTTATAATTTAGATATTCTCGGCTTGCAAGAGACCAAATGGGCAGATAAAGGTCAGATTCTTAAAAATCATCTTAAATTTCTCTTTTCAGGGAGGGACGACAATAAGCATCACCAAGGCGTGAGTCTGCTACTCAGCAGACAGGCTAGTGATGCTCTTCTAGGATATGAGTGCATTAATGAAAGGTTTCTTATAGCAAAATTTCAGACAAGCGTTAAAGACTTGAATGTTATCTGCTGTTATGCCCCCACTGAGGATGCCGATGAGGATGAGAAAGATAGGTTTTATGAACAACTTCAGGATATTTTGAATTCTGTCAAGAAAGGAGATATTACTCTTGTTCTTGGTGACTTCAATGCCAAAGTTGGTATTGACTCTGACCTTTGGGGAGGAGTAATCGGCCCTTTTGGTATTGGTAGCTGCAATGGCAATGGGCAACGTCTCCTACAGGTAAGTAAACTCAATGGATTCAGAATAACTAACACTTATTACAAACACCGCGACATACATAAATACACATGGGTTTCACCTGATGGGCTGCATAAGAATATGATTGATTACATATTAATTAACAGCAAATGGGCTAGTTCTGTTAGGAATACCAGGGAATATAAATAAAAATAATAAATAATAATAAATACCCCCTCAAGCAGCTGCTTGCCACAGAGGTCTGACAGGAGCCTGTCAGTTTATATGCCATAGTAGGAGATCTGAGAGGATGGCAGGACCTCAGCAAAAGAACGACACACACATCCATGCCTAATTCCGGGGCTCGAACCCAGGTTCCTTAGATCAGTAGCCAAGCGTGCTAACCACTCGGCCACGGCATATAGGTCAGCTGAAATTGGATCTGACCATTACCTTGTTAAAAGTGTCTTGCAACTTAAACTTAAAAAGTGTTGTGCTAGGGTTAAAAAATTTACTTTTAATACTGAAGCTCTGAAAGACCCAGTTATAGACAATGATATTACCATCATTGGTAATATCATTATATATATCATATACCAGTTATTACCATGATAGGTTACGTAGTCATTATGACAGTCATGGTATGCTTACTACTGAAGTTGAGGAAAAATGGGATCATTTTAAACCGGCTTTTTTGGACACTAACAGTACTCTTTTAGGAAAAAAGGAGCAGAAGAGACAGAATTATCTGAGTGATAAGGCACTTGAGCTTATTTGGAAAAGAAAGAACTGCAGGAATGTCCTTAATAAATACCCTTCTAGTCCTAATAGAAAGCATTAGAGAGAACGTAATAAACGTGTGAAAGATCAGTTAGCTGCTGATAAGAATCTTTGGCTTGATGGTTTGGCTGACAAAGCCGAGGAAGCAGTTAGACAGCACAACAGCAGAGAGCTGTAACAGATAGTTAATGTTTTGTGTGGTAGAAAACGGACAGGCATACAAGGATTGAAGGATAAACAAGGTAAGGTTATAGAAGGTGAGGATTCTGTCATGGCTAGGTGGGCTGAGCATTTCAGTGATGTTCTAAACAATGTAGTTAGTTCGACTCCCATTGTTTGCAATGATTATAGATGCATTGGTGGCTTTAATGTTGGCCTTATAACACAATCTGAAGTTATTTTGGCTGTTTTTAAACTTAAACTACATAAATCCCCAAGGGTAGATGGGATTACTACCGAAATGCTTAGAGCTGGGAATGTTTCGGTTACCACTTGGATGACTGAAATTCTGAATATCTTTTATGATAAAGGCATGGTTCCTAAGGATTTTACCAGAGCTATTGTTATCCCTATTTTCAAAAAAGGTGATCGCAGTTCTTGTGATAACTATAGGGGTATTAGCCTACTCTCTGTTCCAGGTAAAGTTCTTTCCATGATTGTGCTTAATAGAATTAAGAATCTGGTTGACAGTCAATTGCGTGATGAGCAATGTGGATTCAGAAGTGGTAGGGGATGTGTGGATCAGATATTTTCACTTAGGCAGATTCTTGAGAAATGTTTAGAGTTTTAGAAACCTTTGGTTGCTAGCTTTGTTGATTTCAAAAAGGCTTTCGACTCTGTTGATCGTCATAATTTGTGGTTGATTGTGAGATCATATGGTGTACCTGACAAGTTAGGGTTGGGTTGTTTTACCTCTCAGCGGCACTTTTTTTCACACCATGGGTTAAATGGCCAGGTCACATGGACCCCGAAAGCTCAGAGAATGTTGGGGGAGGGGACCCACTGGAGAAGCTGTTGGGAGACAGATGGTAGCCTCCCGTCAAGGCCATCCGGCATATTCTTTAACGTGCACAGGGTATGGCTCTCCCGCCACGGAGCCACTACTTAACGTCCCATTCGACGGACGGCGGCCTTTCCAAGCCCATCGGTGTCCCTAGTGACCGTGGGCAGGGCGGGGAATTTTGCGGAGATAAATCTCAACGCTGACCCAGCTGGGACTCGAACCTGGGAACTACAGATTACGAGCCTGGCGCGCTACCGACTGAGCCACCCCCGCCCCTTCCTGACAAGTTAGTTAACATAATGAAAGCTCTCTATAATAACACTGAGTCGTGTGTGAGAGTTGATAAGGCTTGTAGCAATTGGTTTAGTATTACTTCTGATGTTCGACAAGGGTGTATTTTGTCTCCTTTTCTCTTTAGCTTGGTTATTGATTATGTTATGCAAAATTCACTTCAAGGGAAAGATTTTGGCCTTAAATGGACTGGAGATACGAAAATTTCTGATTTAGATTATGCTGATGATTTAGCCCTTTTGGCAAATGATGTTGATGAGATGAACTCTTTCATTCGAGCTGTTGATGAGACTGCTAGTAGAGTAGGTTTGGTTATAAACAGAGAGAAAACTAAAGTGGTTATAACAGAGAGAAAACTAAAGTAAGATGAAAATTGGTCAGGCAGGCTGTGATTCAGTTAATCTGAATGGTTGCAGTCTTGAGCAGGTGTCACAGTTTAATTATCTTGGGAGCTATGTAACAGATAATGCTGATGTGCGGCATGAAATTAACAGACGAATAGGGATTGCTGCCGGGACTTTTAAGAATCTATGGAGAGTGTGGATAAATAGGCGTATACACCTAAAGACTAAAATTAGACAGTATAATAGTTTGGTTCTTTCTAGGGTTAGTTATGTTAGTGAAACGTGGACACTTTGTAAACAAGATAACAGGAAACTAGATGCTTTTGATTCCAGATGTTTATGCAGTATCTTGGTCATTAGGTGGTTCAACTTTGTAACTAATAATGAAGTTAGGCAAAGGAATTTGCAACCTCCTTTAAGCAGCATATTGTGCAGAGAGAGACTCCGCTGGTTTGGTATTGTTGCCCGTATGAATAATTATAAATTGGCGAATAGGGTTATGAACAGTGTGCCTAAAGGTCTCAGAAAGAGGGGGAGACCTAGGATGCGGTGGGCAGACAATGCCAAACAGGACCTTGTTAGAATTGGTGTGCAGTGGCCAGATGCAGTAGATGTAGCTCAGGAATGACTTGCTTGGAGAACTAAATTGCACGGTCTGGTTGGACCTCCGTAACCCATGGCTGCTTGAGGATGATTACGATGATGATGATGATGAATGCGGGAGAGAATAGGAAAACATTTATATGACCTATTACTTCTTACCTCATAAACTTTCATTTGATTCAAAACACGTTATAATCGATTCCTAGGTTAGAAAGCTGATCAAAACGTCTGTTTTGACAAAAGTCATGCAAAAGCGCTAGGAACACGTTTCCTTTTTCTTGAAGAAAGTTTTTCAACTGTAAAATATATTTCTGTATAATAAGTACTCTAACAGTAATTAGCTTGATACTTTGAATTTTATTTACGAAAAAAATATAGTCATATAATGCCTTCATAACATGTATATAGACCTAAACTGATGTATGTACCTTAACGGTAATTGTGGTGTTTTGTCCAACTATTCAGCCATGACATTGCCTCCTTATTGATCCATGGCGTCAACAATGGCGCATCCATAACAGTTCTACCTCTAGTATATATAGAACTCTGTGTTCTTTTCACTTGCAGAATTTGTTTAATAAGAGAATTAGATAGATAGATAGATAGATAATTTATTCTCAGAATATGCAGTAGTTTACAATTACATGTTTTTTACCTTAGAACTGAAGTTATAATGAAATATATATAATGTTGCATTTCTCAGATACACAATTTTAAAGTATTACTTTTTCTAATATACATTCTTCTTTATACATAGTTTGTACAATAAAAATCATATATTTATTCATACCATATATATGGAAAATTTTAATATTATATTTCATTAGTGTTTTATTATTTTACCTACATTTTTCAGTAAAAGTCTGAGAAAAAATGTTGTCTTCCACGAGAGTAAAAACTCGCTTGTGGAAGAAATTTAACAGTAATGTTTTAATAAAAATGAAAAGGCAACATGCTTCAGTTTCACATTTCCTCACACTTTGCTAGCTTGATCAAAAAATCTAAGGGAATATTTAACTAATTTATAAGTTTGCAAATTATCATTAAGAATATATGAAATGAAAAAAAATAAAAAATGAAAAGACTTTACTGTGTAGAAAAACAGAAAAAATTATAAAAATCTATATTGAACTGTGCGTTAGTAAGTGATTCAGTTGAGCACATTTGGGGCAACTCAGCATCAAATGAAATTTTATTACATTTAAATCTCTTTTATTTCTAAAACATAGTCTTAATATTTACTACATTCAAAATCCATTTTCTCAATTCCTTATAGAAAAAGTTATCATTTCTTATTCCTTTGATGTACTCTGGTAAGCAGTTAAAAAACTTTGGCGCCAAATAAACATAATGTTTTTCAACAATAGTTTTGTTCGCTTTTAAATCAAGTAAGAAAAGGTTTTTTGACAGTCGAGTATTCTTTTCAAATGTCCGTAAAGTTTGAATATTAAAATTCATCCTTATGTATTTCAGTACCTGAAATACATATAATTTCCTTATTTGTAAAATGCCTAATTCATTGTATACATTTGCAACGCTTTCAAATTTTCTTAGTTTCATCATGCATCTAATTATGTGATTCTGCACATAGTGTAACGGTTTGATTGTTGTCAAATAGACTCCACCCCTTAACTTACTGTTATATATTACCCCAAGCTATGCACATGGCTGGCATGTCACATCTTGCACGTGAGAGAAATTCTGTTTCGCAGAGAATATGTAAACAGAATACAAAGACAGAACTGCACACGAATTTGATTTTCAAAACAAATATTGAAAATTAACGAAGAGTCAAAAGCATGAAAATTTAAATTTTGAAAACCTAACTATACGGTTTCCTGCTTCGGCCCAAAAAAAAAAACCATTCTCTTAAAATAGTTTAATTGAGCAGTCCTGTGCTATTAGGTAACGTATTTCGTTCGGAAAATAAAATAATTCAACATTTTCTTTCAAAATGATTATATTTTAATTAATAATGTACACTGAAAGGACAATTTATTATACAAACCCAAGTAAAAATATGTGGGTCCACCATTTGCCCTCACAACAGCAGCAACACGTCGTAGCATTGACTCTACCTAGGGTGGGAAACGTTTGGGTGGTTACACGACACCAATCCGTAAATTGGCAAGAGTTGCCGGTGGTGGGTTTGAGGCTCTAATGCATTACTACACTTGGTCCCTCTGATAGTTAATAGGGTTCAAATCCAGAGAGTGAGGGGGCTGCTCTATGGTTGTGAACTAACTGGAATGTTTCTCCAACCCATTCTTTACCAAAAGAGAGTGATGAGAAGTGTCGTACTCGTGGTCTTCGCTACGAGTCCGCCATTTACCTACAGCCTCCAAAATTTGATGCTATTTTTCGAAATAGTCAGCCATACGTCAACCCTTCCCCTCCTGTTGGGTTCTTTGCCGACCTGCGCCTCCAAGCGGAGATTTCTCAGGAAGCTTCACGGCATGCGTGCCTTTGCTTCAGACTCATCTGCATACGTCGCTATTGCTTTTGCGTACACAGCAATGCGGCCGATCCAATTGGAGGGCTTAAAACGAAGGAGCCGGGAAGCGAGTAAGAGAAAGTGGAAGTGCAGAGATAGTGACGAGTAGGCGAAGTGAAGTACGATGTGGAGAGAGTAAGAAAGACGTCGAGTACAGAAGTAGTAAGTGACGAGGACGACTGCACCTGTCACTGTGGAAGAAAGAGAGGTTGATCCACAAGATGTTACAGTGTTGCGCCATTTTGTCTCGACTGGATTGTTGCATTGATCCAGAAGAAATCAGCTACCCAGGATGGAGAATACGTCAGAAAAACTCCTATTTTCTCTTTGTCCTTCCCCGTCTCCTCCTCCTCCACGAAGTTTGTTGATGTTAGTTGAAGTGTTTATGAATGTCAGTATTTTGGAATCAGGCGAAAGTAAGCCATGATAGCTAAGGTTGTACACAAGAAAAGAATATTAAAAACTGTAGTTTTTTTTGCACGAGAAAAGTTGAATCAGGTGTCGATTATTTCATGCAGTACTTCTGTGGTTTTCTTTCTTATCACCTTAGCAGAGAGTTAAGTAGTGGACAGAGCGAAGTGAAGAGTCTCTAGAAAAGATTTACAAATAGATTTTACTATACGAATATGATAATGAATTTGAAACATAACGCATTGCATTCCCCTAGTTAACCGTCCTTCCCCCATTATTCCCCCCTTTCAGCTACGCATGAACAGGGATGAAGAACAAACACTGAACGCATGAACGAGAGTGTGTTTTTGAAAGAAGGCTGGTGAGGGAAATGGATAACGATGAATGGGTGTAGGTGGTTGTCAGTTACGATAACACAGCCTTGTGCCCTGTTCTTGCTCACTTAGCACACCGAAGAACATTACACCAACTCCACCAGCTTGTAACACCCAGACTTGATATTTAGAGTCCATGGCCTCATGTGGCTGGCAGCACACATGCAACCTCTTGTTGGCATGTTGGAGTTGGAACCTCGATTTGTCAGACCAAAATAGTCATTTTCAGTATTGCATGGTCTATTGGCGATGTTCCTTCACTCACCGCAGTCTTCGCCGCAGTCACTTGACGTCGACTGTCAAAGCCCAGTAATGGAATTGTATGTTGAATGGTCTTTTCACAAACTTTCTTAGATGTTTCATCGTTGAATGCTCCATCGTTGAATCATCAGCACTGTGGCCCTCTGCTCTGACCTTATGATACAAGAGAGGCGGCTCCTGGTACACAAGCGCGATGGTCGCACGTTGAAATCCCATCGATTCTACAGTTGCGACTATGGATCCTATCTTCCTTTCACCGGATATCTGCCCATAATCGAACTCACTTATGTCGGTGATTTTTATCCTTCATAACCATTGAAGGTATGCTCTACAGCAGGTAGGTATCGGACTCATTTATATCCCGCAAAATGTTTTGTCTGGCAGCATTGTTGTGTTGGAGTAGGGCAGGTTTGTGGTTAGTTGGTGTATAATAAATTGTGCTTTCAGTGTACGAAAAAAAAGCAACGATTTATATTTCAACCTTTTCTTTTCAGGAAAATCGAATCTCCCCCTCCCCTGAAATTTCTCCGCTGCTCTAGGGCAGCATTGAATAGTTTCACCTCAGATGGCTAATTTCCACACCTCTGATCTGGACGTAAATATTCTATTTCATTACGAAGTCCTATAAAAGACCCAAAGGCATAGTGGAACGCAAAGTATGAGATTGGTAAAACTGCTGATCTGACTGACTTTGAAAGGGGACTCATCGTTGGAGTGCAGTGGGCAGGAACATCCGTAATGTAGGTGATCACTGGAAAATCAAGGGCAAAATATCTGAAGTGTATGGAGAATGGAACGATCTGAAAGAACATCCGTCTATTGTGGTAAATGTGGGAGGAAAAAGTTTCTAACAGAAAGGGATGGTCGTTTGTTGGCACGAAGTGCGCAGCAAAACAGAACTGGCACAATTCATCACATGAGACAGATGACAGATAGCGGCACTTGAAAACCCATTTCAACGAAACTATACTTGGAGAACTGAAAACACTGAAATTTGGGAACGAAAGCCTTTCATTGGAAAAAACAACAGGATTACAAGTTTCCGATGGTGTGTGAAAATGGCGGAAAAAATACGGAAACATATTATCAGATGAATCAAATTATATAATAATATAAGAGGATAATTATATATAATAAATATAATGCATATATTAATAATAACATCTGGGACAATTTAGAAGGCGTTATTCGAATATTCAGACCTCTTCCATCTTCACTACAAAATGTTCAAACCATTTTGCAGGAAGAATAGATCAAACTCCTTCCTGTTGTATTTCGAAAGTATCTGAAAAGCATTCCACGTGGAGTCCGAAATGTTATCTCTGTCGGCTGAGGCCTGACGAAGTGTTAGGTTCGTAATAATTTGGCCAGGTGGTATAATTTTCCACTTTTTAATTTCTGTGCTATTCTGAGCATTTGTGGGGAGCATTCATAATACTCTTAGGCAGTGTGCTTTTAAAGAATGAGTTTAATCACTTAGATGCTTCTGACACTGGATTCATTAAATGATTATTAATTGTAATCGTAAAATTAAATTTGAATATTTGGGAAGAATTCGCAATATTTCCTTCACCTGGCATCACATGCATTTAGGAACGTAACAAAAGAATAACCCAATTGTTGAAATGCAGAACAATGCAAGCAAAAAATAACAATTAAAGGCGCAAATGCATTAAAGAGGAAATTGCCATTTTGAGAATTGCTTTGTGCAAACTTGAGCGTCGAAACGTATGCTATTGGTTGTGACTTAGTTACTGATTGTGTATCTTGTAGGTGATAGTTTTATATTTGGGGAGGTTGGCGTATAGAGAAACAAAGACGAAGCTTCACGATGCATAAAAGGAGGATTTCCTGCGAGAGATGTTGGATTACGCATCAGAGAAGAGAAGAAATAAGGAAAGTGAACGAGGAAAGTCTCTTCGTGAAGACATGGAGGTGGTGCAAACGCATTTGCTGCATTAAGACTGTTGAAGAAGAAAAAGAAGAATACTTCTTCCCATCCACCACCAATTACGGAAGCTACGAGAACATTTACGAACAAATGTTCTTAAAAATGTCGTCGAAAGCTGTTGAATCTCATCGACGGAATTCTGGTAACCTATCGTCATCGTCGAATGAAGTCAACGAAGACTTGGTGGTCAACGCAGATAGGCACGTCACAAGCTCAGAGGACATTTACGAGCAACTGTTCTTAAAGATGTCGTCGAAAGCTGTCGAATCTCATCGACGAAATTCTGGTAACTTATCATCATCGACGAATGAACTAAGATAGACTGTGCTACAAATCAACTGGTGGGAGGGAGGGCGCCTCTCTAAAATCCAACTTCGAACGTCCACGACGTGAGAGGTGGGCAACATCCATTGTCTTTCGGTTTCTGATTCACTTTTTCCTTACAGAAATTGTCAGATAATGGATGGCAAATACGAAGCTCTGGTGCCCACTAAAAACTAATTATAACACAATACCTTACCTTATGAAATATCATTTATTTTAACGCATGATGCTATATGTAAGCAAGGGAAATCAAAAACATCAAACTTCCTGTTATCCATATCAGTGATTCTCAAACTTTACCATTCTTCTCTCACAGTCTACCGTTGATGTGTTTTTCGTCCCCACCTTTTGTTTATAGAATGAATTTGTCGCACACAGCTTTACAATTGTCGAATTTGTCTCACACATTATAAAAGAAGAAATCAATTTTAAAAATAAAAACGAAAGATCTAGACAAGAGTGTGCGACATACGATCAGAAAGTGGGGCTAGTGGAGTAGGAGGGCCATTCGGTAGCGCGCTCTAAGTCTGCAGTTCCCAGATTCGAGTCACACTTGTGCCAGCTTTGTGATTTATCTTTGCTAAACCTCTACCCTGTTTTAGTCAGAAAGTGAACTGATTGACCTGTTTAAACAGCCGTCCCTCGGATCAAATGTAAAGCCGTGTCTCCGTGTGCAGACCATACCCTGTGCATATTAAAGAACTTACTCGACTGCATTGATGAGAGGCTCCCATCTGTCTGCAGACAGCTGTGCAGGGGTCACTTTCTCTGAGCCCTCCATTACCAGGCGACAATAGAGTAGCTTGCGATCTGGTTATTTAGCCCATTATGTGGTAAAAATGGGGCGGTCAGAGATACACATCAAAGAGTTCTGGTAAACTAAGGAAAGGACGAGAAGATTAGCGATGGTGGCGACATGCTCTTTTAGTAGTTCATAAGGCTCCTATGTTCATACTCTCCTAGTAGTTCATACGTTCATATGGATTTTAGGGAGATCCAAGACAGACAAGGAAGAACCAATCACCTGATAGATGGTTATTTCAATCGTGGGACAATATCTAATTGCAGTGGAACCCGCTTATGATGAATTTGAAGGAACAGCGTAAAAATTTCGCTTTTCCCCCATAAATTCGTTATAAGAAATTTATTGAGAGAAAAGTTATCTAGAAAAGTAAATATGCTCTGAATTTAAGCTCAAATAATAAGATTAAAATATAAAAGTAATAAGACTACTTAAACACAGAAAATAAAGAACATTTATTTTCAACAAATCATGCATCTAATGAACGAAGATTTTTCTTTCACTTGAAGCAGCGAACCACTTAGAAGCATATACGGAGCGCTGGCTTCTCCGAACCACTGGAAAAGAGCTTATTCAAATTTCAGAATTAAATCTCTTTTCTTGAAGCAGCAGCTGTTGATTTTGCAGACTCCGCCAATTTTGTCCTTTATTTCTTGAAACTGCAGATAAAGAACTCTGCGGAATTCCATACTCCTAGATCACATCATCTTTCTTTTGGTATTTCTCCTATTTTCTTACGATTTCTCCTTTCTTTACCAAATAGACTTTTCCCTTCTTCTTAATATAAAACTTCGTAGCTATAAGACTGTCAGACAGTTCACTTGGCGAAGAATCAAAAACAGAATGCTTTGTTTAGTACGAGTTCCAGAATCCACATAAAATTGAGAAGAAATGTGATTCGCCGTTTTGTTGTCCTGCCACCTCCATGAATGAAATTCCTCAGAGAATTTGTCCTCTTACCTTCCACTGAATATATATTCATTAGAAATAAAATATTTATATTTTAAATTATTTATATTATATCCTTAGAAAAATATTTAGATTCAATCGTAACCCCAATATTCAATATATTTTCAAATATAAATTGCATAGACAATTAATGTGTAAAATCTACAAACTAAGAACAGATGCTACCACACTTAACCCTTTCTTATTCAAAATTAAAGAAGCCACGTCTCCAAATTGCCCCCATTGCAATACTTTAGAATCCATCAATCACATCCTACTAATTGTCCTAAATATACTCTTGAAAGTATTTTATTCAAAAACCTAATTTTACTTGGAATTGATGAATTTACCATTACTAATTTGTTAGACTTTTCAAACTCAATTATAAAGCAAAAAATTTTTTGCCTTTTAGAACGATTTCTTAAAGATACGAACCTTTGGAAAAAAATATAAAAATTTTTCCAACCTAATTAAATATTCATAAAACTCTAATCTCAACTAATATATTCAGAAAGTTTGCAAACATTATCAAATGAAATTTCTTTCCTTGGGCTTAGCTCCGCCCACTCCACCTCGCACAGATTTAGAGAATATTGATTGGAGATATGAGAAAGCCGGCAACGGACGTCTCAGAGAACCGTAACGTCAAGCAAGCAAGCAAGCAACCTTCCACTGATAATCTAGGAATTGTGACAATGCTCATAGATCTCATTCTTTAATTTATCCTGGTCGACTCTTATTTATTTCCTTCTTTTTGAAATGTTTATGTTAATTCAGAGCCTGCGGGTAAATTGCCGTTCGAAATCTGAATGACCTTTCATAAGTCGGTAAATACGTTTTCCTACCTAGTAAAGGCAATAGAACACATTCAATCGTTTAACAAAAAAAAATTGAACAAGTGACTGCAGAAATGAACTTACTAGATTTTGAACTAATTCGTCTGCTTTTTCTGAAGATCCGAATGGAAAAGGTTCGTTATATCAGTAAACAATGAAAGTAAATTCATACTGAAAGGTCTCTGCTTCGTTATATCCGTGATTTCGTTATTACGGATTTCGTTATAAACGGGCTTGGCTTCACTGTGAGCATAGATCTTCTAAGATAGGCGACCTCCTTCCAAAGGAGTTGAGCGTATTCCTAAGGGAGGTACCGATGGGATTGGAATGGTTACCGTCCTCCAAATGAGTGGTTAAGTCGTGGTCCCAAACATACCCAGATCTAGAAATAAACTAGAAAAGCATATATCGACTCTGGAGACTGTGGAATCTCTCTTTCGAAGAGAATGGAGTCTTTCGTTTACGTGCTTTTGGAAGCTTTAAAAATTTAAAATTCGAATTAATGGATAATTGGTAAAATGTAAATAGCAGTATTTTATTAGTACTTATCTTTAATAATAAAAGAAGGTGTCTGTGTGCCTGCGGCAGCCATAACTCATCGGGAAATCGTCGTAGACGCTTTATATTTTCGCAAAGTGTTTCTGGTTGTTGTCAGGGTTGCTGTGCGAAATTTCAAGTCGTAATTCCAAAAGGAGGACTCGCTAGAAATAAAAATAGTACTATTCTTATTAGAAACGGAAATCGTTGTGAAATTTATTGTTGCCATTTACTAACTGTGAAAGTAGTAGTAATAATACCTTTTTAAGTTACTGTCGTTGCCAGATTCCCCTAATTTCCAAAGACATTATTGATTTAAGGAGTCCCGTTGCAGTTAGTAGGGTGACCACGTGTCTCCGTTTTCCAGGGACAATCCTTGGATTAAAGGCTCTGGCCTCGACGGATAAATGTCCCCGAAAGTGTACCCGGAATTTGGTTTTAGAATTTTTAAAATATAAATTGTGCAATTTCAACAGAATAATAGTAGTGCCAACATTGCTATAAAGAATTTCTCTCACAATGCAGGTGATTGAAACATTGAGTCTAGAATCATCATCATCATCATAATGATAATATAGTATCCATGGTGACACCAGTAGAGAATGCATATCTTTCTTCTATTTGCTAACACCATCGCGTGCCGTATAATTGCCCATGGCTTAATTACTGTACAAATTCTCTCTCTGTTTTAACAGATTTCGGGGTCCTGGTAGTTCCCCGGATACTTCACTGACAGATCCCAATTTGGAACACAGGTTCCCGCTGTGGCATAATAAAATATTGAGCCCCAATATGTAATGGGACGGGGTTTAGAAAATCTAATGGTTTTGTGGTTGTAGGATATCTGGCAACCCTGCGGATCTCCTGCATCGCTACAATTGTTCTTTGAGAATAGAGATTACAAAGGAAGAACTGAATCGTGCAATCAAAATCCTGCAATCAGGTAAAGTAGTTGGTATGGATGGAATGCCTACAGAATTGATCATGTCCCTAGGTGTTAAAGGAAGAGAATTCTTACGGAAGTCAATTCACTGACTTCTTTAAAAATGAATATCCTTCAGATTGGTAGGTCACCAGAATTAAACAATATCTAAGGACAAGGATAAGAGAAATCTTGATAACTATCGCCCTATTGCTATCAGAAGCTGTTTATATAAATTGTACATTATGGGGGCTAATGCACAGAATGCTAGTATGGCTTGAAGAAAACAATAAACTAGAAGTGATGCAGCAGAATTTCGAAATGACCGACGTGGTGAAGATAATTTATTTATTCTTTCAGAGTTAATTGAAATTTTAAGTTGCGAAATCCGACCACTACTAGTATCGTTTTTGGACATAGAAAAGGCTTATGATGCGATGGATAGAGAGAGATCCTTTGGGATAGACGCAGAATATTGGAAATGACAGATGACTTCTGTTCTGAAAAGGTTGTATGCCATAGGTAAATGCAAATATGCTTATGAATTGAAAGACAAGAAATTATTTCAATTTAGGATTAAAACAAGGATGCCCTCTCTATTCTTTTCCTTACTTTTATTAATCCACTTGTAGACAGACTAAAAGAATGCAATGACGTAGTTAATATTCCTAATTTTATAAAAAGGGACTCAAAAATACAAAATTCAAGATTTGTTCTTTGCAGATGATGATATTATGATTTTTGCAGCAGATAAAACAGGAATGCAGAATTTATTAAATATTTTGAATTATTTTGGCGGGAAGTCTAAAATTAATTTTAGCTCTAAAAATGTATGCAGATGACTTGGAATTCCAAGGAATATATATACTTGGTGCCAAGTTTGGAAATCATCAAATTTGCAGGGTGGATTCAGTTTTGTATCTGGCTATTTATTACCTTCAGTTAAGGAACAAACAATTTGAATATTCATGAAGATATTGTCAGGAAAAATATTTGTCGATACAATGGAATTATAAAAAAACAAAGCTATGTTTTCTTTCAATAGGAATGAAGTCGCCAGAATATTGTCGAAATCTGTTGCAGTACCAGCAATCACCTATGGCTCTAGTTTCCTCGCTTTCTCTTCAAACTTTAGAATAATAATACAGTAATAATAATTTATTTCATGCAGGGGATTACAGTAAAGTCAAGGTATAGATAATTTTGGATATTAATTTAAACGTTCAAGTGGCTTGATGCCCTAGAACATTTGAGAAATTAAAAAGAAATATTGATGATAATACAAAAATACAAACATTTTTACAGGAATTGCACAAATATTTGATACATATACACAAAAAGACAAGTTGCACAGACGAAGGCAAACATATAATATGAAATATGATAAAAAAAACAACATAGAAAACTTAGGGGGAAGAAAAGGAAGGTTTGATACAACAGAGAGTAATATTAGACAACAGAGGAAAAGAAAAAAGATTGCGGATAATTCAAAGGGCAAAGATGGGGAGTGGGAAAAAGGGTGAGGAGATGTTGTTGGTCAAACGTTTCAAATTCTAATAGGAGTGGAGTAATATAGTTTTTGAATTTTGTATTAGAATTTAAAGATGTGATATCGCTCGGTAGAGAGTTCCAAGTTGAGGTTGCTTTAAAGGCAAAAGAAATTTTAGCATACTTAACTTTGAAAATCTTGGGACATCACAGATCCACTTGGTAAGTAAACCAGTGAATTCTAAATGCGGCGATGAAAGGTGAAATGGGTTGGAGCACTTTTCAAAGCAAATAGAAAAAAAAAGCAAACTTCTTTTAGGGCGTCTTCATAATACGAATGAAAACACGATAGTCAGAAACGTTTTCGAATGCTGTAGCATACTCACTCCTCGAGAACGTAATTCTAATAGAAGAGTTCTAGTAGTAGATAGAAATTTGATCCTAAATCAGGTCCTTGGAATTATAAAATTGCCATGGGATGGAAAAATAGCTTTAAAGATGCAAAGGGATTTTCACATGAATTATGGAGAAGTAACTAAGATTTCTAGACTAAGGCAAGTTTATGGTAGGAAGACTGTGTACCAAAGAAACTTAGATGGAAAATCGCATTGGCTTCACTTTTCTGTAAAGCTAGAGCATTGGAAACGAATAAAAGACAGCAAATTTCTAAATTGTTGGGAAAAGTGTACTTTATGTCCTAGTGCCGTTGAGACAATCATGCACGTTATTCTGGAATGTGAATCTCTAGAGCACCTTCGATGTGAGAGGCAATTGCATGTAGAGAATAGAGATAACGAATGGAGGTAATGAGTGGTAATGGCCTGTAGAGAATTGAGTTGGCTTCCCCGCAATGGGTTAAGTTATTCGAATGGAAAATCTTGAAGAGACTAAGTTCCTCCTTATGGACATAATGACAGTGATTTCTGTTATTTAACCTGTGTTATTTAAGTTTTATTTTGTGCTACTCGATATTAAGGATAGTATTATGTGCAAGAATGTATAAAATATGTTCTAAATTAAATACTATTTTCACTTTTTAATATAGTCATTTCATGAAAAAAATCTATCTTTCAGATTAAATTCTGAAAAGTCCCGGATAGTTTTCTTCAAATATGATGATCCTAATAAATGGTCTGTAAATGGTAGCTAGGTAGTCACAGGAAGGAGAGCTATGCTCCAATCCCCTGTGATGATGTATAGAACCGGCCAGGCTTAGCACCTAATGTCCGACCCCGCCTTCTCGTGGTGCAGACCGTTAGTTCCTTTCAAAAGAGATACTCTCTTGTGGAAATGAACGGGAGGGGAGGGCTGCCAGATTAGTGTGGCCTACTGATCTGGACAACTATGGCTATTTTTCTTTTTCTTTCTACCCTGCTGAGGA